>MU001497.1:1365030-1945063 GCA_010093485.1 Karstenula rhodostoma CBS 690.94 | reverse complement strand
AATTCCTTATTATTAAATTTTTTTACTTTAGGGTCTAGGTATTATATAAGATCTTGGTATATTTTAGTAACTAAAATTATTTTTTTTAATTTAGACCTAGGTATTTTTTTACTTTAGCGAATATATAGGCCATTATTTTCCTACTTAGGGCCCTAAAGTAAGGAGGCCTATATATATAGGTTTATATTTTAAAAATTATTTAAAAAATAAAATATAATAAAGACTATATAAAAAAAAAAAAATTTTTATATTATAATTATATATAATATAATAATATTAAAAATATACTAAATATTTATATAGATATAAAATACTTTAATTTAGATATAAAAGTAAACTATTTTTAAATAATATTTTAAATTAATTATAAAAAATAGAAACTATATAAAATATTTTTTAAATTATATATTAGTTTTCTAATTTTTTAATATTCTAATATTTTATTATAGTTTTTAAACTTTTTATAGTTTTTAAAATATTTTTATAGTATAAAACTTTTTTATTATTTTATTAAGGCCCTAATATCTTTAGAATTTCTTATATATATAGAACTTTATTATATAATATTAATTTTTAGTAATTCTAAAAAATAGTATTTTATTTTTTATTATTAGTATTATTTTCTATTATACTATTTTTTACTAATATTCTATTATATATATTTATATTTATAATATTTATATTTATAAAATATTATTTATATTTTTTATTTCTATAGTACTTTCTAATACTTTCTAATAGAATAAAAGTTTTTTTAATACTAAAATATTTATTATATATAATATAAATATACTTATTTAAAATAATATTATAATTATAATATATAGAATAAAATATAAATATCTTTTTTTATTATTATTTTAATTAATATTAATAGGAATTTATAGGTATTATTATTTTCTAGATTTATTTATTCTAAAATTATAATACTATATTCTTTTATATTAAAAAATATACTATTATTCTATATATCTTTACTAGTTAATTTATTATATATTACTATAGATATTATATAATACTCTTTTTATAATATTTTATTTTCTTATTAATATATTTTTTTTAAATATTATATAATTATTATAGAATAGTATTAGTAGTATAAAAAGTATTTTAATAATTTTAACTAAAAATATATTCTCGTTTATAAAGTTTTTAAACTCTAGAAATAGATTAAATAGTATTTTTATAAAACTAAATAATTTTATTTTATTATAGAAAATATTATTCTTTTCTTTTTCTAAAATTATATAAATAATAGTAAATAAAAATATTTCCTTCTATAATAAATTATATTACTAAAATAATATAAAATAAACTATTAAAAAAATTAATTATATTTAGCCCTTTTTTCTTTTTATATATATTCTTATTTAATATTTAGTCTAATATCTATTTTATAAATATATTTTTATATTATAATATCTATTTTAATTATATAGTATTTCTTTATTAATTAATTATAATAGGCTAGAAATCTATACTATTCTATTATAAATATAATTATTTATTTAATTTAGTTTTTAATATTTTTAGAAATAGAAAATTAAAAAAATACTATATATATTATAAATAAAAATAATCTTTACTAATTTCTATTTTATTTTTTTCTAAATACTATATTATTAGTAGGCCTATTAATATTATAACTTAACTATATTTTATATTTTATATTTTATTATTTTTATTAAGTTTTTTATAGCTCTTTACTCTAATAAAACTAACCCTATAAAGGTTATTTTAAAATAGCTATTATTTATTATATAAAACCTATTAAATTCTATTTTTAATATTCTCTCTTAGACTAGATATAATATAATTAACTCTATATACTTTTTTACTATTATATATAGAGGATTTAGATATAAAATCTATTTAATTTATAATAGTATTAATATCTATCTAGTTTACTTCTATATTTCTAGATTTATAAATATTAAATAAAATATTAGACTTTATTTTTTCTAATAGTTCTATATCTAATTATAGTAATAAAAATAGTAAAAATAAATTTAGTAATAGAAACTTATTTATAAAGAACTTTATAACTACTAAAAGCTAGATATATTAGTAGAATTTTCTTATTTAATAATTTTTAAATTCTATAAATCTAGACTATTTATAGGAATCTATATTTTTATTTAAAAAATTAAACTATATATTAGTATTCTATTAGAAGTTTAAAAGTATTTAAATAAATACTTATTTTATTTATAATTATTAATAGTTTAACCTTTATATTATCTAGAAAAAGTATAATAACTACTACTAGAATTAAATAAAAAATAATAAATTAAATTTTATAATTACTATATACTTTTTTTTTAATCTTTATAAATAATAAAGGTTTATTATAAATATACTTATTTAAAATATTTATATTTTAGTACCCTACTAAGTTTTTTTATCGAGTTTTACTATAGCTTATTTAAGTTCGCGAAGTATTATATTTAATATTATATTTAATTATAAATATACTAATTTTATTTATATAAATTAGTAATATATTTTAAAATTTCTTTACTATATTTTATTATAGTTTATTAAAGTTTATAAAGTATTAAATTTAATTTAATTTTTTTTTTTACTAGCCTTTTATTTATATAAAAACTAGACTAGATATATATATTTTTTACTAATTATAAATTTATATAATATATTTATATCTTTTATTATTAAATAATTTTTATAATAGTAGTTTTATATTAAGATTTTTTTTTTTTATAAAAACTAAGCTTCTCGCGTATAACCCTTATATACCTAGTTACATCGCCCCCGCACTAACCTCTAATACCCGAGATTTTCCCGGTTATCACATAGAAACATTCCCAACACCATAAGTTGCTATCCTTAATAACGCGCTTACACAACCTTATAAGATAAGCCTCTAGCCTTTCATAATATATTTGTGACCATGAAACGCTTAGTCTCCAATGTCAACGCCGTGCAGCAATCACGATGTCCCGGCCGCATTTCGAAGCGTCGCAAAACGGGACATGTCAACCCCGAGACACGCCGCACGTCTCCGCCCCCTTCGAACCCATCAAACTCAACGTTACAGCGGTCGTATGTGTCCTCACAACCGTTCGCACTCACCGAGGAAGCGCTCGAGAATACACAGCAGCCCGTATCAGACGAGCGCGCACCGTCAATACAGCACTGGCTCGAGACCTGCCCGGCTGACAGCGATCCTGACATGATGCCCGCACCACCAACACCACGAAGCGCATCTGTGTCGTCCAGCCGTGGGAGACGCTCCTCTAAGCATTCGGCACGTGCATCGCGAACACCCAGCCCTAGCAAGCGAACGACGCCGCAAACGTACCGTGCACAGAACATGTCTTACGCTGGAATCCTCATTGACGATTTGATTGAACTCCCGCAGGAGATCGAACGCAGAGTGCGGCATATACTGGAGGCTGAGACTTTGGAGGACGTGATTGGCACAACGGAACACGAGTCGCAGCTAGCGCCCCATATAAAAAGGTTCCTAGACCAGTCGCGTCATAACGCAAGAAGTTGTTCGCTCGAAGGGGACTGGAAAGCCAGTTTGTTCGGTCTCATTGGTGACTTAGCGCAAGGCAACGTCCAATGCCATACTTCAGAGAAGCGTGAGTTCGCCGGCCGTTTCTGGAGCACTGTTCTGAGATGCTGATACTCCCTCCAGTTTGGAACGCCGACCTCAAGCCCTCTCCGCCTGGCGTGGCCCAACCTGACGATGAAAGCGGCGCGTCAACACCGCGCTTTCCACAGCCGCAATTTGCGCTCTCCGACATCGATTCACAATCAGCTTCCGGGTTTCCAGGGCCGGTGCCTTCGCTGCAACCGTACACACCTTCTATCTCTTATACGACCAGCACCGAAGCTGCCGACCCGTTCTACATTTCAACACCAAAGCCAGATATCGTGGTAGGGCTTGAAGATAGGGCTTTTGCGCCAACGCATCGAGTTCGGCTGGCCAAACACCAAAGCTTTAGATCGATACTTAGCGACCCGCATACGGCTGCCATGGGCCTGCGTTTTCCCTTCTTAATTGCAGAGACGAAGGGGTTGAGCCTGAATGGGGGTCTAGTGGCTGCGCAGAATCAAGCTGCTATTGGTGCCGCTTGTATGCTAAAAATACTGGATGATCTCGAGAATCAGGCTGTGCTGCCCACGGCACCTACATCTCCAGCAGCCCCCCAGCTCTGTTTCTCCATCACGACCGAGGGTCCGGTACTTGAGTTGTGGGTGCACTTCAAACTTGGAGAGGCGACCCATATGCAGAATATCAGGGTGTGGCGCACGACACATCAACGCGATGTGCGGGAGCTGGTGTACTGTCTGGCTCGAATCTTGAAGTGGGCGAACGATGATTTCATAAAGACGATACAGGAGAAGTTGGATGCGGTACCGGGTTAAACGACTATCTATTTATCACTATTACTACCGTCTTACCTTGGGTTTTATCCGTGTTAATTTCTAATATCTTGATGGCCCTGTGGCAAATATTGCACGCCTTTTCCCTACGAAGATGCATTGAAAGGCGACTTCTTAGTTGGATAACTGACCCAGTGGGATTCGACGGCGCGCCTGTTTACACACTCAAACCGGCATTATAAATTCAACGTCTCGGCCTTGTCGAACCCCGCCTTGATTGCGTTAATACTGCTGCAGGTGCCTACGCGCATGTGCGACCACGGCCCGGAAACGGTTAACGCTTCAACGATATCCTCACGAACTCCTCGTTGACTCACTTTATGTCTTAGGAAGGAATGTATCTTCGGGCCGAATTCGAAGCGAGCGTCGCGCGCAGATTGTATGACGGTTGAAGGTCGGGATGGGAAGTGGAGAGAAGCCGGTGATGGCGCAAACGAGCATGAATGGAACATTCAATAGCAACAGGTAAAATTAGGTTCAGATTTGACCAGACCAGAGGGCTGAGACGCGAGAAACTGGTCGAACAGATTTCGAATGCTTTCCGCTTGCCTGAAGATACGTATCGTGACATGGCACTTCTGATATACAGAATCAAGCGGTTCAACCGACCTTCCACTAGACGCGCCGTCGAAGACGAACCTAAGAGCGGGGCACTTATGGGCAGTGACAAGGGTGGTTTGGAGAGTTATTGAGCCATCCGCCAAAACGAGCTCAGTGCAGATCTTCGTCCAGAAATAATGGGTGCGAGACAACAACTATGGCACGTAAAGCACTGCCTAGAAACGGACCTAAAGAGCTTCGAACTCCTTAGCCAGCTCCAACAAGATATCTGATAGTTTCTCCGGCTGAGAGAGTTGTGGAGAATGGCCACTTTGCATTTCCTTCACCTTCCACTCAACGCCGGTGCCTAGCCCTTTTAGTGCAGCTCATTTGATGGCAAATCGAGGCCATATACCTTCAATCCACGCCTGTTGGACATGTGGGGGAATCGCACCATCGTTGAGGGTTTTGATGAAAGCGATCCGGCCTTTGTACTGGTCACTGTCCCATGTCGCCCGTGGGACCGGCGAATTGAATGATGGGATCCCTTGAGCCATTGCAGCGACTGCCACTACGTCTCTCAGATCCGAGGGAGTAACATCTTGATAAAGAGGCCCGACGCGATCATCGCATCGAAGGAGGTTTGCCGGGGGCTGCGGAACCACGTCAATCACGATTTCCTTCTAGGCAGTGGCCACTTACATCCGCGCGGATATGTGGAGGGTACTGTCCACCGAAACCGCCGACAATCGTTTGTCCATCACCACCCTTTAGTAGCATCGCGGAGATGTAGACCTGCCCAATGACACCTTTCTTGCCTTGGGCTGCACGCTCCGCTTTGCCTAATCCCGCGACAGCATGAGACCCAGGGACACTGCTGTAGGAGTGCATCACGACTATAACGTCGTGCTCTTCGTGATCAAGTACAGGGATGAGCAGATGGTCTCGAACGTACTTAGCATCGTCCTCGGCAGTGAAATCTCCACTGCCTACTGAAGGCAACAACCCAGTCCATACTGGATAACCAGCGAGCTGCAGAATATGGGTCAGATAGCCATAGTGGGCGGGACTTTGGGAAGCACCAGGTACGATGACGATGAAAGGACGTTGTGCAGCCATCGTCTTAAGAAGATAAGTGTGCTGGAGTAGATATTACGGAAAGGCAAAGAGCAGCGGGGATTAACGATGAATAGACGCAACCCGGAGCAGCAAGTTTGACTGTTTGTATGTCAAGACATATCAAAAGGTGAAAGTCATGTCACAGGTCGTTCACCTTTTGATATGTCTTTGAACAGGCCGCTGCAGCAGTCGACCCTTTCGCCCTGTGCCACCAAAAACGCCGCAAATTTTAATTGTTGCTGACATTGAGCTGCAGCAGACCTTGCGGCGTAGTTTTTGCTCAATGGCGTGGGGGCGGCGTTTCTACGAGGGGTAACCGGGAAAAGCTCGTCGGAGGCCGAGAGGCATCGACCCCGGTCCTTGCATTTACGCTCGTCGATTGCATGGCACTCGGTCCATTCATGCATATTGTGTGTAACTTGATACATTTAGCCGGGGGCGTACCCTCCTTCCACTACGGACTTTGTCACTCATGGCTGAGTCGTGTCCATGTTGGTGTCGCGCCGTCATTGCCTATGTAGCTGTGCCGCATTGAATACGCTCTATGAGGAACATTCGGCGTCTCACCTCAGTGACATCTATAGGATATGGGACGGGCTGTGATGGTTTAGGCGCCTACATGATGATAATGGTAATCCTCGATCTGACCTGCGCAGCAGGCCAAACAATTCGACCGCATCACCACCATGGGGTATGGAACATTATTCGTCATTGCGGCCAGTGCACGGCTGGAGTTAGCTGCGTGCGTCTTTCGATTCATGTCGTGACGGGGTATTTGCTGGACGATGTACGGCGGCGTAGCCGAAATCGGGCACCTTCCCCCAAAAGCGCAAGCGATCACAAAGCTCAGCGCCAACCCTTTCATATTCGCCATCGTCGCATTCTCCCGGTTCTCACTCCTTCTAAAATGGCCTTTCTCGCAACTCTACAAGCTGTTTATGCGACTGAGCTTGACGGAGGAAGCAAAGCAGTCTTTCCGCCAGCTCGTTGTGTTCGCAACCAAAGCTGTTTCTCGCACCACTGGTCAGAAAGACCGAAGACCGAACACACGTATCACTCACGCCTTCTTGCAGCGGAGATTTGTGTGTCTGAGGCAACCGCGCAATGTAAGCCATTACATTCGCTGGTACGGACGCCACCGCTGTAATGCTCGCGACCATCCTCTTCCACTTGATTCGGAATCCCTCCGCACGTCGCACCCTTGCCACCGAGATCGAGAGATACTAGAACGAGTCCGCTGTATTGTTGGACCCTGAACCATCCCGTATCGTCGTGCAGTCGTCAAAGAAGTCTTGCAAGGCCAGATATGGAGAGGGATATGATGCCGCTCGGGGTGGGACTGAGAGCTTGCATTGGCAAGAATTTGGCGCTGCGACAACTGTATGAAACCGTCTCAGCAGTCTTACAGATGAATGTTGGCGGAGGTCTGTTAGAGGGTGCGGAAGTGAGACAGAAGCGAATCAAAATAATTGAGTGGTTCAACGGTGAGATTAAAGGTCATTGTCTGGATGTTGATTGGGATGGGAATGAAAGTTAGCGGGGTTTAGTGAACTCAGTAGACGCTATGATAATAGCCAATCCAAGAGGGGCTAGACTATTGCTTAATGTGCGCTAATTTACCGACTTACTGCGCCGCATGATCAATGAGGTGCCTAGGTGGGGCGCTGGCTGTCTATCGTTCCTTATCACCTACCTACCGCGACAGTAACAAAGACAGTCACATCCCTCTTCACCCATAAACATCCGAAGTCTTCTCCTTAGTGATACTGAACGCTATGGAATCCGGCCATCATCGACAGCAGCAACTAGATGCCTCCCAACGGTCTCTCGCAAGCGAAGATCCCGTCCAATCCGCCGATGATGCTGCAACGACAACCGGAACGGCATCATTAACAACTTGTCACGAGGAGCTGCGGTACTCTAGCGACCCTTTTGCCCCAAACTACCGCCATATCTATCCTTTGAGCGCGGAGGAAAAGGCTTATCATATTGCCACCTGGCCGCTGCCTTTACGTCCCGACTTCTGGGAAGTGTTTGAGTCCACCGAACATGCCGAATATACGCGGCCATTTGACCAATTAGATATCCTTCTCCGTCAACGACGATTGAAAGACGAGTATTGGAGAGTTTTGCGTGATCCTACAGTGAGAGATTTCGATGTCGAAGCGAAAGGGGACGATGCGGAGAATGAGAAGGAGAATGATAGATTGAGGAAGTTCCTCAGAGATGCGGGAGCGGCGGACTTACTGGAGAAGGCGAACGAGACATTTTGGCTAGGGAGGGTAAGGGCACAGGTTATTAGGGGTGGGGCGCGATTAGACACCTTGTTGGAAGCCGGAGATATGGCAGGGTACATGTGGATTCAGATGCGTCCAGAGATGATTCAGCCTACTAAAGATGATACGACTGGAGGGAATTAGGGTGGCGGTGGTGGCGATGCTGCTGCTAGGAGAGATTGGGAGCGAGGGGGCCGGTTTGGACAGCGCGTTGGGATGGGCATTATATATGGGCGATGATCGAGAATGTGTGTGAACATTTCTGTCAGCTACCTCGTCTATGTTTTCAAGGTGTGGAACTATTATTTGGTTCTGTTTGAAGTTTGACCAATTTCAGGTGTCCCTTTGCCACTGACATGTCTCCGTCGTCCTTTTCTTTCTTCGCTTGCTCCCTCCCATACGCCGAAATTGAAACATACGAGGTGTGTTTAGCAGACAAGCGATAGTATACAAGATTCATTAAATCGTCGCTGTTCTTCGCCTTCCACAACCTCATTGCTTTGCTTACGCCTATCGGTCGGCTCTGCTGCAAGCCTGTCATCTACACTGTAGTGTAAACGTTTTCCAGACGCTACAGGGAACATGACCTTTATGGAGGGCTTGTACCCTGTATTAGGTAAGCTAGGTCTTATCTGTCTTGATCATGTACCTAGTACTGACACGAAGGTCTCGAATGGGATGCCCCTCAATTGCTTCTTGCCACCAACAAGCACCCACGGTTTCGGGCGAAAGCTGACTTCGGCCCAAGAACGGATTAATTGGCGCCAATAACATACTTGTGCAGACGGAGTAAGGTATCGATCCCGGAAGGTTGATGCACTATTATGTGCGATGCTTTTCGCCTGTTCAGGGTCCTGTAGTAGTTGTTGTATTTTGGATCCTAGATCGGAGAAGTCGCGTTCAACTTGGACGAAATTTTGGTGTGGACCAGATGGTACGAGGAGTGTTTGATATGGCTCGATCCATTCACTCTTATGTATTATGGTGATTGATTCGCAATTGAGAAGATACTTCCCACGACCGGAGTAACTTCGCCCTACACAATCCAATTAGTTTCTTCGCACACGATCTTAAAACAAGGAGCAGGCAGACGAACCCTCGGTATGTATCAGGAACTGGTGGTTGCAATGGTCCGCCATAGACAAGACCGCAGAACCTACCGCAACATCAGTGCGGTTTTTCCACTTCACTTCATGCACGTCCGCCCAACTTTTTCCCTGTGACGCCCTTACTAAAGAGTTCCGAACTTTGTTTGTCTTGACAGCTCCACGCCACAACGCCTTAGGGACCTTTTTCTCCCATACCACTTCGTTTGCCCTCATCTCGGCGCGAATTTGTTCATAGCTTCCCACTAGATCTAATGGCCATGACCAGAATCCGAAATCTGGCATGAACCACATCTCCTCATCTATCGCCAGGCGTGTGAGCGACCAGGAGGTACGGTGTTGGTGTTCACTATCCGGAATATCGCTGACCACGAATGAGAATTCGATGTTCGGAAGAGGTTCTGGGCTCGTCGTGACAGCGCGGTCGATTTGATGGAGCGCACCAAGCGCTCGGCTGACCATGAAATCATCACTGATCTTCGACTCGAGGATATAAAGCTACGCGACACTTTAGCGATAGTTCCTTTGGCGCCTTCTTCCCATCTAGCGAACATCAGGTAGAGCCACCTTCTGATTATAAATCGTTGCCTTTACTGCACCCTCAGTTTTCTAATCCAGATAAATGTCCGATTCTTTGATATTCCCGATCTCGTTTCCATGTGCAACGGCGCGCTCTATCTCGTGGAATAAGCCATTGAATTCCGAAGAACATTGACTCGCTGTGAGCCCATAAAGAGTAGAGTTTTACTCCCACTCCTGCAATGAAGCTTCTAAACCTTCGGGGTTGGTCCAAAATACTTCTTCGCTGGGCGATGAGTGCGTATCCAGTTTTGTTTTCCTGAGTATAGAAGGAGCACGGCCGGTTACACCGGTTGTCATGGAGATATATGTCACAACTACCAGCATGCAAGCAATGCAGAAAGCTAGAAGCCACCGGTAGGTCCGCATACCCATCACGCTAGAGTGTGAGCCCGAAAGAAAGACTAAAAAATACATTTGTATGGTTCACAAATTCAGAATCTCAGAGGAATTTTCTAAGACGAGACAGAGATGCCGCAGGGATGCCGTGTACATTCCACTAAAATCTTACGCACGCATAGTACAACAGAATAAGCAATGCGGCTTACTATGGCAAAGGCGGGATAAACCCGGTATTGTAAGACACGGATCAGACGACCTAATCTCGCCGCATTAATACTTAACCGTTGTTTCGAGACATCCGTGGAAAACGATATTATTGGCCTTGACGTAGGTATCAAAGTTAACGATGAAACACGATTACGGTACAGGTACTCTGTGGTGGATAAGCTTACTAGGGGCCTTTTATCACTAATTGCAGTTCAAGCCTTGTAACACGAGAGTGATTTGCGAAAATTTTATCAGGGCAATTATAACCCTGAAAACCCGCCTTTCTATAGTCTTAATTTGAAACATGCCTATATTACCTTATTTAAAGGTTATTATACATTAAAAGTATTCAATAACTCCTTATAAGGAGAATGTAGATAATAATTATAAAAAGGATATAAAGACTTAATATATAGATACTACCTATTATCTTTAATATACCCAGATCTTATATTGAGTGGGTTGTTTTCAGGCGGGTCACGAGGCTTTAGTGATATATAAGTTACGTGATACTGTATACTACTATATTAGCTAGATATTAGATTAATCTAGTTATAATATATTCCGAAAAGCCGGGTCCTGGGTCTCGAGACGGCTAGGTCCTTAAACTTTATATTACGCGCGTGCTATTGGGTTAGGGTTAGGGTTACTTAGTAAGAGAGTTTTTATCCTTTATATCTCTACCCTAACCCCTAACTTCTCTGCTATTAACTAGAATTATCTCAATCTAATATATACTTTTCTAAGCCTCTTCTCATTATAACCGTAGGCTTAGTGGTCTAAGTATCTTCTAGCGGATACCACACTTCGGGTAAGTCGACGAGTTCTAAGAACGACGCAATCTACCCTTCTACTACTAATTTACATGGAAAGATAATAATATTAGAAAGACGTGCATTTTCTCGGACCGCTCTTGGTAGGAAGGTATCGTTAATTAATACTATGGAATGTATAATCCTAGACGCGTCGTCCCAGCTAGTATATTAACTAGAGGGAAGATATTAGTAGGAGATAGCTTCGGCGATAATTAATACTTTTATAGTAAGTACTATAGAGATATAAAAGGAGAGCTAAATAGATACTAAAGGGCTGCTAATATATATTATTTATAGGTAGTTACTATATCGATATAGGAGATAGAGGGGGCCCCAATACTTTAATTACCTTTCAGGACTACCATAACGATATAATGAATATTTGGGATATATATCTAGGGAGGGGAGGCAGGTAGGTAGATACTAGTTTTAGTATAGTAAGTAGATTTCCTTCTTATACCTATATTATGGCTTATTATACACTAATTAACCTAATATAGACTTTTATAGAATATATCTATAAGTGAGCCTATATAGAAGATTCTTTATAAAGGGTACCTTAATTATTAAACTCCTGGGTTATCGTTTAAATTATATTATTACCCATTAAGCCACCGTTTAACTACGTGTAAAGAAGTATAGAGGAGTACCTCTCTAGACTTTATAATATATATATTTAGTTATAGAAGAATATTTCTTATATTTATATTAATAACCTATCCTAATTTTTTACTATATAGCTTTAAGCTAAATAAGGGTAGGGAAATAGGTAAAAGAAAGTTTAGAAGATAGAAGATATATAAAGGTGTCTACTTAAAAGTAAAGAGTTTATAGTATAGGTATTTATTACTAGTTAGCTATAAAAGGAAAATATATAGTAGATAATTCTATTTAGACTTTAGATAGTAGATATTACTAAATATCTAAGTTACTTTTATCTTTATATTAATTATATACCTATATTAATTAAGAGTTAATTATTATATTATAACCACGTGTCCCTACTTAGTAGATCGTAATAACGCGCCGGACCTTACTTAATTATATAGTAATAGTGACGATAATTAAGGCGAGCCCCCTAAGAAATAAGAGGGTATAAACTTCTATTAAAGGGAATATAAATAATATTACTTATCCTCTAAATATTACCCTTAGTACTATATAATAATATAAATAATAGTATTAATAAGAGTATAGAGTAATATAGGTATACTTTTAATATTATAAATAAAAGCTATACTATCTTAGTAGTAAGCTATATATAAAATACGCCCAGGCGAATAGAGAATATAATTTCGGTAAACCTAAATAAATATCTACTACCCTAGACCTAAGTATAAATACTAATACGAATATAAATAGAAAAGTAGCTAAGAATAAAGATAGGATAAAATTAGAGTACCTAGAAAGTAGTATTACTAACCTATTAGCTAGTCTTATTAAGGACTAATCTTCTACCTCCTATATACTATAGCTAATAAGTTTACCTAAAAAGGGTATATTTTTAATTTTTTAAATTTTTCTAAATAGTATATCCTTTTATATAGTATAGTATAGTTAAATTTCCCTATTATAGTAACTTAATATACCTATCTTAGTACCCCTAAAAAATATTATAAGTTTATATAAATTTATTTTAAATATTTAATTTATTTTTATATATTTTTAAATTTCTATAAAACTTATTTTATTTATAAGCTATAGAGTTATATATATCTAGTATAGTACTAATAGTTAACTATTAGTACTAGGATTTAAGACTAAAACTCTATTATATATATTTATTATAGTATTAATAGTTAATTATTAGTACTAGAATTTAAGGCTAGAGTTCTATTATATATATTTATTATAGTACTAATAGTTAACTATTAATATTAGAACCTAAGGCTAGAGCTCTACTATATATTAGCTAGTTATATAATATTATAGTATTAACTATTAACTTTACTAGAATCTTTACTAGAGTCTTTATTAAAGTCTTTACTAGGGTTTTTACTAGGGTTTTTACTAGGGTCTTTACTAGGGTCTTTACTAGGGCCTTTACTAGAGTTTTTACTAAGGCCTTTACTAGAGTTTTTATTAAAGTCCCTATTATAGATAATATCTATCTCTTTAATATTACTATAATCTTTATTAAAATCTTTACTAGAGTTTCTACTAGAGTCTATATTTACCTCTTTAATATCTCTAAAACTTTTACTAGTATCTTTACTAGAGTCTTTAGTAGAATAATCTAATATATTAATAAACCCTTTCTTATTAATAATATACTTTTTAGCTATACCCTTAGTATAATTACTCTTATATATTATTTTAATACTATTTAGTATATTTTCTATCTATATATATCTTTATAATCCTCCTAGTCTATTTATAATTTATTATAGGTATCCTTACTAAGCTATATTTATATATTTCTATAATCTAATTAGTATCTACTCTATATTATCCTATAGATCCTTTATAAGGTACTTTACTATACTAAAGGTAATTTTAAAGTACCCTTTAAAAGTAATATATAAACTATAATATATATTATTTTACTATATACTTAGTATCTATATTATTATCTTATTATTAAGAATATATTAATAATACTATTATAAGTTTATTATATAAATACCTATACTTATATATAAATTATTAACTATATACTATATAGATACTAGTAGTAATTTAAAAAATAAGTTATAGAAATAGTTATTTATATTATTTAGTTAGTCTTATAGATATACTATTATATTATTTTACTATAATAGATTTAAGACTTACTTTTAAAATATTATATTATTTATTAAGCTAGTATAGAGCTTAGAAAGGGATTTTATATTCTTCTTTATAATTTATAGAAACTATTCTAGTGTCTATTATATCTAGTATATAAATAGTCTATATACCTATATATTATTAGTAATATAAAGAAAGTAGTAGATTTAAATAGTATATATACTAATAAGTATAAAATTAAATCTATAGTAGAGATCCTTATACTTTTATATAAAGTTTTTTACTAATATAGTAATAAGCTTATATTACTTCTTAATAACTATTAGTTATAAGACTAGCTAATATAGCTATTAGTACTTTATAAAATATTAATAATAATTCTCTAATAATTTATCCTTTAGTACTATAGGGCTATATATTAGAATCTAGCTCTACTATTTTATTAATTTTTATATCTTCTAGTATAGTATACTACTTAGTATAGTATTAACTATAATAGAAATATCCCTTTTAGAATATTCTATTATATTTACTATTTAATTTATTATAGCTCTATTTAGTTCCTATAGGTAGTCCCTTATATTAAACTTCTCTCTAATCTAAATACTATAGAGGAGCTTTAGAATATTTATATATATATAGTATATAGTATTAATTAGGAAGCTATATAAAAAGAATATTATTACTAGATTAAGTAAATATAATTAATAAGATAGACTACTATTATATAAAATTATAAGCCTATTATATTAGCCTATAGTTATTATTTATATAAGGATTTTTTTAGTTTCTATATAATTTATACTATTAATTAGTATATTATATCTATTAGTATAGGGAAAATAGTAGTATTTCTATCTAGTTCTAACTTATATATAGGTACCTTCTATTATATATAATTAATAGGATTATTTAGAGTTATCTAGTTATTTTATCCCTATAATCTAGGTAATAGTAGGTCTATTACCTATAACTAAAATAATATTAGTTTTTAAAATAAATATTTAACTAGTATAAATATCTAATATATCCCCTATACTTATATATAAGAGTTTTATTTTATTAATAAGTAACTTAAGAAACGTGTTTATAGCCTTATATTAAATACTTTCTAGTATAATTATTATAACTAGTATATTATCTAGCTTCTTATATATTATTAATTTAAGGTTATATATATTAAAAACTACTAGTATAACTATTATATACTTTTTTATTATAGATATTAAGCTAATACTATTAATAGTTAGGTATAGAACTAGATAATAGTAATTATAGAATAGGTCCTTTTTATACTAGTAATTAAATAGCTCTCTATTATAGATATTAGTATATATATATCTATTTAAATTAGAAAACTCTTTACCCTTATAATATTAGAGCTCTAGTACTTATTATAGACTACTAAACTAGCTTCTAAGATAGTCTATTATAGGTATATAAGGAAACTAGATAATAGATTAAAATAATCTATACTACTACTCTACCTCTTTAGAATAGTAAGGCTAATTATAGAAACTATATACTCTACTATTATAATATTATCCTATATATACTATATAGCCCTAGGGGTAGTAATTAAAATAGATTATCTTTATAATATTAATAAGTACTTAATTTCTAAGAATAGCCTCTATTAACTCTTTAATATTTATATTATATTATTTCTAGATTATTCTATATAATACCCTCTACTATAGATAGAAATAACTTATAAAGGCTTAGTATACCTCTATATTAAGTAGAAAGATATAATTAGTTACTAGACTTTAGTTCCTTTATATACTAGCTATAGTATTATAATTACTTACTTTTATTAGGCTATATAGTAAATAACTTATTATATCTACTATACTAGCTTATATCTAATCTATTTATTAGATTCTAGTATACTTACTTATCTTCTAGAAATTTATTATAAACTAGTAAATTAATATACCTATTCTAGTTATTCTCTTTACTATTATTCTCTTTAAGTTATTTTTTTATAAGTCTATTAGCTCTTATAGCTAGTATAAAATTTTTATATATAGCTTTTTCTAGATTATTAAAAGGGATATTCTTATAGTAGTAAAGTTTAAAATACCTTTTTTTTATTTACTAGCTAATACTATACCCCCTACTATATTTAAGAGAATATTTATACTAGTAGTTTCTATCTTCTATTTAGTTTATTATTAGTACTATCTAGTATAGCCCTATAGAGTAAAGTATAGCTACTATACTAATTTATAATAGTATTAATATTAATAAGTAGGAGTAAACTATAATATAGAAAAGTTATTTATTTATATTAGTATTAGTATTAGGCTACTACTATAGGTATATATAGAAAGTAAAACAGGCCTATAAAAATAGAATATATATATATACTAAGTATACTATACTAGATAATAATTTATATAATATAAGTAATTATACTATTAAGTATTCTAGAACTCTAAAAGTTTATATATACCTAATCTAACTCTTTATTAACTTATATAGTATATAAATTATATATACTATTTATTCTTTTTTACTATAAACTTATATACTAATAGTAACTATTAGTATAGGACTAATAATAGGATAAGAATATATAATATATTTATTTCTTTTCTAATTAAATAATAAAGTACTAGTAACTAAATAAGGTATAGTCTATTTATAAAAAGTAAAATAATAATTAAATATAATATAGTATATACCCCTTAGATACCTAAATATATTAGATACTCTAATAAGTAAGCCCTAGATTAATATAATAATATATACTATAACTATAAATATTTAAAAATACTAGAACTAGTCTTTCTAATAACTAATACTCGCTAATAGGTATTAAAAAGAAAATAAAGAAAAGATTCTATAAGTAAGCTAAGTTACTAAATACCTACTAT
This sequence comes from Karstenula rhodostoma CBS 690.94, assembly GCA_010093485.1. Classification (NCBI taxonomy): domain Eukaryota; kingdom Fungi; phylum Ascomycota; class Dothideomycetes; order Pleosporales; family Didymosphaeriaceae; genus Karstenula; species Karstenula rhodostoma. Next base: position 1,928,051 of record MU001497.1, on the reverse strand, counting down.
AGGCTTTAAAAGCTTAAAACTATAGTAATATATACTAAATAACTTAATCTATTACTAAAAAGTAGTAGTACCTAAGTTAACTAAAATATAAACTATCTAGATATATTTAAAAGACTCTATATATAATATTATATAGTAAACTATAAGTCTAGATTTTTATAGCTATTATAGTAATTAAATAAACTAGTAGCTATATTTAGAGAGCTACTAAGGAAACTAGAGTTAATATTACCTCTAGAATTAATTTATATCTAAATAAGTAATAGCCTATAATAGGTATATTAGGGTAGAACTATTAGTAAATCTCTAGATATAAGTATTTTCTAGTATAAAACTAAGAAAATTATTTATATTTAAAAATAAGTAGTAAAGTTTATAAGCTAATACCCCTCTTATATATATATATAGCACGATTTAATTATACTCTAGATAAATTCTTATCTAGAATATAGAGGGCTTATTAGCTATAATATAATTATATAATTATAGACTAAAGCTAGATTTAGGGATATCCCTTTATAAGGCCCTCTAGAATAGCTAATAGAGCTTAGAATAAGTATATAAATATAAGATTTATTATTTATTATAGGGGTCTATTATCTATATAATAGAATATTATTAGTTATAATATAACTATATAATTATAAACTAAAACTAGATTTAGAAGTATCCCTTTATAAGGCCCTCTAGGGTAGCTAGTAGAGCTTAGAATAATTATATAAGTATAAGGTTTAGTATTTAGTCTTTAGCCTTAATCTATACTACTTAGGTAGACTATTTTCTTTATAGCTAGGGAGGGTTATTATACTATAGATTATTATACTACCTATTATATAAAAGTAGAGCTATTTCTAGATTTAAAAGTATTCCCTCTTAAAACTATAGTAGGTAGATAAAGTAGGTATCTATTATAGTAAGTAGGAGAAAAAGACTAGTATAAAAAATAATATATACTATTATAGGTAATTATAAATACTAGAGTATAGAGTTTATAAGAGAGAAAGTAAGAAAAAAGTAATAAAATTATATAATTATAGATATTAACTTTACTTATACTAAGCCTAATTAAGTTATATAGATAAGTAAAATAATAGTAAATAATATATATATCTATACCTAGAGACTATATTATTATATTAATATATAAAAGTACTTTTATATATATATAGCTAAGTATTTATTATTATAGTTAGTTTTTTATATATAGGGTAGCCCTATACTAATATTAATTATTAGTAAGGAAAGAAATATTAATATAGAATATATAAGTAATCTACTATATAATATAATATAGACTTATATTACCTTTATTTTTACTAAGCCTAATTAATATATATAGATAAGTAATATAATAGTAAATAGTATATATTTCTATACCTTAAGACTATATTATTATATTAATATATATAAGTACTTTTATATATATATAGCTAAGTATTTACTAATATAATTAGTTTCCTATATATAGGGTAGCCCTATACTAATATTAATAATTAGTAAGTAAAGAAATATTAATATAGAATATATAAGTAATCTACTATATAATATAATATAGACTTAAAAATAATAGAATAATAATAAAGGCCCTTTATATACTAAAGAATAAAAATTAACCTCTATACTTTCTACTATTTCTATAACCTCTATTCTCTACCTTATATAGTTAACTACTATAAAGAGTTTTTATTTAAGCTCCTTAGTAAGCTAGTAGTATTAATATTACTAATAAGTAATAAATCCCTAAATATAACTTAAGTTTACTAAAGTAGTATTAAGTAACCTCTTATTAACCTATATACTTATAGGGGAGGGTCTGGCTTAACTTACTTATATAGAGATTTAAAGGTAGACTATAGAAGTTTTATAACCTAATTACTTTACTATTTATACCTATAACTATAGAATAGAGGGGGTTTTAAAGGATATAGAACCTCCTACTATAGTAAAGATTTCTTAATAATAATAACTCTATATATAAATAATAATAACTAGTATATTACTAATACTTAAATTATTCTTATAAGATTAAATATTACTAGTTAAGCTTTATATAAAGCTCTATTAGCTACTAAAATAGCTATTAATATTAAATTACCTATAGATACCTTTTAGTACTATAACTAGTAAGCTAGATTAATAAGACTAATATCTAAAGAAACTATAAATAGATTAGAAGTCTATAGAAACTATATTTAATAATATTAATACTATTAATAATATTAATAGTATTAATAATATTAATAGTATTAATAGTATTAATAGTATTAATAGTATTAATAGTATTAATAATATTAATAATATTAATTAATAGTACTAATCCTAGATCTTAATTCTAGGTTTTAATTCTAGGTTTTAATCCTAGATACACGTTTTATTATAATCGAATTATAAGCTAAATAGAGGGTAGGTATATATTTTACTATAACTAAATTATAAGCTAGATAGTAAATAGTACTATATATAAATTATAAGTTATATAAAATACTATATAGTTAATAAATATAAAAAGAAGAAGTAATAAAGCTAGAAATACTATAGAGCTTTATATAAACTAGTTTACTAATAGTATTATATAAACCCTAGACTTCTAGATAGATAAGGCTAAATTAAAGGTAAAAGAAAAGTCTATAATACTTAGATAATAAGGTAATTAACTAGAGGGAGTAAAACTAACTAGCTAAAAAAAAAAGAGCTAGTTAATTAGAAGTAGTTAGTTAAGAAATAATTATCTAAGAAGAGTATAAAGTTAATAGAGATATTACCTTATATATAGTCTAGAGAGCGCTAAGCTAGTTTATATAATAAAAAGAAGGGAATATAGTAATAAATAGTAAATTATCTAATTAGGCTTAGCTACCTACTTAATTAGGTATAGAGGGAGTATTTAATAGTAGTCTAGAAACTTCTATAGATATAGAAAGAAAGTTTATTTAATATAGTAATAGTTATAGGAAACCTTTATAGTAGTAAAAAGGTAGTAAGGTAGTAGAAAGCTTATAAGGTATTAAAAAAAAATATATTTAATATAGTAATAACTAGTATAGAGCTTATAAGGTAACTATAGTTAATAAAGAATATATAGAATAATAATAATAAATAGAAAGGATAATATACTAAAAACTACCTATTAAAGTTATACTTAAATATATATTAGTAGATTTACTAGTATACTAATATAGTAAGGACTTAGATAAAGGGCTTATAATATAATAAAGAGCTTATAAGGTAACTAAAAAATAGTATAATATATTTTAATTACTAAAATATCTAGATTAGTATTATAGTAATATAGGTACTACTTAGTATAACTTATAGGAAAGCTTCCTATTAATAGAGAGTATAGGTAAGGGCTTATTAGTAAAGAAGTTATTTATAATCTAATTTAATATCCCTATATAATTAAATATATAGACTATACTATAAGTTTATATAGAATAGTATTATTACTAAAGTAAAATTACTACTAATATATACTAGAATAAGTTATAATAAATAGAACTTATTTAGGGGTATTTTATTATTTTACTACTATATAGATAGGTTAGTCTTATTAGAAAGTTAAGTATAGATATTTAAGTAGTAGGCTAGTAATTAGAAGATATTTAAGTAGTAGGCTAGCGATTAGGAGGTATTTAAGTAGTAGGCTAGCGATTAGGAGGTATTTAAATAGTAGGCTAGTAATTAGAAGGTATTTAAGTAGTAGACTAGTAAATAGGAGGTATTTAAGTAGTAGGCTAATAAGTAAAAAATATTTAAGTAGTAGACTAATAAGTATAGATATATATAAGTAATAAGAGGAGAGTAATATATAAAATAGTATTTAAATAATAATTATAGAGGTATTTAAGTAATAAATATAATAATATATATATAATAAAAGGAAGTAACTATAATAGACTTTTATATATAATATAAACTTATATAGATAAGTATTTTTTTTTAAAGAAACCTTTTATTAGAAGGAGTAGATAGTAGTTATTAATAGTAGGTATTTAGATTTAGTATATTAATTATAAGGTTAATATTAATAGTACTATACTAAAATATATTAATTATACTTTTAGATATTAGTATCTTAGTATTAATAATAATATTTAGGATACTACCTATACTATTAATAATAGTACTTAGAATATTATCTATACTATTAATAATAATACTTAAAATACTATTTATTTTATAATTAAATTTTAATATTCTATAATACTAATAACTTAGTATACTATACTAATTATAGTATACCCTCTCTCCTTTTTTATAGTACTAACTATATAGGAATAATATATTATATAGTTCCTTTTAAACCTTTTAAATATATAGAATTATATCTAGCTCTTAAATAAAAAGAGTATTTATATTATAGTATTTTATTTACTTATTATATATTATAGATTAAAATTTTAAGTATAAAGATAATAAATATATTATATATTTACTTTATATACTATTTTTTTATAATCTAATACTATATATATACCTTCTATACCTTATACTTACTATACTTTTTTACTAATACCTTCTCCTTTAATATATTTTTAGAATACCCCCCTTTACCTATATAACTACTAGGGGTATATCTAAATAGATTCTATACTCTATATAAGGGTAGTATTACTAGTATTTACTATTTATACTAGTTTATAATATTATACTTATTACTATTTAACTAATATCTTATATACTAGAATTTTATTTTTTTAGGTACTACTATATAGAGATTTATATAGTATATTCTATAAGGTCTAATAGTATCTATAATAGTACTTTCTATATAGTAATTATATACTATTAAACCCTTTATATTCTCTATATTCTTTCTCTACTTACTAATAATAAGTTTTATATAGGTATAATATATATAAGACTCTAGCTCTATATAATACTAAATAGAAGTATAATAAATATTATTTTTACTAGAAAAAACTACTAGCCTATATATATTTACCTCCTAATACTTATATAATACTATCCCTATATATATTTTTATTCTAATAAAGAAGTAAGGCTATATAGTTTTTTTTTTATTTTTCTTTTCCTTTTCTTTTATTTTTTCCTCTATTTCTATATTATTATTATTATTATTATTATTATTAGGAATAGGGATAGCTTTAGTATTATTAATACTAAAATTCTTATTAAATAAAGTAGCCCTATTACTATTTTTATTTTAGTCTCTAGTATCTATATACTTACTAGGTATAGAGTCTTCTACTAAAAGATTATTAGGTATATTAATTTTACTAGAGTAGTAAGATTTATATATAGGTAAAAAGAGCTTCTCTATCTTAGAGACTTTAGGTACTAGCTATTATAGTATTATTTTAAGTTTCTTAACTTTTTTAAAGATATTTCTTAATATAGGATACTAGGGCTAGAGCTTAAGATTAGAGAAAATAAAGAAGTTAAACTTATTATTATTATTACTATAGGGAAGGGAGATACTAAAGAGCTAGATATACTTTTCTTCTATAATAAATAGGGGGTATAAAATTAATAGCCCTAAAGGGTAGTATATAAGGTATAAATAGGTTTTATTAAAAACTTTCTTATATTAATATATACTATATATTATATATAGTATACTATTATAACTACTATAAAAGGTAATTACTAGAGTATATAATATAATATATACTAAGCTAGTTTAGAGTATTCTCTATATTATAGATATTATATAAGGGTATATTAGTATACTTTTAGTATTATAATATAGGTTAAAGAGTAAGTATTATATATATAAGGTATAAATTTATCTATATTAATATTATTCTAATAATATTTTCTATTAATATTACTCTTTCCCCTAAAAATTTATTATTAATTAGAGAGCTAGATTTTTATAAAAATTATATAAAAAGTCTATATTACTACTATTATTCTTTTAATTCTAACTATTCTAGATAGTATTTTTTACTAGAGTATTTACTAATTATTTACCTAATAGAGCTATAAGTATATATACTATTAAAATTATAGTTCTATTTATTTAGTTTATCCTTTTAAAAATTATACTACTCTTACTATTCTTTTATAGCTAGTCCCTTTTATAATAGCTATATAAGGTAGAAATTATAGTATTTAATAACTCTTTTATAGTTAATTTATCTATAGTAATACTAGTATTCTACTACCTTATAATATTAACTAGTATATAATAGTAATAATCTATATATTTAGATATATCCTTTCTAGACTTATAAGTTACTTAGTAGACTTTATTAATATTTATATAAGCTATATTCTCGCACTTCTATACTTTATTAATAATAATTTAAGGCCCTACTATTACTATAATATTAATTATTATTAACTATTATAATAAGAGAGTAGGCTAAATAAGAGATATATTAGATAAATCTAAAAGTATTAGTATAAGAATAAAATTAAAGTTAATATATAAATCTTTTTTTAAAAGAATATATTTCTCTTTATACTTATAAATATCTCTAAAGTATACTAGATAATAGTATATATTCTTTTTAGTAATTAATTAACTAATATACTTATTTTCCTATTCTTTATTAATATAGACTATTACTATTATATCTATAGTCTAGAATAGTCTACTAAGCTATATACCCTTCTACTCTATCTTCTACTTTAATAGTATAATTATATAGAGGAGTTCTAAGTATCTATCTACCCTATATATACTAGATAAAAGGATCTATACTCTATTAATACCTAGCTAGAAATATATATACTAGTAATAGTATAGGAGAGGTCTATTATTATACTCTAATTTAGGGGTTAAAACTAGTAACTAGGGGATTTACTACTATTTAGAAGGTAGTAGAGAAGTTAATTTAGGGCTTTCTATAGTTATTACCTTATCTTTAGTTATATATATATTATCTATTATATAATATAGCTATTTATTTTCTAGATAAGAATATTTAGATTTATAATTACTAGATATATTATTATTATTATTGCTACTACTATTACTAATATATAAGTCCTTATTCTAGAGGTTTTTAAGGGTAGTAATAACTACTAGCTATATTAGATATATCCCCTATAATTACTATACCTCTTATAGTTTCTATAATAGTTTTCTAGTATAAGAACTATATTTAATAGGTCTACTAGTATAATAGGTAACCCTTATTTTAGTAACTATAGGTATTATCTATTTAGTAGATTAATAAGTACTATAAAATAAATAAATAGTAGAGGATTTATACTTTAATAGAACTAGATAGTAGTAGTAATAGCTACTAATATATATAAATTATATAGATAATTAAAAAGAATAGGATATTAATTTACTACTTAAGAGTCTTTATTATAACTAATTAGTTATTTTATATATAGATAATTTCTAGAGTTTTCTAGATTTTACCCCTATTAGTATAATTACCCCTCTATAATATTAATATATATTTATATATATATACTACTATAGAAGGTTATTCTATTATTTAAGAATTTTTATTATAACTAAATAGTCCTTTTATAGATAGATAATTTCTAAAGTCTTCTAGACTTCCCTTTAATAGTATAATTACCCCTCTAGTATTTATATATATACGCTACTACTATATACCCTATAATTTAATTATAAATATCTAGCTATTATTTATATTATACTACTCTTCTATAGAGCTAGCTATTTAGAATACCTAGCCTAATAGACTTCTAAATATAAATATATACTACTAATATATATTATTAATATACTACTTATAAAAATACTTATTACTATTAAAGTCTATTTTATTATCTATTAACTACTACTAGTTATAGTTTCTAGTTAACGCTTAATCTAGAATATAGCTTCTAAAGCTAAGTATATAACTTTTAAAACTAATATACCTTCTAGAACTAATAGTATACCTTTTAGAGCTAATAATATAGCTATAGGGTTAGTAAAGTTTATATACTAGTTTTCTATTATACCTACCTATATTATAGTACCTAGTACTAATAGGTAATTAATCTAGTATCTAAGAAATAATAAACTATAAAATATTACTATTATATTTATAGGGTTATAAATATAGCTCTAGGTATATTAAAACTATATATAAGGGATTTTAAATTATATAATAAGCCTTTTTTATAGATCTAATAAGAGTTATATAAAGTTTATTATCTATAATATTTAATAGCTAGTATAGAAAGAAGGAAAAATCTAGAGTAATATTAGTAATAAGGTTAGGGTATAGATATATAAGAAATTACCCCCTAATTATATATAACTTTTTAACCTCTTTAAGGAATACTAGCCCTTTTTTAAAATAGTCTTAAAGGTATAGTATTAAAAAACTTATAACTAGTATCTAAAGTTATAAAAACTATAAAAAAAAGTAATAGCTAATAGGGATATAGATATACCTAGAGATAGTACTAGTTATACTAATATACTAAACTATTAACTACTAAGTATATATATATTAGATAAGGTTACTAATAGTATTTACCTAGCTTACTATATACTTAAGATAATATTAGAATTTCTAGAAAATAATTTTAAAGAATACTATAAAATATACCTTATAAATACTATAGTAGACTTATTTAATACTAGTAGAAGTTAAGAATATTATATAGTTAAATTAATTACTACTATTATATCCTCTACTATACCTATACTAGTATATAAAAGAGGATATTTATATAAGGTAAATATAATAGCTCTAATATAGTAAGAACCTATTTTAATATAGTAAGGATCTACTCTAATATCTATAGTTATAGGTAGTAATATTATTAGTAATAGTATATTAGGTAGTATAATACTTAATAAAGGTACTAATATAGATAATACTAATAGTTATACTAGAAGAGTTAATTTTAGATAAGCCTCTAACTCTATATAGATATAGTATAGTATATTCTAAATAGTATAATCTAAATATTTTATAGTAAGTAACTCTATAAGGTAGATAATTATATATAGCTTTAACCTAATAATATTATAGAAGAAAATATATCTAAGACTAAATAAAGAAGTAAAGCCTTAAAGAGAAAAAATTTAATAGCTTTAAAAGAATAATACTAGATTTAGAGAGAGATAATAGCTTAGTAGGGTTATATAGAGATAGTAATACTTTAGTAATTTTTTATTATTAATATAGGGTATTAAACTTCCTAATTAGGTAATATTTATAAGCTATTAAATACTATAATTTACCTCTATACTAATTTTTATTATTAGTATAGAGTATTAAATTACCTAATTAGGTAATATTTATAAGCTATTAAATATTATAATCTATCTTTATACTAATTTTTATTATTAGTATAGAGTATTAAATTACCTAATTAGATAATATTTATAAGCTATTAAATATTATAATCTACCTCTATACTAATTTTTATTATTAGTATAGAATCTTAAACTACTAAGTTAGGTAGGTATTATAATATATATTTATAATAGCTAGTATACTATATATAGAATATATATAATTATTTATATAGTATAGATTTACTAAAGGTATTATAAGACTTTCTTCTATTTACTTTCTAGGTAATATATAATATAAAGTATTATTATATTTCTTATAACCTCTAGTTAAGCCCTATATATAATTTATAATTCTATTTTACTAGATACTTTAATACTTCTATATATACTAGACCTAGTATATATTCTAGACTACTAATATTTCTAATAGCTAAATACTTATTAATTAATTTTATTTTAAATTTAGCTAGTCTACTATTTATACTCCTTAGTAAAGAATAGCTAGGTTTTTAATAATAAAGTCTCTGGCTAGGTACTTAACCTAAAGATAGTTAGTAATAACGTGATAGTTAATATAGTTTTTAGCTAAATACTTAATTCTAAGGTAGTAGGTAATAATATAATTATTAATATAGTCTCTAGTTAAATATTTAAATCTAAGGTAGTTAGTAGTAATATAATTATTAATATAGTCTTTAACTAGATACTTAGTTCTAAGGTAGTTAGTAATAATATAATTATTAGGAAAAAATTATTAGAAAAAGTTTCTAACTTAGTACTTAAATCTAAGGTAGTTAGTAGTAATACTATTATTAATATAGTTTCTAGCTAAGTACTTAATTCTAAAGTAATTTATTATAATATAACTATTAATAAAGTTTCTAGCTAGATATATAAATAGTAATTATAGCTACTAGTAGTATTATTAGCTAGAAAAAATAGAAGAAGAGGGAGATATTATTATACTAGTAAGTTACCTATACTATTAGATAGGTATATCTTATACTAATAGTTACTAGTTAGAGGACTATAGAAAAAGAGATATTATTATACTAGTAAATTACTTAAGCTATTAGATAGATATACTATATACTAGTTTAACTAGCTAGATAGTTATAAATATAACTACTACTTTATATAATAGGGACTTATATTATACTACTTTATACCTAATAAAGTAAAACTAGTATATAGTATTTAAATAATAATCTAAAATAAGTCTTATTAATATATCTAAAAAAAAAAATAGTAATTTAGTATAAAATAGGTCTATATTATAGACTTTTACTTAACTAGTTAAATAGTTATAGATATAATTACTATTTTATATAATAGAGACTTATACTATACTATTTTATACCTAATAAGGTAAAACTTCTATACTATAAAATATTTAAGTATACCTTTATATTAGTAATAATATAAGAGGGGGTAATAAAAATTATACTATTAAAACTTTTTTAGTTTTTTTACTAGTTTTAGTACTTTATAATTATAAGTCCCCTAGCTAGAGAAATATTAATATCTAGTATATTTAAAGCTAGCCCTTATAATTATATTCTTATAAGCCCTAGCTAAGTATACCTAATATTTAGAGTTATCCTAAATATACTAATTATAGTAATTATCCCTCTTAAGGAGTTTATCTATTTTAGTTTTTATAATCTATATAGTATAGAAATACTAATTAACTATAACTTTTACTATACCTTTTAGAACCTATATCTAGGATTAGCTCTTTAACTAAGCCTACTTAAGTCTAGTTATTTTTAGCTAATAAACTTATAGTACTTATAAATAAAATTAGAATTTATTAGAGTAATAAAAAGTTTATATACTCTTATAGAGAGTGGCTAAAGATAAAAATATAAATATACCCTTTTAAAAGATACTACTACTATCTCTACTCTCTTTTTTATCTCTAGCCTTCCCTATCTCTATATCCCTATTAAAGCCTATAGGTATAAATATAAAATTATTATTATTATTATTATTAGTAATAATTAGGGCTAGGAGAGGAGGGATAGAGGTAGAAGTAGATATAGGTATAGATATAGAAGTAAGAGTAAAAGTATCTATATATTATTTCTCTTATTAATACTATTCTAAATATACTATAAGTACTAGTAGTATATATATAAAAGGAAAAAGGTATTAAGCTAACTTAGATACTATACTATATACTATTATTAAGAAAATATAAAGAATATAAAAACTTATAGAATTTTCTTCTATTATAAATATAGCCTACTTATAGAATTATACTTAGTAGACTAGAAAATTAAAGAAAGTAGGGGGAGGTATATAGAAATATAACTCTAGAATAAATACTAGAATAAATATAGATAGGTAGTATAGTAGATAATTATATAGTTAGATATTATAGAGTAAAAGAAAAATAGAATTATTAATATAAGAGTAATTACTTATACTATATTAAGGTCTATAAAAGGTACTAACTATTACTCTAAAAATAAAATAAAAGTAAAAATTAATAATTATCTCTTTATTTACTTTAAATTAATAATTATAGTATTTATAAGAATTTCTTATTTATATTAATATTAACTAATAATAAAATAGAAAAAAAAATTAATATATATAAAATATTTTAGTAGAGATACTAATTATTAGGATAGTTTTTCTAGATTATAGAGTAGGTCTACTTTAAATTACTCTTTCCTATCTACTTAATAGTAGTATATATCTATAATAAAGTTTCCTTTTACTAATATTTACTATTAGTATAGTAGAGTTAACCTTTAAAATATAGCCTATATTATAAGAATAGTTTATAAACCTAATATATATATAAAAGATAGTATATTTACTCTAACCTTTTAAATAAAATACTTATAACTAATAGCTCTTAGGTATAATATATTTTAATAAAGTATAGTAAAATAGAATATTTATACTCTCTTAACTATCTATTAGAATAATATTCTTAATTATATTACTATATTATTAAATATTACTTCTACTCCTACCCCTACTACTATTACTACTATTATTTTAAAGTTTAATAATTTTATTATTTAGGTACCCCTCTAAATAGAGTCTTCTATATAGGTTAATAAGTATTTACTAGAATATATTTTATTACTAGCCCTATACTAAACTAATAATATTAATTATTTTTATAACTTTAACTTCTTTATATTTAGTATCTATACTAATACCTATATATCTAGTAATAGAGATAATCTAGATCTCTAGAACTAGAATAATATATCTAAAAATATCTTTAAGGAAATTAAATAGTCTAAAATTATATTATACTTATTAATACTTATAGACTAGAAAATAAAAGAGTATTCTCTACCTATATAATAGTTTTATTTTAAGGTTAATATATCTAATAACCTTTCTAGAAAGGGCCTTATACCTATAGAGTATATAGGTACTAGATATAAAAATAGGGATAATAAAGGGGATAACTCTATAAATAAGGAGATTAGGAAAGTAGATATATAAGTACTATTATTATAAATATTCTATAATTAATTAATATAGGTATTATAGACTAAGTAATATTATACTAGGGTACTATTAATATATAGTTATTTATAGAGTATTAAAAATAATTCTATAATTTACCCTTATCTAACTAGCCTTTTAGGGGAATACCTATATTATTAAGCCACGCTTAAAAGGTATATAGAGGTACTAATAACCTTCTAGCTAGGGCTAAAATAATTAAAAGTAAGGGTCTAAATCTACTTTTAGCTAATAAAAGAGAATAAATTTAGTATAATCTAAAATCCTTTTTACTTTTAGTATAGATACCTTAGTTAGAAGTACTAGATATATAAAGAGGATATATAAAGGAATATAAAATATAGCTATAGAGAGTATTAAAGAATTACTATAAATTATAACCTACCTAAGTAGGTCTATATACCTTAAAAGAGATACTTTAAAGGAGTTTATAGTAGTAGTAGGCTAATAATACTATAATTAGTATATTAGGTAGTATTTAAAGATATTTTTAATAGAATTTAACTATATTCTTAGTAACCTTTAACTATATAATATATACTTTTAGGGTATATTATAAGAATATAATATATATACTAGTATTAGAAAATTTTAGAATTTAACTATAGTATAGATAGTATTCTAAGTAATATTATTAATAATATAGGTAACCTTCTAAGTAATAATATTAGTAGTATAAATAGTTTTCTAAGTAATATTATTAATAAGAGTTATAATATCTATTTATTATATATTCTTCTATAAAATAATAATACTAAACTTAATAAGATAAGTTAGTACTCTAATTAGATATTAAGGAGTAGGGCTAGAAACTTAATAGTAATAGAGCTTAATATTAAAAATACTTTAATAACTATATAGTTTTTATATAGTATAATAGTCTAGTACTACTAGTAAGTACTTTTTTTCTAGTTTAATAGCTAGTACTACGGGCGCTTTATTATTAGCCCTAGCTAGTACTAAATATTAATAGTAGGGAATTACTAGCCCTAGCCCCCTCTATAGTTTTAGTATACTAGCCCTAGAATATAGTTCCCCTTATTTATAGTAGGTATTCTATTTTATATTACTAAAAGTATAAATATAAATAAATACCTAATAATATAATATATATTATTAATTCTACTCCTAAAAAATAGTCTTTAACTATATAATTATCTAGATAAATAACTATACTAGCGCTAGATTACTAGCCTTAGTAGTAGTACCGGTCCTAGTAATATTACTAACCCTAACTTTTTTTTCTCTTTCTCCCCTAGTTTTTACTAACCTTATAGTTATTTACTATAACTATTACCTCTTTATATTAATAATAATTTTTATAAATATTAGAGGTATTTATTATACCTTTAAGCCCTACCTTCTCTAACTTCTATTAATAGTACTTACTATTAAATATAGCTATTTTAACTTATTCTACTATAAAGAGTTATTTTTATTTATTAATCTTTATATTATTAATATTAGTTTTCTAAAAGGGGTTTATAAACTTATTATTAAATATAGCTATTTTAACTTATTTTATTATAGAAAGCTATTTTTATTTATTAACCTCTATATTATTAGTATTAGTTTTCTAAAGGGGATTTATAGACTTATTATTAAATATAGCTATTTTAATTTATTTTATTATAAAGAGCTATTCTTATTTATTAACCTCTATATTATTAATATTAGGTTTCTAAAGGTAATATATAGGCTTATATTAATAGTTCTATAAAATAGGCTAATTTTAACTACTAATAATACTAGTACTATATTTCTAGTTTTAATTATATTTCTAGCCCTAGCTCTTCCCCTTTTACTATCTCTATAGCTTAAATATACTAGCCCTTTAGTATTCTTCTCTAGGAACCCCTAGATACTCTCCTAGGTATCCCCTTTATTTATATAGTAGTACTTTCCTTACCTATATATTAGGTACTCTAGTATAGATAAATATCTAATAATATAATATATACTATTAATTTTATTTCTAAAAAGTAGTCTCTAACTATATAGTTACTAAGATAATAAATAGGCTAAAAAGAGAACTATTAATAATTTAAGTATAAGTAGTCTAGTTTAAAAACTATAACTAAAAATAATAATATTTAGATATCTTTTAAATACTCTCTTTACTCTTTCTATTCTTTTTTTTACTAATTAAACTATAGCTTATATTATATATAGACTAATTATAGCTAGTTTATACTAGCTAATTCTATAGTAGAGATAAGTAGGCTAAGAATAAAAAAAATAATTTATTTATATTACTAGTACTAGTAGTATTACTAGCCCTATAGATACCTTCCTAGATACCTATTCTAGGGCTTCCCTAATTATTTATACCTTTTCTTCTTTTTATTTTCTTTCTCTTTTCTATCCTCTCCTACTTATCTCTACTATAGAGAAACTAGCCTATACTAGTTAATCTTATAGTAAAGATAAGTAGGCTAATAATAAAAAAGATAAACTACTCTATATTATTAGCCCTAATAGTATTACTAACTCTATAAATACCCCCTTTATCTATATATTAAGTACTTTAGTATAGATTAATATTTAATAATATAATATATATTATTAATTTTACTTTTAAGAAGTAGTTTCTAACTATATAGTCCTTAAAAGTAGAAAACTACTCCCTATAGTACTAGACTATTAGTCTCTACTTTTACCCTTTTTATTTTCTTTATTCTATTTCTCTTCCTTACCTAAATAAGCTATAGATACCTATATATAAACTAATTATAGCTAATCTATACTAATTAATTCTATAGTAATCTATATAGTATTACTAGCCCCCTAAATACTTCTCTAGCTATTTATATACTTTCTTTTTCTTATTCTTTTTATTTTTACTAGTATAGACTAGCTATAGTTATACTATATATAGGCTAATTATAGTTAGTCTATACTAGTTAATTATATAGTAATCTATATAGTCTCTTAATAACTATAAATTATAGCTAGACTATTAGACTAGATAATTTTCCTTATATATATAACTAGCTTTAACTACTAGTAGTACTAGTAATATATTTTTAGTACTAGTTACTAGATATACTTTTTTAATATAGTTACTATAGTAATATATAAATAGTAGTCTAGTAAATAAATAAGTTTATACTTAGATATATATTAAATAGCTACTTTTCTTCTCCTTAATATATATAATTATACTATTTAACTCTAAGTACTTTAATCCTATCTAAAATACCTATAAATAGTTCTATTTTAAAGTAGTTAATATCTAATATTATTCTAGTCCCTATATCTACTATAATATTTAAGGGAGGGAAATAATACCCCCTCCCTTAAGAAAAGATAGTAAAAATCTACTATTATTTATTTTTATCCTTACTACTACTATTTCGCTCGCTATAGAGGGTATTATTATAGGTAACTTAGCTATTATTACTATAAGCCTAATTCTCTATATTATAGGTAGAGTAATATACTAAGTAGCTATAGTCCTATATCTATACCCTTATTATTAGTATTATTATTAATACTATCTTTACCCTTACCTAATCTAGTATAAATACTAGTATCTATACTAGTATTCTTACTACTATAAAATTTCTCTTTAGGGCCTATAAATACTAAAATATTAGTACCTATAATATTACTAGTTAGGATACTAAAGAAAAGGGGATACCCTTTATTAAATAAAACTAGATAGGCTATAAAGAAGCTCTACTATATAGTAGATAAGAAAATCTAGTAGAAGAAGGCTTAGGTAGAGGGATATAGACCTAAGTAAAGGAGGAATTAAAGCTATTAATTTAATATATACTTATATATAATTTAGGGTTAGGAATATATATATAATATTTTATACTAAAGTAAAATAATAGTAGGACTATTATTATAGCTAGGGCTAGTAATATAGTACTAGTATTATAAGTAACTAGAGTAGTATTTTTATTTTATAAATAATAGTTATTAGTTTTTATAATACTTTTTATAGTTATTTATAATTAAAGAGATATTATCTACTTATCTATAGTTAGATTTTAAAGTAATTATAGTAGTTAATCTAATAATAAAATTAGTATACTCCTATTTTTTTTTTATTTACTTAAATTACTATAATTATACTAATACTATCTACTCTATACTTTATAACCTATCTTAGGTATATTACTTAGTATAAA
The DNA here is from genome assembly GCA_010093485.1 of Karstenula rhodostoma CBS 690.94. Taxonomy (NCBI): domain Eukaryota; kingdom Fungi; phylum Ascomycota; class Dothideomycetes; order Pleosporales; family Didymosphaeriaceae; genus Karstenula; species Karstenula rhodostoma. The sequence goes on along the minus strand of MU001497.1, from coordinate 1,911,212 downwards.
TTAGTTAATACTATTATAATAGTTTTAAATACCTTTTATATCTATATAATACTTCCCTTTTCTAGTAACTTATTTATAAAGTTTTTATTTTTTCCTTTTTCTAAAATATAGAGAGTTATTTTTATAAACTTATAGAATAGTAATAGGAGTTTAAAACTTTATTATTAAGTAGCTTAGATTCTATTATTATATATCTAAGCCTATTCTAGTAAATATATTAAAATAGTTTTTTCTAGTATTAAAATCTACTACCTACTAGCTTATATAAGTATAAACTTATAGATAGTATTATATTATACTACTTCTAAGTTAGATTTATAATTAGAGCACTTTACTTTATAGTAGGTATTAGTAAAGTTCTAGATTTATAGTAACTACTTTATAGTTTTACTTTTAAGTTTAGTAACTTTAGTAGGTATTTTAATATTCTAGTAGATAGCTAGGTAAGATTTTATTATATTCTTCTAGTAATCCTAATTAATAGTAATATAGAATAATACTATAGATATCCCTATACTTATTAGCTATCTATATTATCTAGAGAAATAGTATACCTTTATATAGTAAAGAGCTAGAATCTATAGTTATATTATATATTATAATATTTAAAAAAATAGAAAGAAAAGGTATTATAGTATTACTATACTATAATACTTAGCCTTAATCTTAATAGAAGAAAGTTATAACTATAGTTAATTAAGAAAATTAGAACCTACTAGTAATTAGTACTCTACGCGCTAAGCCTCTAATTACTAAGCCCTATATAATAACCCTAGTTTAAATCCTACTCTAATCTTTACCTTTTTTTTATAACTTTTTTTTAAAATACGCTTATTTTTAAGTTATTAGCTAGGGGAAGTACCTTTTTATTAATATTTTTATCTATACTTAATAACTCGATCTTTTTATTATTATTTCCCTCCTAATAAGTAACTAGGACTAGATATAAAGTTATATATTTCTACTAATAATATATCTCTTCTATACCTCCCCCTAGAGATCTATAATAAGATTTAGAAATATATAATTATTACTACTAGCTACTAGAGCTAGTAATATAGTATCTTTATTATTAGCTACTAGGGTTAGAAATATACTACTAGTACTACTAGTAACTAGAGCTAGAAATAAAGTTTTATACCTTTATTAATAATATATTTATTAGGCTATAATATACCTCTTCTATACCTCTCTCTAGATATTTATAATAATATTTAGAGGTATTAGAATTCTTATTCCTATATAGCTTTTATATAGTATATAATATATTAGTATAAAAGGATATTTTATTAGATATTCTAGAGCTACCTCCTATTTATACTAGATTAGTTACTAGGTATATTTTAAAGAGAGTTTATATCTAGGAAATTAATACTACTAAAGAGGAACCTTAGTATTACTATCTTATTAGTAAGTATATAAAATAAGAGGTATTAGAGTTAAAAAAAAAAAATAATTATACTATAGTAAAGCTAAAAGGAGTAGTTTAATATATCTATACCTATAAGAAACTCTATAATTATTAAATAATCTCTCTATAAGTAACCTTTTAATAAAACTAATCTATCTATATAGTAGTAAGAAAATAAGATACTTCTAAATAAACTCTATTTTTTATTAGTTTTAGTAAATTAATAATAGTATTATTTCTATATAAACTTATAGTATACTCTATATATCTAACTATATAAAAATATTAACTTAAAAGTTATAACTCTTTTCTAGTACTAAAAGTATAGTAGTAGATTTATTAATATATTTCTTTTATTAGTACCCCTCTCTCTACTATTATTAGAAATATAGTAGTAGATTTATTAATATATTTCTCTTTTACTAGCTTCCTTTTTCCTCTCTTTACTATTACTAGAAATATAGTAATAGATTTATTAATATACTTCTTTTTTACTAGTTTCTTTTTTCCTCTTCCTACTACTATTACTACTAGAAGTATAGTAGTAGATCTATTAATATATATTTTTTTTATTAGTATTTCTCTCCCTATTACTACTACTATCTATTCCTACTAGTATAATTTATAAAAGTATATTAATAAAAGTAATATATATATATTTAAGTAGCTATATCTAACTAGAAGTAGTATAATAAGCTCTATTACTAAAATATAAAATAGATATAATTTAGTAAATAAGAATCTAGACTTTACTATATAAATATATAATACTATACTAGCTAAGTTTAATTAGTATTTATTAGCTATTAGGTATATTTCTTATACTTTAAGTAAATTTATATCCTATTCTAAATAATTAATTATAATACTATAGCTCCTCTCTTTTCTCTTTTTTCTCCCTTCTCCCTACTACTACTATTATTACTATTATTAAAAATATAGTAGTAGATTTACTAATATATCTCTCTCTTATTAGCTTCTTTTCTTCCCTTACTACTACTACTATCTAGAGACTAATAAGTCCTTAAGAATAACTATTTATCTATTTTAAAGTTTCTATATATTTAGTAATATAGAGTATAGATTTATAATAAAGGGATTATATAATTTTTTACCTATTACTACTACTATTATTAAAAGTATAATAGTAAATTTACTAATATATTTTTCTTTTACTAATTTCCTCTCCCCCCTTACTACTACTACTACCTAGAGACTAATAAGTTTTTAAAAGTAACTACTTATTTACCCTAAAGCCTTTATATATCTAGTAGTATAGAGTATAAATTTATAAAAAGAAGACTATATAGAAACTATTACTACTATTACCTATTCTTATTAGTATAACCTATAAAAGTATATTAATAAAAGTATATATTTAAGTAACTATTTTTATATTTTAAGTAAATTTATATTCTATTCTAGATAGTTAATTATAATATTATAGTTCCCTCTCTTTTCTTTTTACTACTACTATTACTACTACTAGAAGTATAGTAGTAGATCTACTAATATATCTTTCTTACTAATTTCTCCTTTTCCCTTTTTACTACTACTACTACTACTAGAAGTATAGTAATAAATCTATTAATATATCTTTTTTTTACTAGTTCTTCCTTTCCCCTCTTTATTACTACTACTACTACTAAAAGTATAGTAGTAAATTTACTAATATATCTTTTTTACTAACTTTTTTTTTCCCTTCCCCCTTTACTACTATTACTACCTAGAGACTAATATATTTTTAGAAGTAATTATCTATCTACTTTAAAACCTTTATATATCTATAAGCTCTTATACTAGTAATAACTATTAGTATAAGGCTAGATAATAAGCTCTTATACTAGTAGTAATTATTAGTATAAGACTAGATAATAAGCTTTTATACTAGTAGTAAATAGTATATATATATAATAGTATTTAAGTATATATTTTTAAAGAAAATAATAGATTTCTATTTCCTATATATATATTACTACTATACTAATAATTATTATTAGTATAGGAGAAGGCTATAATATAGGAATATAAAATTATATATATTCTATTATATAAAATATCCCTTTTAGAGATATTCTATATTTAAAGAGGGAAACTTTTCTCTATTTATAAGATTTATTACCTATTTTAACTAAAGTATCCCTATATAGGGATATAATATACCTATATAGGGATATAATATATCTATCTAGGTAAATGTATCCCTATTATAGGGAAACTCTGGCCGTAGTGCAGCTCCGACCGCAGCTCCCACTACAGTTCTATCTATAGCCCCGCTTGCCGCTCCAGCGCCGACCTACGATACTACGGCCTTTACGAATACTGCTACACCTGCTTTGCAGGTGAGGTTTGGCAATTCGCCAGAAATAAACTTCATCTCGCCGCAGTCCTATTCCAGCCGATCCGAGACAATATCGCCATCGAGTGAATACGACGCAGGGGGGCGCGGAAAGCATAAGAATAACGAGAAGGAGGCCGAGGAGAGGCTGGCTTCGGCCACCAGGAATGGATTTGAGTCCCCCTTCCAGGCGCTGGTATACCAGCCATCGATCTGGCAGAACCGGGAAGGATCAAAGCGGAGCTCGCCTCTCCCTGATGAACAACCAGTGCACCCTGCCCGCATGCCACCATGGGACGTACGAGACGAACCAGTCACCTCGGGGGTGATCGACCTTGCCACGGCCAGAACGTTGTACACATTGTCAGTAGTTCAGCGCCCCTCTCCCCAACCTTGCTCACTTCATGAGCGACCACGCCGCTGACGTTTAGGCTCTAGTTTTGTGGATCACTACCACCCCTTTCTGCCCATTGTCGACATCACCCTTCCCGACCCATTTGCCTCATTCCAGCGCTATCCGTCACTCTTCTCCGCAGTCTTGGCAATTTCCGCCCGGTTCTAGCTCCGTCGCTCGCCCACATCGCACATTATCGACACGTTCTGGGCGGGACAGGATCTCTCCGACTTGAGCTGCGTGCTCGGCCTGTCGGGTGGTGGTGTGGCGCAGGATACGGATCGGCTCGACCCGGCTCTGGGGAACCTGGGGTCCTTCACTCAACCTGCAATGCCTTCATGGGATATGATCTTTGGTACCGGGGAAGGATCTGCATGACGTCGGGACCCATGTCGGCGGACCAGTCCTCTTCCGTCGGTCGTTTGCATTGCGACGCTACAATACATATGTGGACGGCGCAATGTGCACGTGGCCGCCGCGGTCATGCGTAGTCCCAAAATCCCTCAGACCATTCCCCTTCGTATCTCAAGTCGTGCAGGACAGCCCAGGTGCACGACATCCGCTCTTCCATACAGTCCCAAATGTCTGACCTGAGATGCAGAGCGGTGGTACAAATCGGCACGACTGGCCGTGGAATCGGGCCAATGCCGAATCTGGCCCAGGGGGGCCTTTCTCGCTTGAGTATTTGCCGAACATCCCGACTTCGCCTCTTATAACAAGCTCGCCAAACATACCGAGCCCCGAAAATCGCCATACTCATCGCCAACACATTCCTCATCCCCAAAAGTGCAATGACTCTCCCCGCAGGTATCTACTGCCCGATTGTCAGCTTCTTTGAGCCGACACTGGACCAGCAGCTGGACATACCGACACATGTTCGCCATGTTCAATTCCTGGGTCGAGCGGGAGTTCAGGGAGTGGTCGTACAAGGGTCCACGGGAGAGGCTGTTGCTCTCAGTTCAGAGGAGAAGAAGACTGTGAGTTGCGCAGACCAGAGTACAGGCATCACAAAAGTGCCGGTTCAGGGCTCTGGGCTGAGAGGCCAAACTGACGCATGTGAATAGTTGATCAAGAGTGCCAAAGATGCGCTTGAAGAGATTGGATCCCAAGCCCTCGTCATTGCGGGTACAGTCGGCGCCCAGTCCACTCGGCAGGCTATCGAGCTCTCCCGAGACGCGAGCCAAGCAGGAGCCGACTACGTCTTAGTCCTCCCGCCGAGCTTTTATCCGGCTGCCATGAATCCCGACTCCATTCTGGGATTCTACAACGAGGTCAGTCCTGCTCGCTTGCGTTGATTTGAGGCCTTCATCCACTTTATACCCGCTAACGTGGTGTTCAAGCTGGCTAGCGCTTCGCCTATCCCTGTCATCGTCTACTCATACCCTGGTGTATGCTCTGGCATCAACATGGATTCCGACCTTCTCATCCGCATCGCAGCCCACCCGAACGTGCATGGCGTCAAACACACAGACCACGATGTGGGTAGAATGGCGCGTATGGTGAGAGCTCGGGAACAGCTCGGTGAGTAATCCCTACTTCACCACCCGAGATTCGCATCAGCCCTTTGCATCACAACTTGATCACTGACTGTCCCTACAGCACCGTTCACCGTCTTGGGCGGAGCTACAGACTACCTCCTGGGCGCAGCCGCTTATGGCGTTCAGGGGGCCATTACTGGTTCGGCCAACGTTGCGCCTCGGGTCTGCATCAAGGTTTTCGGGCTAGCTTCGACAGGCCGAATCGAGGAAGCTAAGACTTTGGCACTGGAGATCTCAAGGGCGGAATGGGCCTTGGGCAAGGGCAACATCCTCGGCACAAAGGTTAGTCATCTTCCTCCTCGTCGGTACCGGTACAGAAGGCTGATCACCGACACTCAGTACGCTACTGTGTATGCGAATGGATACCCGGGAACAGCGGCGCTCTGCCGGAGACCTTTGCCCGTAGTGTCCGATGCCACTCGACAGCATGTGGAGCAAGAGTGCAGCGATATTATCGCCCTGGAACGACAGTTGGAGAAGGAGGGTTATGACGGAAGATTAAAGAGCAGGACGAACGGCAAGACTAATGGTCACGCCTGAAGTTGACTCTTGCTGCGGAGTGAAGGCCAAATAGAGACGGCGGAGGGGAGGGCGTGGGATTTCTATTCTGCATACATGCATACACGCATACAGTACATGTATGCAATCTTGGTACTGTGCTCGCGGATTTGACTACAGCATTCGGCACCCTTGTTGTTATCTATTGTTAAGCGCTCGAGGCGACCTGTACCCTTTTGCATTCCCCTGACGTAGCGGCATCCACCATTCTGTATATCTCTGACGTATGAAGATGGAGCCAAGGCCGCGTCTATAGGCAACACAATAAGCACTGGAGTCTGACAAGACGATTAAGCAGAGTTCAATCTTGCGACAACGATCGTGCTATATTGTCTAACACCTAGAGCTATCTCCAAGCTACATTTTTAGCTACAAGCGCGACCTGACGCTTTGGTATGGTAACTTGAATCTCAATCTCGCCAGCCCACCAACGTCTCGAAGGACGGCTTCGCCTAAACCAGTGGTACCGCGACCAGAGCGCCACCTGCTCGGCTGAACGATATCCCGCCTCAACGACCGACAATGCGCCTCCTCAAGACCGACAAGCGGCGGCCGGCCTGCGCAGTAACGCGCGAGCGCGTCGCGGAAACAGACGGGATAAAAGTGATCGGTATTGTACTCGGCGACCGCGTTCTTGAGGTTTAAGGAGGCCATGCGCAAACTAGATCCAGCCGATATCAACTACGTCCGGTTCCGCAACTTTACATCGAGGGTCAAGGACGGGACCATCAGTCAGAGCGGTACCTACCCACAACGTTTCTTGGATTTCCCTGAGGAGGCTTCGGCTGAGAGGCGTCAAGTCGCTACGAGGCAATTTGAGGAGTACACGGACCTCGACTACGAATCACCGGTCGCGCAGTACATTCGGGCTTGCAAGTTCCACATCTCCCCGCACGACCTAAGCCTCATGTGAGAGCTGTTTAGTCTTCCTCGCCATGACATTGCAGCCGCACCCAGTGCTCGATGGAACTTTCTGTCTATTATGCTACAGTACGAAGGCTTTGTTCTTGCGTATGAGTCTGGCGAGGATGCCGTCTTGTCTGTAGACGCGACTGTCGAGGTCCTGGCTCAGCACCAGCGACTCAAGCTCGCCTTTGACTCGCCGTATATCAAAGGTCTTCCTATTACCGCGATTACACTCTCTCGGCACCCCAACGGCGACTTTTCTGAAGAGACGATCCGGCCCACATACGAAAATTACTACACGTTGATGTTCAAAGAGCTGCATCGCTCCCTGAGCGGCGACGCTGAAGTCAAGACGACCGTGCTGGACTCTCGGGAGGAGATTGGCATGCTGAGCGACATTCTGAAATTGTTGGCAGAAGGTTTCGAAAAAAGATAGTAGATTAGCAGGGATTAATAGAGTAGACTACCAAAAGTTGAACAAATGTATGCATAATCATCATCGTTCCTGTTGCTGTTGCGGCAATCATATTAGGCCAGGCCGAAGATCATCACTTGACTGTGCGGCCATTCTCCTCACTCATAATTCCCCCGCTCAGTTCATAGCCATGGTGAGTGAGCAAACGTGTCGACCTCGCCTCCTAGGTATGCTATGCTACAGTCAAGGCGCAGCAGCGTGGGAGTCCGGAAGACTCACTATCCAGATCAGCTTATATAAGTCAAAGCCAAGGCACGAGATTGGAGAAGCGTCACCAGGCGTGTACAGGGTGTTGTCACGTCCGACGCGACCCCTACTAGTTAGAAAATACCTTATTAGCGATGTAAATTGGCGAAAAACTAGGTTAAGCTAATTAGAAATATGCGATTATTACTCTCTAAGGTTTAGCTAAGGATCTGTACCCTCATGGGTTGCGTCGGACGTGGTAACATCCTGTAACGACCGGGGACGAGGTGCTGGGACATGAATGGTAGGATGAAGTCATATACCCGGGTATCACAGCTCAACACCTTTTTACAACGCTTCTTTTGCGTTACTTTTGGTCAGTCCATATTTGTCTACTATTTACGGGACTCAACTTTATTTTTCGTGTCAACAATCAGAAAACCATCATATACCCTAGTCAACACCCGTTTCGCACCGTTAAGATCGCTTAACCCGCGCTTAAGTCAATGCATCGCCACAATACCTCAATCATCTTCCTTCAACGACTCTGGCAATCATAATCTCTCGTCGCTGCCATATCCACGAGACCCAAACCCCATCCTCGGCATCTTCCTCCGTAGGCGTCAAGCAAGGGTACCTATGTATACTAGTTAGCCAACAAACATCCCCTCGTCCCAGCAGCTCGTCAGCGAAAGCACTCAAGACACTTACGAGAACTCAGATCTCCCGTCGTTCACGATTCCCGTCTTCAAGGCAATGACTCGCTTAAATCATCATGAAGGGGCGCGTCCTCGAGCGTTGCCCCAAGCTTCCACGTCTTGCCATCATCCTCACTGATCGTAAGGCACAGCGGCGTTCGCGGGCCCCAGTTTCGCGTCTCGTAGTTGCCGGTCCTCGAATTGCGTCAGGTCCTACACCTCCTTGCACAGTCAAAATGCAGACTTACTAGATAACTCGTCCATTCCGCGAGGTCGTCACGCAATGACCCGAATTGTTTGTGGGCAGGGATGTCCTACACGCTGGCCCCCACGTTCGGCCATAGTTGGTGGAGTCCGCTTGGATAATGCACCCAACGCTGGATCGCATCGTCATGTAACAGTGTCCCGGCTTGCCTTTGGACTCCCAAGTCCCAGGTTAAATGACACCCTCTCCGGGGAAGCTGCGGTCGGCCTTTCCGCGATCAGAGGGGAGCTCGACGGGATCAGACCGGATCCACTTGTCTCCTTACTTGAAGTCGTCGCCGGGCCCAGGTTTAGGCGCGACGTCAGACCAAGCGTCCTGCAAACGAGGGTGAGCCGTTGCCTTGAGAGGTGGAAGGGGGAAGGAAGATCTGCTAAAGGGAACGCATCCATACACCGTAGGCTTCACTACCCGGTGGGTTGGTAACCTCGTACGAGCCCGCCGCGAGGCAGTCGCCATTACTCAATACGATCGGCGGATTCTTTTGCGGCCCTCCATTCCGCTTTCCGTCTGGTCCAGGAACAAGCTCTCTCGGTATAGACCAGGTCTCTCCACCATCATCGTTGCTTGTCCAGAACGTAACTCAGACGGGAATAGGCGTAAACTTTTTGAAAGGGGGCGTGGAGTTGTTGCGGCCGAGAGCGGTCCGGTATAAAGAGCACCGGATTCCAGTATATAACTTCCTCGCCTTCTTTATTGCCGACGATCCCCCGAGGCTTTTTCCACTTGCCATCAGTATTCTTGGAGAACCTGCCCATGTCCATTAGCCCCAATGCGACTGGTCGCGAGCGAGCTCCAATGTGAGAAAGAGGGCATTGACTAGATCTTTGTGTCTGTGGAGCCCTCGTAAGACCCTCCGAACCACATCGAATACTTGACACCGCCAGCCACGGCAATGTTGGTGCAGTGGATGGCTGGAGCTCGTTCATCATCCTTGGAGACCGACTCAGGCGCGACTAGCGCTGATTTGTCGGTGCGAGCGCACTCGGTGTAAGTTGGAACTTTTGGAGCGTGCTCTGCGGACATGGCGTGGGCGCAAACAAGTGGGATGACAGTTCAAAGAAGGTCTTGAGTGTAAAGACGTATCAGCACACGGAACCTCGAGTACTGGAACGCCAAACTTGCGGTGTGAATCGCGAGGCGAGCAGACTTGCACAGTGCAGTGTCGCAGCCTGGCCATTATTATTGGTGGTCCGATCGGGAGAGGCCGTGAACTCACTTTGGAGATGGGGTACGACAATGCTCCAACTGTCCTGGGTGACAATCAGCTTCGGCATCGCAAGCGGATAATACGTGATCATTTGCCGCTATAGCATCATTCCTGCTATGGAGACAATGACGATGACCGTCAGAGATGACTCTCGCAAGAGGGGTATCATCCTCGTGCTGACAAAATAGACACCGTTGACATTGATTGAATAGGTCGACTGAAACTCGTCATCGTCGAGACCACGCCACAACAGTCTCTCGACTGCATCGGGGTCGTTGTGTCGGCTGTCAAACTCTGATGCTTCGGCTTTCCAGGGACTGTTTATCCCAGCGCAGTTAATCAATACATTGATGTGGTCCTCGAGCTTCTGCAGCGCAGTCGTGCGACTCTTTGTTTAGAGCCAACGTCACCAGGTAGCGTCATTGAAGGCAGCAATCTCGCGATAGTGAGGTGGTTGGGTTGGGGTAGGGCAAATGGTGAGGAAGGATCGCTCACGGTATAACTTTGCTTCGACTCGCTGCATTAATCTCGTCTCCCGCTAAGGTCAGGACATCAGCTCTTCTCCCCACAATATAGACCTTGGCGCCGTTGAACGCAAAACCACCAGCTATAGTTGAGGGAGGATGTAAGCGAGGCACAATGCTACAGCCGTGCAGAACTGCGTGCCTTTTCCAAATCCTGAACCTCCTCCAGTGACGACCACAGTCTAGACGCGTCAGCAGCTACAGCGCTACGCCGCGATCGGCTTACTTTTCCCTCGACAGAAAACAGCAACAACAAGCCAAATGATTCGAGATTGAGCATTGCAGATGTGTTTCCAGATACGATTGTGAGGTGGTGATGACGAAACGAGAAGGAGACTCCTAAACAGGGATCTGCGCGTTATTGTAACCGTCACAACCAGAAGCACCACGACTTTGCGGGGACGTCATCGGAGCGGGCCGATGACCGGTCCGAGCCGGGGCCGAATACGCCTTGGCAATTGCCCCAGACTATCACGAATCAGGGCCGTATACGCGCCGGCGACCGGGCCCGGACCATCATAAATAACTACCGTATTCCCCAGACTTTCAGGGGACCTACACCTGCAAGCCTTATCGCTTCAGAACGAGCCTTCATAGCAACACTCGTCAAAACACTACCGATTCGAGCATCAATCAAGATGGGGTTTGGTGTTGTCGAAGACCGCCCAACACCTCCCGAGGTCTACAATTGGCGAATCTACACGCTTGCAATCGTGGCATCGTTTGGAGCTGTCACGTTTGGTTACAATGGCTCATTCTTTGGAACGACGCTTGACCGAGCCAGCTTCTAGGAGCATTTCGGCTTCAACGACATGTCCGCCTCTGCCGGGACATCCACCATGTCAAACATCACCTCGACCCACCTCGTTGCAGGTTTCTTTGGATCGCTCTTTGCCTGGCCATCCAGCGAGGCGCTTGACCGGATCCGGGCAATGCAGCTCACCTGCGCTGTCTTTATGGTCGGTGCTGTCCTGATGACGGCTACGACCTCGAGCTTGCCAATGATGTATGCGGGGCGGGTCTTGACTGGCTTTGGCGTGGATGCCTTGACGGGTATCATCCCGTCCTACATTGCCGAGGTGGCTCCCACCGCCATTCGTGGACAGTTGACTGGGCATTTCGACGTATGTGTACGTTTCTACCGTCAAGATGTGCTGGGCTGACCGCCCCCCTTCATTCTACAGGTAGCGTACCAGGTAGGCTCTTTGGTCGGATTCTGGATCAACTACGGGATCACAAAAAACATGGGGGTTCACTCGGCCATCCCATTCTGCATTCCCCTGGCCATTCAAATCATCCCCGGGGGTGTTTTGCTCTTGAGAACGCTTATCCTTCGAGGGTCGCCTACTTTGCTCTGGCGAAAGGGTAAAAGGGAAGAAGCGATCAACAACCTCTCGCTAACTCCCCGCCGACCATCAATATATGCTGGAAGAAGTTGGCAGGCTGGAGGAGGAACAACGGCTATCTGGCGGTCAGACAGGCTGCGTGGCTCTACTGCGTGGTTCCACGGCCGAAATGAAGACTTCGAGCATTCGATACCGGCTCGCCGTGACCGTTGGAATGTTTGTGTTTCATAACTGGTCCGGTTCCATCTGCATGAACTACTATTCTCTGACCCTTTTCAAGTCGCTCCTCATCAGCGACGTGGCGCTATACACTGGCATCTATGGAGTTTGCCGGTCGACCGCAGCTACTGCCTTTTATTCCTTTATCGTGGATCGTACTGGACGTCGAATCCCCTGGCTGATCTCCACCTCGACATGCTCCCTGACACTCTTGTAATCTTTACAACGGTGGCTGTCACAGCCATAGGCACTCCTTCTCCCTCGGTCCACGCCGCCGGTACCAGTGCAGTCGCCATGGTGATGCTTTACGGAATTTTTTGGAGTCTTGGAGGAAACGGTCTGCCATGGATCGTCGCCGCAGAGATCTTCCCAGCCCGGCTCAGGCCCATCACCGGTGCCTTTGCCGCCTCTCTGCAATGGCTCTTTAGTTTCATCCTCACATTGGCCCCCCGTGCATGAGGAACTCTGCCCTCGGCGCCAACGGAATATTCTATTTTTTTTCAGCGCTCTGCTTCTTGACCGCCGTATTCACCTTCGTTTGGGTTCCTGAAACCAAAGCAGTGCCCATCGAGTGTTGCGAGGCGTTGTTCTCGGGCAAGATGCGGCATGCGGCCTGGCGAGCCAAGAAGCTCTTCCCGCCGAACGGTATTCCACCCCTTCTCAACCATATCGCGGAGGGCGAAGCGGCATATATCCAGGCGCATAGGCCATCGTCTCCGTCCGACATTAAGACTAAGAACTATCGGGAAGAGATTGAGTCTGTTTGAACAGCCTTATATATCCTGATAACAAGACAAAGAACATGTTAGGTATGTTAGGGACAAGAGTTATAGTAATATCAGGGAAGGAGATTTATTCGGTACGCTCGAATGGTCTGAGGTGTACATTGAAAATAGTTTAATGCCATATAGCACCAACGTTTTCATAGTCTTCGTCTACTCTTCCATATTACCAAATAACTCGTTGTCGTATTATACTAGCTACTCTGGTTTAAACCTTCGAGATCTTGAAGCCGCCAGGCGCCTTGGTCTGAAACACACCCTCGGGGTCAAACTTCTTAGCAGCTGCCCGTATCTTCTCAACGTTTGCCGATCCATAGCTGGCCAGTGGATCTTGGTATGAGTCGGCGTAGTTCAGGAACTTCCAAGACACCAAGCCATCCTTGCTCACAGCGAATGCCTCCATCTGCTCGCCGTAGGACCTCAGTAGAGGACGTGCAATAGCTTCTTCTTCAGCTGTCTTAACAGCGATATCTAAGAGAACCATGATCGCGTTTCGGTCTTCCGAGTCGAGACCCATGACATTGCCGCCTCTCTCGACACTGTGCACTGAGAAAACAGTCGGGATGGACTGGAACATGCATTGTGTGATGAAATCGTTGTCGCTTGTCAGAGTTTTCCACTCGTTAACAAAGGCTTCGTGGAGCTCGACGATTTTCGCGAAGATTTCAGCATTGTTGGCAATGGTCATGGTGAACCAGATGTCCCTGAAGGGTGTTAGTGTTGCAATGCGACGTATGCTCGGGGTACAAACCGGTATCCATTGGCTTGCTCGAGCTCATCTGTGAGTTCTTTGTGGCTGGCTATCCTCAGCGTATCGGAGATACGGGGAATGGCCATGAAGTCATCGAACCCGGCTGGCGCCTCATTGCCCTCGGTATCCTCGTAAGCGCCGAGGATCACAATGTCCGACATAGCTGGCAGATAACTCCAGAAGATGATGGAGCTACCATCACGGTAGTTGTTGATGTTGTCAGTCCACTTGACGTAGGCAGCAATCTGGGCCGCGGTCTCTGACTTATTGTATGTCGCTGTACCACCCCACAAGTTCCCGGTCTGGAACGCGAACATGTCAAATCTAGTGACGATGCCAAAGTTCGCTGCGGAGCCGCCTTTGAGGGCTTGCCATAGATCCGGGTTCTCATCTGCGTTCGCGTTGACCACGTCTCTAGGTCAGTGTCAGTGGATGCTGGTACGAGAGAATACTGTGGTGACAACGCACCCGCTTGCGGTAACCACCTCGAAATTCTTAACATTGTCGCATGCAAAGCCCTTTCGCGCAGTGTAGAATGAGTTACCTCCACCGGTTAAGAACCCAGCAACGCCGACACTGCCTGCCCTTCCACCGGGGACCGTCCAGCCATGAGGTTCTAGTGTGCCATACACATTCATCCACCTCGCTCCTGGGCTGATTGATGCGACCGAAGCCTTCGTGTCTAGCGTGACATCCTTCATAAGCCCGAGATCAACCGTTAAACCGTCGTCGATGTTGTTTGAACCAGGCCATACTGTGTGTCCCCCAGAACGCACAGCAAACTTGGTTGAGGAACAGCTTTCATCCTTTACGAGAGTGTTCACAACTTTGACCACTTCTGAGGTACACGTTGGCTGGACGATGCAGTACGGGCTGAGTCGCGCGCTGACGGACCAGTACGACTCAGTGCGGCTGGAGTACTCCGTCGAGTTGGGGTACAACACATGGGCTAGTCCAGCATCTTGGAGAGCTTGACACTAGATATTGCGTCAGTGTCAGAGCTTGCATTGAGCTTCAACCGAACAGGCGGGAAAAAAGAGACTTACGCAGGTACTGCTCAAAGCCAAGGCGGCAGGGAGACCCATCAGGATGGCAGCGAGCTTCAACATGTTTCAGACTTCGGCCCGTGAAGAGTGGGAGAACCAGTTGAGAAGCAGCACGGTTGAAGGGTTGTACAACCGCGAGATACATCCCCCAATTTAACTGTGAGATGCTTCTTACCTGACTCGACTACCTGCCGCTCCTTCCAGGCACAGTCGACCTAGTCGTTGAATTTCCTTCGAAAATGGCAAATTTTACCACAGGCATGATGTGATGTCGAGCAGATTGGGTCACCGGAAAGGTTGGGATCGTCCCGTATCTTTCCTGAAGAAATGGCCGCGCCCCACCACCCCTCTCGAGTCTCGACCCCTACAGTTCTGCATGCTACCAACGTGACAAGCTAGAGCTCCCGCGCAAATATCGTAGTACCGTGCTAGAGAACATGGCATGTGAGCGTACAAAAGCTTGCGCCGCTTCCTCGATGCCGCACTATGGATTCTTCTGCACGTGTCGACTCTTCTTCGACTGATCTCTTATGCACGGTGCAATTTTTTATGGGTCCAAAGCGCTCCGCAGATACGTCGACGAAGGATGCGTGATGTGCAGGAACGGAACTGACACATAGGCGCAACCGTGAGGCGGTGCCATGGCACCCCGGCTAGCGGCTTAGAACACGGGACGCAGCCGGTGGCCCGCTGGACATACCTACCACTGTGGTTACTACCATGTATTTTAGCAGTGGGTCTTACAGAGCAAGGATACTGAAGAAGTTAAGTATACTGAGGAGGGGAGAACTTAGACTCTTTTCAGCACCATTAATGTTATTAAACCTTGCTGTTGCGCCTTCAGAACTGGGGTAAGAAGTCCCTACCGTGAAGAGATAGGGCTGCAACTACAGTAAATGCGAAAAGTCGTGCCCCAAGCTTACCTTCAGGCTTCAGTGGCACGACGGGGTGGCGGGTCGTACCGAAACCCCAGTTTATCTCTGACAGCCTAGCCACATCAGGTTGCAACAATCTGGTCGCGACATATTCCTTGTCGATTCATACGCAATCACATATGCCGAACAACGTGCGCGGCTCCTTGTGAGAACCGTCCTTCTGGGATTCCTCATGCATGTCTGGCGGATCACTCCCGGCATTTGGTAATCCTATATTTTGCTCTTCCCTTTACATACAACGCGAAAGCAACGCTTTCCAAAGCAGTATTTGTGGACCTCTATCGCCGGCATAACCTTGCGGGTTGCCTTCGTTTGCGGGTCGAAGGAAACACGACGATCTCAATATTAGGTCGCAATGATGCGCATACATCCATCCGTCGAACATCCGTTTTCCGGGCGCTACCAGGATGCGACAGCTTGGCAACCTCCCGAACCCGTCGGTACGACGATCCCTGCCCATTATAAATGTTAGTCGATACGGGAACCAACAGGGGCCTTCACCGTAGTTTTGCGTGTCCGAGTTTGCTGGGGCAGCAACAACCAGGTCCTTTTCGCACCACATCTCGCCATCTGAAGATAATGAGATGACACCGAGAAGAACGTTGATCCACTCAGTATTCCACGTACTGTACATAAGCCATTGCGTGCTTCGTTGGATGAAAGGACCCATCACCAGTGAGGTATAGCCTGGTACCTGAGTCTGCAAGCATTCCACCGTGCGCGGAAGGCCTCCCAGGGGAATACATATAAAGTCCGTTTAGGATCTCGAAATACACCCGCCCTACTTACCCTGGTTAGTACTGTCGGCACAGACACCGATCTTTTCCTGCACCAG
Organism: Karstenula rhodostoma CBS 690.94; assembly: GCA_010093485.1. Lineage (NCBI taxonomy): Eukaryota > Fungi > Ascomycota > Dothideomycetes > Pleosporales > Didymosphaeriaceae > Karstenula > Karstenula rhodostoma. The sequence goes on along the minus strand of MU001497.1, from coordinate 1,894,798 downwards.
TCACAAAGCGGGCCCCTTCCGCTTCGCAGTTTCATGCCAATGTTTAGCATGGGGGACTTCGTTGCCCGTCGAAATGGGAATAAGACCGAGGTGAACCCAGCGCATCCCAGTGACGTGCAGGGATACGATGGAGTTCTGAAGTCGATCGAAAACAGGCGTGCGGCATACTTGCAAAACAGAGGATAGATCTGCAGGTCGTTCTGAGCCTGATGGGGTACACCGTCAAAGTAGTCCCCTTTTCGACACCTGCTACAGGGCGCTATAAGTCAATTCAAACGGCTATGTCCTTCTGTTTGCTGGGTGCATGTACCACATACAGTCGGGTCTATACTGAACGACGAACTTCACAATGACGACCATCAATGATACTACCGCTATCCTTCCCCCTCCGGATGGCTATGTCGTCGACTTCGACAATCCGACAATACAATATGTGACGGAGTCATACGCGGTCGTCGCTGTGGAGATGACACTGTGCTTCCTCTTCTTAGTCCAGCGGTTATATACAAAGATTGCCATCATGAAGAGTTTCCAATTGGAAGACGGTGCGTTTATCCTTTGCTGAAGAGATAGCTCTCGCTTACTCTACTGGATAGGAGTGGTCATTCTTGCCTGGGTCTTTTGCATGGGCACACAAGTTTGCGGGCTCCTGGGACTGGTTCACGGAGCCATCGGGCGACATGCATGGGAAATCAGCGTTGAGAAATATGTCTTCTACTCGAAGGTAAGTCACAGTCTTTCGCCTCCGCTACCGGCACCTATCTAATGTACGGACAGGTCATTCTCGCATCACCACTTCTCTACGCCATAGGCACTTGCGCAGCGAAAATGTCCCTCGCCTTGTTCTATCGACGACTAAACCCTAATAAAGTCTTCCAAGGCTTTGTCTGGTTTACGCTCTTTGTCTGTCCGGCCGCGTATATCTCTATATTCTTCAGTTTGCTCTTCGCATGCAAGCCCATAGCAGCGAGCTGGGATCCCTTGCTACTCGCTCTTCCGACTACAGTTTGTCTCAATCGTGGTGGCATATACCTCTCTCAAGCGCTCATCGGAATCATCACCGATGTTCTGCTGCTTATGCTGCCCATACCCACGGTATTGAAACTTCAGATGCCTAACAAGCAGAAGCTGGGCTTGGTCGCCATTTTTGCTGTGGGATCCATGTAAGTGTGCCCTTGCCATCTGCTGGATTGCGTATTAACAAAAGCCAGCACGATCGTCACTTCCATAGTGCGATTAATCATTCTTATACCCTCTCTTACCACTCCAGATCAGACCTGGGTCATTGGGGAAGGATTCTTGTGGATGTAAGGCCTCCGTAGCTCGGAGTGGTTGCAAAGCTAACCTGTCCAACAGTTTCGTGGAAGCCAACCTGTTGATCATGTGCTGCTGCCTTTCCACCCTCCGTCGTTTCTTCAAGCACTTCGCACCTCGTCTTATCGGAGAGAGCTCGTCCGGCAACACCAGCAAGACTCACTCGCGCGGCTTCTCGCGCAACAACGCGCATCGAACTTTCGGCAGCGCTGGCGCCAAACGCACCCTCGACACGCTAATGCACACGAACAACGACGACGGGATCCCGCTTTCCTCGATCGACGAGATGTACAAGCATGGTGCAAACGTAACGACAAACGCGAGGCCAATGTGCAGGGACAGCGACAGCGAGGAAGCTATTCTGTTTGAGAGGAGCGTACAGGTTACGTACGAGAACCGGGACGATTCCACAGTGGCTGGCGGAGGGGCGGCGGGAGGGTACGAAGGGAGGCAGGGTAATCAGCCGAGGATTTGGACGGGGAAGAGGGCGCCGGGTGCGCAGTGAGTCGAGGTGAAGAACGTTATAACACTTCAACCCTAATGCCGAACGACCTAATTCTTGTAAACATCTATTCCAGGCTGCATCGCATTGAGTGCGGTGGTGAGCCTTTTTTATCTCACCCGGTGAGAAGTCAACCGTGTCTGCTAGCCATCTTTTCGCTAAACAGTTGCCCGGAATTCGCATTGCCAATTTTGCTTTCATTCGTTGCTATCTAACAAGTGTTGGAATTCGGAACCACTATTTGCCATATACACCAATCCGCAGAATGCATGGCTTCTCGACACCCTAGCAGCGACATTGTGCACAACTAAATTACTGCTTTCGATAGCCCCCCGGGCGATGCCGTACTAGTGGAGCATACTGACAAGACAGCAGTTCTCCTTTAGTCCTTCTCGCTAATAATACCCAGGGTCATGCTAACCTCTTGCAATGCAGGCGACGCAAAACGCGGCCTCCAGCTAATTCAGGACAGCCAAGGACTCTCAGAACGTTCTACTTGGCATCGGGGATCAGCAATGGTGACCTTAATCGGACGCGCAATCTATTAGGATCCACGTCGCGGGCAGGCCTCTAAGTAATCGCGGGCAGGCCTGTAACTAAATCTAGTTAAGTATATATAGGGGGTCCTATAGGCTAAAATACTATATAAATAAATTATATTATAGTATAATTTACTATAAGTATATAGTATTTTTTAATAATAAAACTACTATAATATTATTAAAAGCTTAATAAGGTAAACTTAATTAAATAAAAATCTAGCTATATAAAAAAGCTCTATAATATATATATATATAAGTATAAAAATAGCCTATATATAAAATTAACTTCTATTAAATTTTAAAGAATTATTTACTTATAATATTATTTATTTTAAATTAATCCTTACTAGTTTTTATATAATATATAGTATATAAGTAGAGATATTAGTATATATTAAATTATAAATAATTATTACTTATAAAAACTTTTTTATATATATATTAGTATAATTATATATTACCTATAAATATTATATTAGTTATTTAAAAGTAGCCTAATTATAGACTAGTAATACTTATAAATACTATATTAATTATATAAAAGTAGTCTAATTATAGACTAGTAATATTTATAAATACTATATTAATTACTTAAAAGTAGTCTAATTATAGGTTAGTAGTACTTATAGATACTATATTAACTATTTAAAAGTATAATAATTATAAATTATTATTTACTAATAAACTTTTATATATTAGGTAAAAGCTATATTACTAGCTAAATTATTAGCTAAATTAATAGTTATATTATCTAAATATCTATATTATTTAAATTTATAATTTATTTATATAGTATCTATATCTAATATTACTAAATTAATTTATAAAGAATTATAAAAATCTTTAGTACTAGTTACTAACTTATAAATACTTATATTAGTATTTCTAATAGATAGTTATTATTAAAATACTTAGCTAATATAAACTTATATTTAATACTCTAAATTAGATACTTTATATATTAGATAATAGGCTTAAATATATATTTAATAAATAGTATATAAAAATCTTATATATATAATATTTACTAATATATATTAAAATTAGTAGTTTAAAGGCTTACTAATTTATAGTCTTTCTTTATTATTATATAGTTATAAGATATATCTATTATAATTTACTAAAAGTTTTTATAATAAAGTAAAATATATTTTATATTTTTAACTTTTCTTATATATCTATATATAAGTATTAGTTATTAATATATAAGTATAATTATATAATTAGTAATATAGCTCTATATAACTTTAAATATAAAATCTAATATTTAATAAGTAATTTTACTAGTAATAATATTATTAGTAAGCTAATAAATATTATTTTAATTTTTATAAAAACTTATAAGGTATTTATATAGATATAAAAAATTACTATTAGTAGTATTTAACTATTACTTAATATAGATATATATACTTTTAACTTTTAATATTATTATTAATCTATAGTATAGGTAATAGTTTATATAATAGTTAAGTAAAGTATTTATATAGTTATTTAATTAGATTTTATATAGATATTACTCTATATATAGGAATATAGATTTAATACTCTAAAAATAATTTTTAAAAACTTTAATAGTCTCTATATTAAGTATTTAATAATATATTTTTATAAAGTTCTTAATCTTTAGTATATTAATCTAATTAGTACTATTATAATATTAGCTAAACTTCTCTATATATATAATATATATATAAGTCTATATTAACTTATTTATATATTATTAGTAAAATAAGTATAGAATATCTAAAAAACTTAATATAATAGTATTAATAGTAATAAAATTTCTATTTATAATAATAATTTTTAGTTAGATTTTAAATTTATTAAATAGTTTTCTTAGTTAGCTAAAAATAAGATTATAGGCTCTTTTATTATATATTAATATAAGGTATATATTAAGATATATTATATAATTACTATTATTAGAACTAATAATATTAAGTAATAATTAATTATATTTATTTATCTTAAAGATATAGTTAATAAGAAGAGTATCTAGTACCTATATAAAAACTTACTAATAATATAAATAAATAAAAAAAAAATAAGTAATATATTTATTAATATTAAATTTATACCTAGAAAATTATAAATAGGAATTCTAGTACTAAGAGTTTAGCTAAAATAAAATAATATTAATTAAAAATAATAATATACTAATTATACTAGATACTAGTTCTAGACTTTAGGTAAATATATTAAATTTAAAAAAATCTAGTATATAATTTATTTAAAAAAATATCCTTTTTTTATTAACTTTTTTCTTAATAGTTTTATTTTTATTTTTAATTATAACTCTCTATACTTATACTATAAGTATAAGTTATATATATTATTATATATTAGCTAGATACTTAAAAAGTTATAATATAATATTATTATAATACTATATATATTAGTAATAGAAGTACTAAAGTATATAATTACCTTTTATTTAATATCTTTATTTTACTATTTATTTTTATATTTAAAGTATATATATATATTCTTATATAGTAGGTAATTATATAATAAAAATTATTACTTATATTTCTAACTTTCTATATATAGAATCTTCTATTCTAAAGTCTCTAGATTAAATATATTTATAGTAATAATATATAATATATATAAATAGCTATATTTCTAAAATCTTATATTAAACTTTTAGTAATTCTTCTTTTTAATATATTTATATCTACTATATTATAAATACTATACTTTATATTTATATTATTTACTAGTAATATTTTTATACTATTTAGTTTTCTTATATATAACTTAATACTTATAGCCTTAATTATCTAAGAATTTAATTATTACTAATAATAATAGTAATACTATTTTAGATACTAGTTTATAAATATATAAAGGTCCTTTATATATATAAAAATTAGTATAATTAATATTACTATATATAATTAGATTTTTAAATTTATATTAATATAATATATAAGTACCTATTATATAAATAATATAATACTACTATTAAATAACTTCTAAAAGTTCCTTAATAAATCCTTTATTATTAGAATTACTTATAGTATTATTAATATTAATATTATAAAGTATTTTATATCTTTTTATATATTTATTAATAGTATTATTATTAGAATTAGATATAGAAAGTATAGATATCTAAGTTATAAATATATAAAATACTAAGTTTTATATTAATTTTATTAGTAATAAGATACTATTATTAATATTAAAAATATTAAAAATAAAGTTTAATATAATTATAACTAAGTTTTTATATAAAATAAATATATAATTAGTTAAATTAATAAAAAGTAATAGCTAATATTAGTAATAGAAAGTAATAAATATAATATATAATATATAATACTAATTAAAATACTAATATTAAGAATCTATATATTAAGTAATATAATAACTTAGTTATTAAAAAAAAATTTCTTTTTATAGTAATTTACTTTATAGAGTAGTATTTTAAAATAGCTTCTTAGTCTATATAAAACTTAACTAGATTTAGTTATAGGCCTGCCCGCGATTACTTAGAGGCCTGCCCGCGACGTGGATCCAATCTATTGCGTATCAAGGACCGCATTAAGACGAGGCGAATCGTGCCTGCAGGGGTCAACGAAAATCTAGCCGTGGCCGAACGAAATGTCGCATGCGGGAAAAACTCGGGCTTAGCCACATCGACCGCTTTCCCAACTCAGCGCAGGTTTGGATCACGCCATTAGGCATCCGAAGCGGTGTTGATAGGGCATGGGCGGATTGTGTTATTCGTGAAAATACACATTAGTCGATCGCGCCTCTCTGTGAAATGAATTCCATCAGGTGCACCAAACAGCTTCCGTCAACACCGTTCCAGAGACTGATGTTATCGTAGGATACACGCAATGCGTTATTCGGCTTCGAAAACCTCCAACGTCCAGTTTGTCGTCGACAAACTTCGTTCCAACGAGCGTAGCTGGCGCGCGCCCCTTTGGCCATCGTTGAACGGTGAGCCCGTCGGTCGGTCGACTCCAGGTTTCCCATAGACCATTGTCCAACCTCACCGGGGCAGTCATCCATACCGGGGATGTGGAAAAACTGAAAAAGACCATGCATGTCATCCAGTATGAGATCCAATGCTTCAGCGGTGCGCTAGGGGGTCCTTGATGCGAGCGCAAATGCCACAGTTGGATCTGCGCGACCGGAGAAGGCAAGAAACTTTCCGCCGCGAGCACGGTACGCAAACACGTTGTGGGATGAGCCTTCCGCAACGTTGATACCACACGGGTTCAACCCTGCGGTCGAGAACTTTTTGGGTGTCCATGTACTTCAGTTGTACACCGCGCCTCATCAGTAGTCTTCCACGAGTGTGTAGCCCATCGCGGACCGTAGTGCAATTGACGACTTTGGTGTTCACTGAGAACAGCGAAGTGCTGGCACCGAGCCTGAATGCGGGATACACAATGTCCTCCGAGGAGTCAGGGAGTGGCGGTGATTTTGCGCGCACGGTGTTGACTGAAACTACGGTGATTTTTTCTTCCAGCAACGACAGCGGATTCCTGGGTTGCGGTGATGTGGCTGGGGGATTCGAGATCACCATTCCCGCCGATGCACAAAAATACCTTTGGAGGCAATAATATGCAACCAGCACACGCCCATAGATCCCATGAAGATGCCGTCGAAGCCTCCGAGATATAGGATTGCCTCTTCAAATACTTGTCGTCCACCAGTGCTGCAGCCAGTGCAGTAGTTGTAGCTTGCATTCTTCTCGTAGTACTGTGAGACCACCTGCTTTCCGACTTATGCTTCGATGTGAGCGGCTCGGTACCCAACGCCATTGACATTTTCAGGCTTGTTAAGGAAGAACTCATAGACTTCCTGCCGAACGTGACCGTTCCAAGGCCGAGATTGGCGCCGTGCCCAAGGTTCATTGTCAGTCTCTACACTGCGGTCCGTACTAGATTCGCTCGTCGCAGGGGTGATCATGGCGCGACAGAGGTTTGTGTTGGCGGTAGCTGATTTGTATCCGACTGCAGCGAGCGGCGCACGAACGGACCAGGTCTCAGAGCGAGATGTTTGTGGCGCTGGCAAAGTGTTCGGTGCTTAATAACATGACTCCAGGGATGTTACTGAGGCTTGACCGTAACTATTCAAGTACTAGAATTCTGTATGCCACTTTGTGTCCTCGGAGTTGAGCAATATTTGGTGCTGACGATGCGTTATAGTACTCAGAGATTTTATTCAATACCCTCAAGAATTGCTCTACGCCATTTGCGGGGAGACAGGGACCAACTTCGCTCGATGTTGGCTTGAGCCATACGGTACTAAGTGTACTCGGACTTTGCCCTGGTGTCTACTGTATATGTCATGTGATGGCGCGCGAACCTTGGAACCTTGGAAAACGCGCTAGTGCAATGATGACGACAGCGGGGAAGTCGTTCGCTCACCACCATGACGCATCCATCCCACAGCCACGAAGTACAGTACCCCCTCCAATGCATTTGAGCTACTCTTACATATTGGTTAGACGCAGCCTCCCGAGTCATTGCCGTAGTGCTTCTAAGGCCCCAATCACCCGCCTGTTGAGCACCCAACGCCCGCTCCTCGCAGCCTACAATATGCCGCAAGCACCCAAAATCACATCCGTAGACGCGCTCCCGGCCGACGAGGCCAAGTGGTATGTTGACTCAGGAAACGCCTTCGCCACCCCGGCTAAAACCTCATTTTTTTCCACCTCAGGATCGAATTCCAGAAGATCTCGTGGTCTGACCAGACCGGCAAGTCGCGCGTGTGGGAAGCCGCCTCGCGCAAGACGCGCGGCAAGTCTGGCGTCGATGCCGTCGCTATCAGCACCGTGATACGGCACCCGAACCGCCCACCTTCGACCATTATCATCCTGCAATACCGCCCGCCCGTTGACGCCGTCTGCGTTGAGTTTCCCGCGGGACTCGTCGACGAGAAGGAGACCCCCAAGGAGGCAAGCATTCGCGAGCTGCACGAGGAAACGGGATACAGGGGCGAGGTGACTAGTCTGAGCCCAACCATTGTAAGCGACCCGGGCATGAGCACGGCGAATATGCAGCTAGCAACAGTCGAGGTGCAGTTGAAGGAGGGCGACCAAGAGCCGGAGCAGGCGCTAGATGATGGCGAGTTCATCGAGCGGGTAGTGGTTCCACTGGAAGAGTTGTATGAGCGATTGATCCAGTACGACAAGGAGGGAAAGCGGGTGGATGCCAGGCTTTGGCATTGGGCTGAGGGACTGCACTTCGCGAAGACGATGCTTTGAGGAGAGGGAATATGAAAAGGTGAGGTTACGATGATGATCGGTGAAGATCGATGAGAGAACATCTCCGAGTGTTGGATGCATCACGCTAATATGGATATCGTGTCTGGATCGGGACCTCTGTCTATCATAATATCGATGTGCAAGTCCACCTATCAAAGAATGAGGTGTTTCCCAAACAATTATATCCAAAGCTTTTCCAGGGCGTAGATCGGCGTTGTCAAAGCGACCGGTTCCACGCGCCGCTATTCATGCCGTTACTCATCCCATGCATGACTTAACCCCCAGTGCAGCGTGCATCGCACCAACCAAATCCCTATTCAGCACCCATTAATCGCCGCCAACCTCTCCAAAATCTTCGCCCTCCTAGCCTCAACTTCCACCTCCACCTTCTCCACCCCCTCCTTGTCTTTCTCCACCTTCTCGTTCTCCGCCTTCTCCTTCTCTACCCTCTCCCTCTCCCTCTTCGCATCCTCCTTCTCAAACCGCCGTCTCCACATCCCTACATAATTCACCCGCGCCTGCCTTACCCAAACACCCCACCACATATCCTGCGCCCACGCGACAAGCACCTCGTCGCTCGCGCCGCTGTCGCTCCAGCACATGGAAAAAGTCTTCTCGCGCGGTGTGCAGGCGAGGTACGGCGCTCCGGTTGTGTGGTCGAAGAGCGTCCACCGGGCGAGGCAGAGAAGCTTGGCGGCGGGGGACATGGAGGTCGGGGGTGGGTGGGCCATGAACTCGAGAGGAGGGTTGCGGGGGAGGTGCTGGAGGTGCAGGGGTGTTGAGAGAGGGTTACCGGTAGTTGGGGTCTCAAGCTTGCTGGACTGAACCGAGGGAGGCGGCGTTCGCGGGGGTGTTGGCGGAGGCGAGAAGGAGAGGCCTCCAGTGGCGCCTGGCGTCAAACTGTGGGGATCTGAGGTGCACGCGGTATCCCATTGCGCTTGGATGGTGGGCTTGCGTGGTGGTGTCGCTGGTGCTGCGTCTTGGACGACCACGGTGGGCTCGGGGATGCTGTCGCTCCAGCCATCTTGTCCCACGGGGATGCTCACCGTAAGTAGCTGCTGGAGACGCTGCTCCTCGACCTCCTTCAGGTGAGCAGCGCGCTTCGCGTAATACTCCGGTGTGATGTGTGGAAACATGGTGAAGACCTTCTCACGCACGGCAATCCTCACCTGCTTGCGCCACTCGTGCAACGGGATGTCTTGGTCAGGTAGACGATAGCCAGGATAGCGCTGCGGTAGCCATTCGGTGACGAAGGCGACCCACGGCCCAGAGCGGTCCTCGAGGTGGTCGCGGTACTTTCCCTCTTCGAGACGGGCTGCGTAGTGTGCCGGGTTGAACACCCAAGTCCCAGTGAAGTACTCACAGACTGTCTTGTCAGCCTCCATCACTGTCCCATAGAAAGCAGATAAAACACACTCTCTTCCACAGTGTCAAAACCCGCACGCAGGAAGCGCCTGTCCAGCCCCAGAATCTTGAGCACGTCGCCAGGTTCCATGGTCACAAAGACCAAACTCCCTGGGAAATTGGTGGACTCCATCTCTTCCACACGGATGTGCAGACCCGCCGGACTGATCGTCAATCCCAGCGGCTTGACCAGGGAGCCTAGCATCTTCAGACCGCTGGCGTAGAGCAGCTGGAACTGCATCCACGCAAAGGTTTCCTCGTCAGGCGTGGCGCAGACTTTGACGTCGATCTGGATCCAGTGTTCGCCGTTCGGATGGGGGATTGCGAAATACATGACGTCGGGGTTTAGGTGACCCTGTCTGCCGTGGGGGGTATTGAGCGCGTCTCTGGTAGTGGAGACCATGCGCTGCCAGTTTAGGGGGGAGTCGGGTGGCTCGAGCAGGAAACCGGAGACGAGGAAGTCGACGTCGCCGTAGTCGGGTTTTTCGGGCATCTCTGTGGGGACGACGACGTGCGCGAAGAGCGAGCGGAGGATCTGGGCGTGGTCAGCATGGAGGAGAGACCACACAAGAGACGCTCGCAGGCCTTTCGTGGAATGGTGTACGTACATTAGTGGTTTGTTCGCGTATTTTGAGGTACACCTCTGGCGACATGCGAGGGCAGGAGAGGCCCCGGAAGGCGTGTCCACCCATGGTGAAAATGCGCTCTGCAACGTGGTGTAAGGGAAATATATCCAGCTTACGATACGAGTGGGAAGAGAGCGATAGTCGGGTTGAAGCGAATGATGCCGAAGAGCAGATCTTAACAAGTCGTCAAAGTTGAGGTTCAAGTGAAATATCAAGAATGGCAAGTGAGAATGGTGCAGCGCTCCTGCACTAAAAGGCCTCGGACCGGGCAGTAAGAGACTTTTGAGCGTGTAGTGAGAGGTCTCGAACACTGCAGTAAGAGGTGAAGTAGGGTTCACCCAATCCAGTACATGAAAGCGGAGTTGGAACGCAACGACAAGCCCAGGCCCTAACAGTGTCATCAAGAGCCAAAAATGAGACACGTCTGTTGCGATCGACAAGAGAAGACTCAGACAGCAGTGAATCAAAATCTTTGGGGGCTTGTAAGAGGCATATGCGGCGTGAATATCTGTTTCATGGTAAATCGGTTGAACAAGCACACATCCCGTCTGCCTGAAGGTCTTGTGATACGTACATAGCACGGTCGGTGACATAAGCTTACCACGAAACCAATACGATTCCATGGTACGACCGACCAAGCTTCCCCGGTAGCCGTTCATTCAGGAAGAAGTACTCCAGCAAGTCCCTCGGCACAGTGAACTCGTTGATATGAGGCCTGTGGTGAGGCCTTTGATGGCGTTGGCTTTGGTTACTGTGCCGTTGTGTAAGCAGAATGTACTTGCTGGTTGACTTGGCCAGATCGTTGTCAGAAGGGAGGCGTATTTTCAACCAATGACAGGTCGGGATAGATGGCGGGATGGCGGGATGGCGGGGTGGGGGCCAGCTGGCATGACTAAGGGACCCCGCGCTTGGAACCGGGAAAATGGGCCTTGGCGTCGTCTGAGCTTCCAGAAGCCGGCTCCGCTTCCATGGCAGGGCTCATCTCGTTTACAATGGGCGAACAGCCACCTCGTCAGCTCGTGCACCCAAGCGCGTTTGAAACAAAGGCTCCTGGATGCCTGTCGAAGGGTGGGAGGTCAAGACACGATTGAAGAGGCGTGGGCGGGTGTCGATGCAGCCGCGATGGAAGTGGCGTGTCAGGCCAGCGATAGGCCGTCACGCGCGTGGGTCAACGATAGGCGGGATGCGTGACAGGGAACTGCTCCGTCCGCCGTGGGCGCGTTGTTGTTCCAGGTTCCAGGCGTCAAGGATGGCTGCCCTGTTTGATCCATCTCGCCTGGGCCATTGACGAGACCAGGCCTGGGTAATTTGTTGACGCCGCCGGGGACGCGCCTTGCACAAATATCCCTTGCCAGCATGCGTCACGCCTTCTCCCTACTCGACATAGCAAACTCACCATGCCGCTACGCAAACGCCTGAAGAACGTAGCTGCCGATGCCCAGATAGCACCGGGGAACGAGAAGCAGAGCAGGCGACAGAGGCTTGTTGCTTTCTTCAGGTCGCGGAAGCAAAGAAGAGCAGCAGACGGCGGCAAGGACGCTGCTGCTGCACCTGTACGCCCACCACTTACCTCCACCCACCCCGCTATGTGACCACCGAAGCTAATGGCGCCGTTTGTCTCAAAGATACCCGTCGCTGTCAAGAAAGACGGCACTGCGAGACCGCCGCGAGACTCCAAAATCGCCGAATCTACCAGTCCTGCCAAGTCGAGCAGCTCCGTCCATGTTCACCGCGCTGGGGCCGAGGCGGGAGACGCACCGCTGCACACGCCTTCGCCAGAGCCGACAGAGCCACCAGAGCCACCAGAACCAGAAAAGACAGAGCAACCGACTGTAGAGAAGCTCAGCGAGGAACATATACATACGCTTTTCTCCGGCGCACCCAACTTCTTCCTCCAGAAGACGGACAGGCGTGCTGTTCCCAGGGTGTCTTACCCATGGGACGCGGAATTGCATATAAAAGACGTGTCGGATTCTGTGCAACTCGCCGAGCCCGCCTACTCTGCTGCGACGCTTCACAGACACCTGCCCTCGCTACAGCAATCCTCAGACCAGGACAGGCCGTATCAAGGCTATGATTTGGACGTGGTAGAGGCGCCGAGCATGCTCAGTGCGCAGGGCCTCGAGCCGGTACGCATACAATCCGTCTCTAACCGTACCTCAGGCGTGGCTAATCTCGTGCTTGTTATTAGGGGACCATGGGGTTTGCGCACTTCCTCGAGCTGCCGCACTCCGACCATCTTGTCACAGACCTCCAACAATCACAGACCAGTAATGAGTATCTGGAGGGCATGAGGAACAAACAGCTGCTGCAGCAAAACCCGGAGAGGCTTGGCATAAGAACCGTTGATATGGCAATGGTGCACGACCGGCTCATTGAGCTCGGCGACTTGGTGGAGGCATTTCATGATAGCCCTGAGCGGATGACGATTCTCAACAACCAGGCTCCCGGAGACCTATACGCCAACCTGTTCGGAAAGTTCCTTACACCCCCGGGATACGACAGCACGGCGGATGATCCTACTGGCATGAAGGTCCAGATCGATACATTGCTCAAGATTCTACGGTTAAGAGGAGTGTGGTTCGACTTTGGTCTAGTCGAATGGCGGATACGACTTGGACAGATCCTCTGGAGCGAGGCCGAAACAGATGTGGACCCTGACATACAACCGCTGTGGACAGACCGAGATATCCTGCTTCTGCAAATCACTTTAGCCTGTGAACTTCTGCTTCGTCTGGACGCCATATCGAGCATGGAGGTCGATGACGTCAAACGCCAGCTGCATGTGAGTCCCCAGGACTTCCAGGGATTCCTGAAACTGAAGACGCGAAAAACGGACTGGGATCTTGTCTTGGCGCGACGATTTCTCGACAACATTTTGGTTGTCAAAGAATACAATACGAGCCCGTCGGTACAAGATTCAAAATCAAGGGGGTTGTTTTCGCTTCTCGGGTCGAGTGCGCCAAAAGATGAAGTCAGGTCCGACCTCGTTTTGTTACCTCAGCATCAAGCCCGACAGCTCTCTGGGCTCTTGCATTTTGCCAAAACAGTACAATGGCCTGGTATCGATATAATAGTGGCCGAGCTGGCCGAGAAGATCACCGTCCCGGAGGTTGCTGCATCGCTTGATCAGGCATCGCCGCCTACCGAAAGAGTCTTGGACCCGAGCACTCCCGCATCTATCAGCGTTTACAGCACACCTTTGGCAACGCCGCGCTCGAATACCCTACTGGACGGCTACTTTGGTAATATGCAACAACCTCCGCTGATCCGCAACGATTCCCGGACGCTGCAGGTCCCGCTTTCAACAACACTGCTTGCACAGGCCGATAGCCCGGACCATGCGCTCAATGTCGGAGGCTGGCTGAGCCGCTCTTATTTGACCGGTCTTATCCTACCTGGAGAAGCCATCTCGCATCTTCTCATCTCCACCCTACTAGAGAACGATAAGCTGGCCATCGCGGCTCTTGGCCATTCTGCCAATCTGTATGGCGGCTTCATCTACGCGAACAGGACGTGGTGGAGCAAGGCTTCGGTTGTGGCTCGCGTGATGGGCTGTGTCGAGGGCGCTGTCGAATGCATGGGCTGGATAAGCTTTTCGAAGCTGCCCACTTACCCCACTGATGGCTGGTATGCTGTAAACAGCGTTCAGCTGCGTGCTGAAGATACATCTCGCACCACAACTGAAGAGAACCTTGTCATGTCTCGATCCGCTGTTATACCGAATCTTGACGAATCTACAGTCAAGGCCGAGGATCTCACCATGCCTCGGGATGCCACGAACCCTCCCATTCCATCTATGGAGTTCTCGTCGTGGAACTTGACTTCAGCCAACGGGGGGCCGCAAGATAGCGACGCCGATGCCACGCCGACCGCCGAGGGCGAGTCCTATATGGCGTCCGTCACCTTTGCTTCGTTGGCTCGCAGCATGCATACTCTGTCGTTGATTTACGACGTTCAGTTCGTTACTTCCTGGCCCTGCACTCCGCCCACAGCTTCGCCAGCTCCCAACGTTCCTCGCATGCTCAAGCGCTCGCAAACCTCGTCGCTTTCTCGCACTTCGTCCAAACGCAGCATACACAGCAATCGGACTGGTAGCAATAGATCTTCGCAGCTCATGCGTCGCAATTCGCATGGGTTCGAGCCGTTGCTCTCGCATCCACCAGATTCGCCGAGCATCGCACCCACTCGCATGTACCTGCCCGTACCAGACGAAGATCCCGGTGCAGCTCTGTCGCCGAAAATGGAGCCGCTGAATGCGCACCCGCTGCACACATCCTACAAGTACAAGGTTGCGTCCGCGACAGATGTCCTGGACGCGAACTTCGTGTTGCCGTTCACACCACACGTTTACACTTTACCCGCATCATCACCGCAAACCTCCCCGCGAGAAGAGAGAGAAGATGTCAATCCCACCGGCGAAGAAGGGGTAGTTCTCGTACTCGACGCCCGGGCCTCCAACGACCTCGAACTTCTTGCACGCTCGTGGTGTGCGGAGAGGGGCTTCCACGCCGTCGTTGGGCGCGTTGGGCGCACGTGTCTCGCGTGCTGCATCCGTGAGGCAAAAGCACTCGGTGTCAACATTGTCATCAGAATTTGATTCGGCGTGGCTGGCATTGCTGCGCATCCTGCGTAAGCCCCGTTGCGATCGCCGTCGTCCCCATCCCATAACGTACCTATCCTTTTTTTGGCGCACGCACATATACCCAGTGGTACTTTTTTGCTGGTCGTTGCTCGTTTCCGTCTTGCTAGATACCCTCGGCGTACGTACATTTACCCACTGCAGTAGTACGTAAATAGACGAATGCATTGTTCTGTTCGAATCTCCAGGGTGGGGTGCTCCCATGTTCGTTAGGCGTGCAACACGAGGCTGTGAAGCTTCAAGGCGCCCGCGATCGCCCTGTGGCTGTGAAGCCAAAGTCTCCGACTCCGTCGCTAACGTCCGCGTCGCAGCCAGTCGTATAGCGTAGCGGTGTGCGACTGTGCGGTGAAGTGCGGTGCTGTCGCTTACGAGAGCTTGAACCTGAGTCCGTATGCAGGTTTGAGTCCGTGGGCTTGCGGACTTATATGTACAGGCGCGGTGTCGCGCTGCGTACACTACACTACCTTTTATTTTGCCATTGATCGTTTCCCGAGCTTGCGAGTATAACAGCACCTGTTCATACTCTCCATCCGTCGCCCGCATACCTCTCCTCAATCTAAGTCTTAATCTGGATCTCACCAACGCACGCACGCAGCGGTTCAAAGACGAGAAAAATAGTTATCCATCATGCCAGAGATGCAGTACGTGCCCGCCGGCGGCAGCAGCGACGCCTCCTCCGAGGCCGAAGACACGAATCACCACTGGTGCAATGGGCTGTGGGCGGTGGATATGGTGGGATCGTGCTTGATGGGGTGTTGGGCGGGGGTGGTGGGCGTGTGTAGTAGTTGCAATGGGTGTAATTGCTGAGGGGTTGGGAGGAAGGGTTGAGGGTTTGGCAAGGGCGCGGGTGGTGGGCGGAGGTGACATTCGCGGCGATGCGAGAGGGACACTGGTTGAGGGATACGCGACTATGATTATGATGGTGACGAGGCAAGGACGACTTCAGACCGGACTGGACCGCTTTTCGAAACATGAACAGGGTGTCGGCATTGCCAGATGTGTTGCCAGCCGTCCGTCCGGGGCCGCCATCGCCAACGAACAGCGAGCAAGGACGATCCGGTGGCTCTCGAATATCGAATCTATTTGCGCGATGGCCTAACAACGAGCAGGCGATCTTGCGGTCGCTGGTACGAAAATTGGAGATTGGGGGCCCAAGGTGTGGATTCAGTCAACCTTGGAACCTTGGAAAGAAGTGAGTCAGGTGATCAGACATATGCCAGGTGGCAGCACCTGGGGTTACTTACGGCACCGAGAATCGTCCCTTCCCTCCTGGGGCTGGCCATCTCGCTCCGCCTCCACCCGTCGAGCAGCTATGTTCCTGCAGAATCGAGGTGGATGCCTGCACAACACAGCGTACCTCGTTGGTTGATACTCACGGTACGTGTTGAATAGTAGCGAGGTGGGCGGCCATGTACTGTATCCCCCAGGTAGCACAACGGGAACCATTGCTTGTCAGCTGCAGTTCAATCCCATCTCAAGCTGTGCTGACGAGATGCATCCATCAGGTATCCGGATCCGCCATGTGGACACGAAGCAACCCTGGAACGGCAGGAACGGCCTGCTTGACACCCCCTCGTTACTGCTGCACCGAAAACCACACCGCGACCTCTTCTATTCTTTCCCTACTGGCTTCCATGGTTACTGCAGCACGGCCACAGCACAGATGCTTAAAGAGCAGACCACGCACCGCCAGCGGCCTCTTCTTTTCTTCACCCACCGACTTCTATCGTTACTGCAGCACAGCTACAACATAGATACTCATAAATCACACCGCTCACTGCTCGCGGCCTCTTCTATTATTTCTCCACCGGCTTCCATCGATTTGGCCGTCTGTCATCCCCCCGATGGCTTCTCAACCTCCCACGATGCCCGACACGACCTCCAACCCCTCCGCTACCACCGACGATACCGGCCGGTCCACCAGGAGCGACCCCGGCAGTCCCTACACCGTGGCCAGCATGAAAAGCGCAGACATCAGATCCGTGCGCTCGCTCCCGGGCGGCAACGTGCGCAACCGCCACCAGGGCCCAAACCCCTCCAACAACCAAGAACCCGCCCGCCTGGACCAGGAACCCGCCGCGCCAGCATCAGCATCAGCGTCGGCATCGGCATCAGCCTCTCGGCCTGCCCTCCGGCCTGCTTCTTCCCGGCCCGCCGCCCGCGAGGAGCCCGAGATTGAGCTGCCCATGCAGTACAGCTTCCCTGTGCGGGCGCCCCTGGCAGGCCCGTACGTGGAGCCGCTGCCGTGGCACGCCGGGATACGCACGTGGGTGTGGTGGAAGCCGCATGTGATGTACTGGGCGAAGTGCCAGGGGTGTTTCGAGGACGAGGGGTGCTGCGCGCCCGATGGGTGTTGGGAAGCGTGTGACTGGCGGTGCTGTTTGAGCTGCTGGTGTCCGTGGTGTAATCTTTTTTTCTTTTTCTTAAAAAGGGGAGGTGGGTGAGACAAAGCTAATGTGGGTAGGGTTCGGTGGACCGGACCATGTGTTTTTGGGGTGGGATGGGTCTGGACCGCGGGAGCACCGTAGGGAGTAGGGGTTGGTAGGGGATGGAGGGAACGTGATGGGGGTGGATTGGAGTCTGATTCGGAATCGGATGTAATGGGCGGGTTGGAAATGGCCATAGGGTGATACGCTACAGCTCGCAGACATGGAGCGCTGCACGTCGTTTTCGATGGAGAAGAAAAAGTCGTGGTTATGCACTGTGTTTGACGGAAGTGAGCGTGGGTGACTCAATGCACGTTACCGTTTACAATTTTGCATTGTTCCCGTTCTCTTGCTGCAACAGAAAATGTGTTGTACACTTCGTATAGTTCGAAATATCGGATTACGTCGCCTATTTGCGCAAATATTCGATACATCCGCTCCTCATACCCCATCTTCCCAATCGCATCTCGGTTCCATCACCCAACGAGAGCCACCCATCCACTCACATTCCTCCCAATCTTGCCTCTACGACTTGACCACCTTCTCGACCTTCGCCTGCGCCGTGTTGGCGACATCCTTGATGTCGTCCTTCAGCGCCTTGCCCTCGGCCTCGGCCTGGCTCTCTGCGTCCTTCACGCTACGCTGGTACATCAATATCCTGGTGGTCTGGGTGGCGCCGGTCAAGAACAGGAACAAGTTGACGGTGGCGAGGAAGATGTTCTTGGGGCGGATGACGAAGCACCAGCGGGTCCAGATGAGGCCGGTGGTCATGAGGGCGGCGTTTGTGTTGAGGGAGAGCTGGCTGGCGGGGCGGGTCAGGTCGGAGGCGCCGGCAATGACGAGGCCCCATTTCATTATGGGCGCCCTAGGGGGAGGGTTAGCATTGTTTCTTGGGGTTGTTTGGGGGTGTGGTGCGGTGCGGTGCGGTGCGGTGCGCAGTTCAAGGAGGGATGTGATTCAGAGGTCGCGTGCGGCATTCATTGCTTTGCTTTGCTTTGCTTCGCTTTGCATGCTCCCGCCGCATAGTAAGGGGGACATCTCGACGCACCAGAAATGCACCGTCTTAGGGCCGACGGGACTGTTCCATAGCTTCGCGAAGCCGGACTGCTCGGGCACAGCGGTGGACTGGCTGCGCTGCTGGCGGAAGAAGGGCCGGAAGGCGCCGAAGATGCGGGAGCCCGGGCGGAAGGACATGGCGGGATGCTTTTCTCTGGGAGTGCGCAGGAGATTGCGCAGGCAGAGGATGCAACTGGGCTGGCGATGTCTGTCTGTCTGTCGTAGCAGAGAGAAGGAAGGAGCCGATTCCGTTGTCGGGCGCCGGCGAGTTTGCGTTGCGCGGGTATCGGGATTACGTCGGCGGATCTGCTGATTGGCCGAGCAGCGGGCACGCCGGAGCGCAGCTTGAGCTCGACATGCACCTCGCATCACGCTTTGTTTTGTACAAGAACGACCACCGCCCATTGCCGCGCGACATCACACCATGGCCTCCAAGTACGGCTTTGCGAAGCAGCTGAAGGAGCTGCGCTTCCTCTTCTGCCAGACGAGCGACCACAGCGCCGCGACCAGGTATGCGCCCGCCCGAGAGACGCCGTGCACCGACGTGCGCGAAGGAGACGACGAGAGCGAAACTGCGCGGGGGGCAGTTGAGGCAATGGCTGACTGGAAACAGGAGCTTTCTCACAAAGTCGTACCCCACCATGAAGAAGCACAACCCGTACACGCCCATCCTCATCCGGGAAGCGAGCGGCACCGAGCCGAAGCTCTTTGCGCGATACGGTGCGTTGCCCTGCAGCAGGAAGTCACGGCGGCATAGAGAAGCAGAGGGTTGCATTCCAGTGTGGAATTGGCACCCTAGAGCATTTCACGAGCGAGAAACGCGAACAGAGGGCTAACGTGGCGCAGAGTTCGGGAAGGAAAAGTCCGTGTCATTGAAGGGTAAGACGCCTGCGATGGATGCGCCAGAATTGCGCATCTTGACTGACGTATCTGCAGGACTGGACGACAAGGCTATCGAGCAGAAGGTCACCGAGCTGGTCAAGGAATCGATATAGGAGTCCAACGGACGGCGTCTGTACGGGCAATGTAGACGACGAATCTCAGTCCAGCGGCCCAAGCAGCAAATGTACATTGTATCATGACCAACCAACCCTTATCGCGAGAGCCAGTCTCCACGGCCTTGGTGGTGGATCTGACCTCCCAGCATTGTGATCAAATCATGCAGACCATGCAGGCCATACACAACAACCGACGGCCTGCTTCCGTTCACAATGATATGTCTTTCCACGACTTGCAGATACTGTTACATATATAATCAACAGGTGCCGTTGCTCTTTGGACCTAACCCAAATCGAAACGCTCGCTGCCCATCATGTGGAAGCGGTTCCGCAGCAACGGCAGTTCCCGTTCTTCTTCGAACGCATCGGTCCAGGCGGCTGATGCGCACTCATCCCCAGCTGCTTCAGTTCGCACAACGCCATCCCCCGTGCCGCGCATCTCCGTGCGCTCCTCAAAGAGCTCCCAATCTAGCCAGCAATCCAGCGAGCTCAAAGACCTGCACGAGCTCCTCGACTTCCACAAGTCACTCGTGCAAAGCCTCGGAGAAGACCTCCAAAAGCGTGTCGCCGAGCTCGACAAAGTGAGTGATCTGTCAGCTAAACAGGAGCAGCAGATCGATACTCAGCAGGCTGAGATCGAGCATCTCTCCACCCAAAAGACTGACTTGAAGCGTAGGCTTGCCGAGCTCGAGACGCAGGTGAAGGAGAACAAGACCCGGATTGATGAGCTCATCAAAGGCATCAACGCGCTCCGCAAGCGCAATGCTCAATCTGAGAATGCAGGTGATCAGATTGTGTCGCTGGACGGCATTGTTAAGGACGCTCTGATAGACCAGCTCGAGAGCGACGTGGAGCGTCTCACGCAGCAGGGTCTCGACCACGACCACGATATGCAAACCCTAGCTTATTCACATGAGCACAAGGTGAGCGATCTCCATAAGATCATGGAGAGTCTGCGCAACGACCTCAAGCACGAGCGCAGCGTCGTGGCCAAGTACATGTGGGACTTTGCTGAGGCGACGAACCTTAAGGAGGCCGCGGAAGACGCGCTGCAACAGCAGGGTATCCGCGAGGCGTTAAGTTCGCAAGGTAAGTCTAGCGATGCGGCTGCGCGGGAGAAGAAGCTCACGCAGGCGCTGTCGTACACACGGGAACTCAGCGAGAGCGAACGCCTCGTTCAGGACGGCAAGGAAGTCGAGCTGTACCATCTGTCTAATCTCTGTGGCGTGGCCCAGGCACAGGAGGAAGCGATTTCTCGTCTGCGCGCCGCGAATACCTACCTTTTGGCTGCGCACACGAAGATGCAGGACGAAAAGAAGAACTCTGCGGCACAAACGAACAGCCCCCCGCTCTCCCACCGCCGAAACGTAACCTGGGACTTGCCTCTGCGCAACGACGCTCCCGGTGCTCCTCCCACCCTTTCGAAAGTGCGAAAGCGCTTCGCCATTCCATTCCCCCTGCCCCTTCGTGACCCCGCCCCTCACACCGCGCCCCTATTCTCCCACATCGACCCCGCCACCCCATCCCCACCCCCCAAGCCATCTCTGACGCGCAAACTCCGGCGGTCTCTGTCCTTCAGCAAGAGCAAATCCCCTTCCTTCCCCACGTCTCAAGACGAAAACGAGACCGAGGTGCACCGTCTCCGTGCGCAACTCGCCGCCGCGCGAGCCGAAAGCCTACAGCACGAGCGCGAGAAGGAGGGCCTGCAGAGCGAGGTCGCAGGCCTGCGGCTTCAATTATCAGAAAACGTGCATGTCAGTCAGGAACTGATGGCTGTGGCGGAGGAGGTTGCGTCGCAGACGTCTTCGTCTTCGTCTTCGTCTTCGGGGGTTATCCGTGAGGGTAGGATGGACACTGCGGCGGTGGCGGAGCGCATGGTGGAGCGGTACTATGCGGTGCGGGACGGCCGCGATGGTGCGGTGCAGGAGGAGCAGGAGCGTGTGCTTGATGTTGAGCAGGTAGAGGCGGCGGAGTATTTGTTTGGTAAGATGCCAGTGGTGTTGGGGGTGCGGGCGGGGAGGGTGGAGTAAGTCTTCCAGCTAGCTGTCGTTGGTTCTGGGCGTGTGGGTAGTCCTGGGGCTACTGTGTGGTCTGGCAGCAGTACTCGGACTTTTGACCTCGTGCCTGGGTGTGCGGTTGCGTAGGCCCTTGCTTGGATCATGATATATTGTTTATCTATCTGTTCGACTGTATTTGAGTGTGTGATCGTGCTTCTGTCGTCATCATCAATACGGACCTAGGATGCTCAGACATGTCGTGTATATCCCATTCCAAATGGGACACCTGTTCCACGAGTTGCGTTAGTCTTTCTGTGTTCCCATCGTCTTTTGCGCGTATCGCGGTACCCGAGGTGAGGACGATGGGCATGGTGCGTCCAGGTAAAATCCTCCACGGATGCTATTGATAAAGCTTAGATGTCTCTGGATGAACGGGCTCCACCTCGACCCGCAGTGGCCTATCCGCCTGTGTTTGAGGAGCCGATATGCAGCGAATCCAGCCCACACCCGCATTCAGAATGGTCGATATTTGATACTGTGACGGGTGGAGGATGGGCTGGGGGATAGGAAATATATAGGACGCGAGTATATTTCAGTACTGAAAGGAATGGGTTTGGGAGGCCCCTAAAAAACGTTTATAGTAATGAAGAGCGCTGAGATTGAAGTGCGTATGTAAGAGTGAAGTTGATAGAATATTCCTTCTGTGGGGTTTTCAGAGACGATGTCTAGAAGCCGATTCCCGGATATTGGAACCGGATCCCAGAATGCCACTATAGCGCTCACCACTCGAACATGCACTTTGCAACATGCGAAGCAGTGCCAAAAGTCGCATACGATATTGGTGTAGCCGGGTTGATTTGAATAGTGTATGAACCAAGATTGCACATGTACCGATGTAGAGCTGTCTTTTGTCCAGTCTATCGGCCATGTTTCCTAAGAGACTACGCGGAAACTCTGAAATAACCATATAAGCCGTCACAGAGATATTCGCCATTGTAGAGTCGATGTGTAAGTCTTGAGTGATATTATATAAGGCCTGGGGGTAGATGAAGCTGATGAGTGCAGAAAGAGGTCCTGCATACGCAACGAAACATGCGATCCATTGTTTTTTCAAGTTTGGTGAATGTTGAGTAGCGTGTTTCATTCGCGTCGAGAAGCAGGGATTTCTCTTTGTCTCGGTTTGGGGGGTTCTTGGGAATTGCGCATCCTCCGGAGGACAACGATTGTCACAGAATGAGGAGTAAATGCTTGTGACTGAGTAATGTAGCTGAAAACAAACTGCTATTTCTATTAGAATATGAAAGCTCACTTTCATATTTGATTCCTCGATTCAAATATTTGGAGAACAAAAAGGCAATGTGGAAAGTTTGTTCTGGGTATGATGGGTGTTATTTGGAAGCTCGGCGGTCATGTCACCAACGGTACGGATGTACCTTGCGTCTTCTGAAAAGCTTGGTGAACATAGCGATCCAGTGAATTAAACTTTATTGGGACCAGGTGAGAGTCGCAGACTCAGACAGCATTTTTCAATACACATAGCGGCTATACCGGGAACTGACATCTTAATAACAGCCTCGCATAATGCTGAATTGCGCTTCACCCATCGCTTCAGATATATATCGATAAAGAAGTATCACAGCATATAGAACAACTGCGTGAATCTGCAAGCTAATATAGTTCCATCAATCTCTCTTCACTGGTTCCCGTCTGCCACCAGTATATCTAGCCTCTATGCCGTCCTCTAACCGCGCAGTCTTCTCAAACCAAATAGTATAATCCGCAAAGTAGAAGTAAAACCTATCAACACAAACAACAAACCCCAACCTCACATACTCTGAAACATGCCCGGGCATCCTCCCAACCGAAGAGACCTCTCCCGCCACAACGGCTACTTCTTCCTAAGGGGTAATCCATACAGTACAGGCAACGCGCATCACCGCCCCGACCGCGACCCTCCAGGCATGGTAGACATGCGGGACGATGGCTTCCGAGGAGGTGACCCCCAGCCAGTGGGGGGATACAAATCGGCACTATGACGCATATCATGCGCAACGCGGCAGGAGGGGATTTGATTACCGGCAAACAGGATTCCACACGGAGCCCGGGGCGCGACGTAGGGGGCAGCCGCGTGCGGCGACTCGCCGGTGGAGGGAGGATAGTTGGAGACGCTGATTACTGTCTTTTGGGAGATAGGTTAGTCCGTGTCTTCTTCTGTTTCGCATTAATCAGCCACGCTTTTTGAGTAGTATAGCAACTCTTGCAGTATTAGATCTACATCGGCGTTAGGCACCTCTTTAATAACTTTACATACGAGGAAGGTTGTATATAGTTAGTTTCTCGTCCGCAGTGCTTGAGAGGTACGTACCTGACTATAAGCACGATGCAGCACTCGCTCCAGGTAAGCACTTCAAGCAAACTTAATCTATCACGGTACGGTGAGGGATAGAAGAGAGTGATTGCCGCGTGTGTTGGGATCGAGTTATCCAAGTATACGACAACGAGGGGGCGGGCTCCGTCCTGATCCTTCCGTCTAAACATCCCATCGTACTACTCCAGCCAGCGTACTTTAGCGGTTGGGGCAATGTCCGCCTCCAACAACCCAACACTCGCTCCGTATCATCACCCTCCCCCTCCATCATACCAACCTCCCTTCCCTTACCCAACATACCTTCCACCCCCCCTCTCAATCCCTTGAATACCTTCCATCGACCCCTTGATCCCAGATACCAGTTCCTCAAACCTCCACCAAAGGCTTAAAGCTAAGCACCACTCCTCCCCCCATAGTCTCGACCCTAGCTATTCAATCTTGTCGCCCGTGGGTGGTGTAGCCACCTCCCGGAGATGTCCTGAGCTAGGGACCGAAGAATCCCCACCCGTGCTGAGAAGGGCTAGCCATGATGCGTTGTTGGTTCTAGAGCGTGGGGAGGAGGTCGTTGAGGGAGACTGGGGGGAGGTTGAGTGTTCGAATCCTTTTTTTTGTTTTGTTTTCGAGGAAAGGATGCGTGTGGAATTGCAGGAGAGGGTTGTGGGTGGGTTTAGCGCTGTTGGTAGTGGATGGGTTGGTGATGACGATGGAAATGAAGGGTAAGTATGGGATAGTGGGGAGATGCGGGTTAGTGCGAGGACTGTTTGGGTTGAGAAGGTACTTCCTAGACACGACGTCGACAGCTATGAGTAGGAGGAGGTAGACATAGAACTAGTTAGCGTTGATACGGGCGACTCTGGTATGTAACCATAGCTACATCGATGGCCTACTTCTGTAGGGATTCTGTCTCGCCAGACCAGACCTTCACTCAGACTCACCACTTCGTTTCCCTCACGTAGATCAACCACCCAGCCCATGTGAACCAACAAAACCAACAACTCAGTCCCCTTTGCAAACCATCCAGTCCCATCTTTTCCTCCGCTCCCAACATGCCACTTACTACCCCATCCCCCTCACTCATCCCAATTAACTTTCAACGCTGCACACCGTTAGCCCACGCCCCCAGCCCAAAAGCGCTCCGAATCAAACTCACCACAAGGAAACGGCCAAAACCCATCCCACATCTCCGTCAAATACCCATGAAACACCGTACCCCCAACCTCCCTCTCAACACTATGCACGCGGCCCTGCGTCCCCGCCGCAGGCCTCAGCCCCTTCAGCCTCGCTATCTCCCTCAGCATAGCCGTAAGCGCGACCTTCGCCAGCGGCGCACCCAGACACGCGTGCGGGCCCGCGCCGAGGTGGATGTAAGATTCCGCTGGGCGCGAGAGATCCAGGGTGCGGGGGTTGGGAAAGGCGTGCGCGTCGAGGGAGGCAGCGTGGAGGTTTACGAAGAGCCTGTCGCCTTTCTTTAAGTGGACTGTCTCCCCGCCCGCATCGGTGAGTGTGGTGTCCTTGACAGCCTCGCGCAGGACGGCTGTTTCGCCCGCAATACGCCCGGCCTCGAGGACGTATTTTGAGAGTTTCTCAAACGACGCGTCGTCGTCGTTTGCCGCGAGCGCCTGCACCGCGGCCCAGTGCTGCGTCCCCTCGCCGAGGAGGAAGAACTCCACGATCTGCGCGAAGAGCGCGCCCTGGTTGCTGACCATGCCGCCGGCGGTGCCGAGGATTTGGCCCCAGACGAGCTGCTTGGGCTCCATGCCGGACGCGAGGAGGCGCTGGATGAAGTGCAGGCCGTAGGAGTGGAGTTTCGTCTCGCGGGGCCAGACTTTGCGGGCGAGGTCGGAGAGCTTGCCGGAGCGGGCGACGAAGGCGACGTTGGCTTCGACGAAGTCGCCGAGGACGCTGACGGCGCGCTTGCTCTTGAGGTGGAGTGGGAAGGAGGCGACGGGGTCGGCGTCGAAGAAGACGAGCGCGAAGACTCCGCTCATGAGGAGGTACATTTCCGCTTCCGTGAAGATGCCATGAGGGTCGTCCGTCGTCTTGAGGGGGAGCTGGAACAGTTCACTCGCGAAGTGGACGTGGGCGAGATTCCCGACGTCCCGGATGATGTCGACCTGATGGAAGTCTGCGATCTTTGCGCTGCGCGTCTTGAGCAGGGCTGCGGTTTTGGTGGCGTAGTAGGAGCGGATTTCGGCTTCCCAGCCGGGGACGTAGAGCGCTTTGCTCATCAGGCTGCGGGAGATGGCGTTCTTGGGGCCGTCGCCGGCGAGCATGAAGTCCTGCGCCGGCGAGCCCATGAGGTGTATCAGCGCCTTTCCCCAGGTCACTTTAAACGTTTCCTGGTCTTTCAGAACGGTGGAGGCGGCCGCGTAGGAGGAGATGAGCGTGGGCTTCGGGGTGTACACGGGCTTTGAGAAGTCGTATAGGTGGGCTTTGTTGACGGAGGGGTCTTCGAGCGCGACCTTCATCGCCGACGGCACGGTGAGGGGGTAGTGCGCGTAGACGCTGTTGTTTGAAAAGTGCGCCGGGAATGCCGTGAGGAACAGCTTGTAAAAAACACAGCCATTGTCGACGGCAGTGTCGGAATCCGCCTGCGCGTAGCCCCAATTCGTCAGCGTGCGCGGGTTGTAGTCGCGCGTGTAGAATCGGTCGCCTCTAACCAGCGCCACAGCATCAGACAGGACAGCTCTGGACACCGTATACGAGGGTGTCAGGCCGGAACCCGGGGCCATAGCCTTCTTCGCGTCCTCGACGACGATGCCAGGATAGATCTCGACGTTATCCGGGTGGTCGTAAAGATGTTTCAGCTGCTCTGCAACATACTTGTCGCTGGTTATATCCTCAAAGCTCGTATGCGGCTCGAGCCCAAAGTACTTCCTGAACTCATTCAGGGACCCCAAATTCCACGCGCGGCTCTGCTCGATACCCAGGACCTCGATGGCGCGCATGACAGCCGGCACGCGGTTCGGCCCGAAGCTGTTCGCGCAGTCCTCGACGCTAGACACGAGAATATCGACAATGGCCTGGTCCGGCAAACTGCCGTCTTCGTTGCGCTTCAAGCCCGCGAACGTGCGCTTCCCGGGGTCCTTCTCTGACTTCTGGTACTCCTCGTTCAGCTTCATCAGGAACTCTCTGTTCCCGACCGTCTTTGGGTCTCGCCCCTTGCCGAACATGCCATCCCACAGTTCCTGCGTCCATGCCTCGTCTCGTGTAGACAGCGTCGAGTGCCATCGATACACCAAGTTGAACTCGGCAGAGACCTGGTTGCCCACCCCGATCGGTAGATCCTTGATATCCGCCCTCGGGTTCAGCTGCCAGTTGCTATCTGTCCTGTTCAAGTTCAATATGGTGCGGACGTAGTCGATAAGAATGATATTGACGTAGAGTCCACACGTGATGAGGCGTCCCGTCTGGAAGATGTCGTTGTCGTACTTTTTCAGCTGCGCCTGGTACGCCTCTGCTTTCTTCTCATCTTTGGCATCTTCCGGGGCCACAGGCTTGGGGAAGCGGTTTCCCTCATTGATGAGAGCGAGATTCGTGACGACGTGGTTGTGGAAGCGGTTGAACATGATGAGGAGGCATGCCACGCCGGGGGGGAAGAAGAGCAGACGCTGCTCGGAGAAGGCATCGGGCTTGAGCTTTCCGTCGGCGAACGTACGCATGAGGTTCTGCTCGTCCTGGTTGCTTCCGTAAAGGGGCGATAGATCGAGATACGAAGACGTGAGCGAGTTGGAGTAATCTCTGTGGTCGGTCCGGAAGCAGTCGTGGATGATGATGGAGGCGAGGTAAAACAGCACGCTGGAGATCTCATTGGGGTGTCTCTCCGCGTGCTTGCGCGTCATGACGCTGTCGAAGACGACGCCTGCATCTGGACGACAGGGCGTCTGCATCTTGCTGGGTTTAACGGTCCTGGCGTACGGCGTTCCTGCGGCGCCGAGCTGCGGATGCACGAGGCTGTTGAAAGAGCCATCCGCAGAACGGTACTGGTACTGTGCTCCAAGATACGATAGAGGCGGATGCTCGAGATCGTTCCACAGCTGCGTGAGAAACCCTCCAGTCAGCTTTTCTCTCAACTTCGAGCCGTCCGGCAGATCCGAGGCCGTGCGAATGAGAGCTTCCATAACATAGTCTTTATCGTCTTGGGGCTGGCCAGTAGCTTTTGTCAAACCAATTTCCAAAAGCGTCTTGTAGTCGGTGATGCCCAAGTGTGACAAGTCTCGCAAATTACCTTCGATTCTCTCCAGCGCCTCGCTCTCGTCGGTAGGCTCAGGCTGCAACTTCGACCCGTCTCCTGTTCCGGTGGGTACAGCCGCCAGGGATGCACCCACGACGCTGGCGAATTTTTTGAACGGGCCCCCGATCTTCTTTGCCAGCTTGTCTAGCTCTGAGAGCTCGTCTGGCTTTGGCGGCGTGGTGTCGGGCCGCGTGTCGACATGGCTCTGGTATGTATTCAAAGACATGGCGATGTGAGATGTGAGATGTGAGATATGTACACGACTAGATTTTCTACAGTCAGTATCGCCCCGGTGATTCGTGCTGTATCGACGTGTTCGAATGCAACTACAATCCTTGAACGAAAATGGCTTTCAATGTTCCCAGCTTATCTTCTCAAACAACGCAAGACGAAATAAACAGAAGCACCGGTAACATAATGAATGGCACTTGTGTGGTTCTCCGACCGAGACATGCCCAAGAGGCCGATGCTCGAGGTGAGGGGTATACAAGAGCTAACATACCTTCAAAAGTCGACCCCACGGATTCAAAATAAAAATAGTTGAGTTCTCAAGCCAAGCCAGAAAGTAAGCCCAGTTCTTCGCACAGCGTCCAACGATGCTCAATGACGTCCGGAGCTGACTGATAGACGTGCAGCGAACTCCGCAAGGCGGGTATAAAAAGCACTAGGATCGATCGATGTATTCGACAGGGGTATCTTGCTCGTTCGCTAGAAATGCACGCTCGCAACAACAAGCACAGCACAGCAGGTCAACGCCTCACCCTGAGCTCAGGCACACCCATCTCTTATACACCTCCTCCGCGGTCCCAACTGCGGTCCAACCTAATCAGAAAATGTGCGCCGTGGCTGACGGCCTCCGTCGATTCAGCCCAAGCCTCCAGATTCTGTGCCTCAGCCCGCCAGCTGCCAGCTGAAGGAGGGATGCAGACCGCGTCCCCCACCACCAGTTCAAGAGGGGTCCCTCGGCTCGCCACGGCGGCCAATCACGGGCGCGGGATTAGCAGGAAGACCGGATGCCGCATTGCTGAAGCGCGAACATGCAGCTGCTCGTGTGCCTGTGCCATCCCATCTTGCGAGACCTTGCCGGATGCGAGTGAAGCGGTACTCGGCCAGTACTCGGCAAAGCACACTTGGGGGGCAGCTGCACGATGCGATTTCAATGATGCCTGGCAGCGGGGATCGCGTGCCTGAAAGAAGGCTGAGAAACAGATCAAGTTCGGTGTGAAAGGCAGTGGCTTCAGCGGATGGGGGTGGGGTGATGTTGACCGCCCGCCTTGTGCGGCTCGTATATGCAAGGTCGCCTTCTCGATGGCACCGAGCGCAGAGACACGGCCAACGACGTGCGGATGGGAGCAATGATTGACGCGCCATCAATAATGTCTACGTGCTGTGTGGGCGGCGTCGGCGATTTTGTGCGACGTGGCTGCTATTTACATACCGCCAGATGTGTTCCACCAACGTATGGCGCATGCATGGCGGTGGAGCTGCTCATGCGAACAGGGTACCAGTTCTTTGTACGTCCGCTGTGCAGCCTACGAATCAGCCTTGACCCCCAGTGTAATTTATCGACATGTAGTCCTCCACTCGCATCGAGTCCTTCAAAGACATTTTCTAGCCGTGCCACGCAACTGCCCACTCGTCGACGACTGGTGGGCAAAGCTTAGAAAACGCCGGGGAAGATGGCGAATCGCTTCTTCTTGTACTTGTCGCCAAATTCCTTGCGGTACCTGCGCTCTTTCTTCTTGCCCCAGGCGCCCATCTGCGTGGCCGCAACCACGAGAAACACGACAGTGCCGAGACTCCAGCTCACAAGCGCTACGCCGATCCACGCCATGATTTCGAAGAAGTAGTTGGGACATGTGACGAGGTTGAAACCAATGCCCCTGGGAATACCCCGCTCGGTGGTGCCAGGACGCCGTAGGTTCTTGAGTACAATGTGCGTGTAGAAGTTGAGCACTTCGCCGACGGCAAAGAGCGCGATGCCGGAGTAGGTAATGAGCGGGTTCGATTTGCCAGCAGTGGGCGCCCATGGGGCGTAGGCCCAGTACGCCAGATTGAGTCCAGATAACAACCAGTAGTGTGCGCTGTTTTTGAAGATGTTGCGTGCGGGCATCGTGGCGGCCGAGAAGCGGTGCACCAACAAGGTCTCGTACTCGCGTTTCAGGAAGTGCAGTACACACATGATGAGCGTGATCTTCTGGAGCTCAGAAGGGGCTTCCGAGCTACCATAGATCAGCGGGCGACCGTAGTACACGAGCGGGTGGATGAGGAGAGGTCCGAGGTATTCGATGACGAAGACGGTCCGCCATGAGATCTGGGGGCCTGCCATTGCTGTTAGCTGGTAAGCGAGGTACAAATCGTGTCACCCACCCAAGTCCTTCACGTCGATCGCGCTCTTGTTCCTCAGGCCCGTATCGTGGACCGTTGCCTCTTTGGTGTTGGCAATTGGCGTGCCATCGCTGCCCTTCGTGACCCTCAGGCGGTGGACGGAGAAACGGGAGGCGTCTGCAATCTTCTGGTGGATTTGGCTGGCTACACCATCTGCCTGCACTGTGATCGTCTCCGGGAGATTTTTGATCGGACGGCCTGCATGACGTTCAGCTGCAAGTATCTAGATCATCTGACGACCACACATACCACGAGGACGCACGACCAGGGTGATTTCAGACATGTTGGTATGCTGGGTACATGTGGTGGTGCGGCACAACAAATAAAATGCAATGAGGGAGGAGCGGGAGCGGGCATCGTGCTTGGCAGGCTATCCCGCTATCCCGCATCAAGCTAACCATGTTGAGCACGCTACACATCCATTCCGCAGCATACCGAGACTGTTCTGCGGTTGTGTATCTGGATTGGTGCCGACGGAGAAATCAATAAACAACATGCAGACGTCTAAATCTTGTTCGTAATTTCGTAGTTTTTGCGTAATATGCTCACGGTCTATCTCTAACCGAAGCCGATGACGACTTGCTTCGCAACATCAGGCCCCAGGAACGCAACGAACTCAGCCGTGATGCCCTTGAAAGACCCGTCACGGATATCACCGCCTTCCCAAGCCATAAGATCCTGTAGACGTCAGGACATAGTCGCAAATTGATCATCTGGAAGCTCACCTCTGCTACGAATACCTGGTTCCGGCCCGAGATGCGTTGTTCTCCTAGGGGATGCTGCTTGATCTCTTCTTCGGTCATCACACCGGGTACCCTCACATCGAACAGCGAGACGCCGTTGCTCACCGCGTCACTGGCTTCCTTTGCCGTGGGATACGGGAAATCGGAATAAGAGTCAGGCTCTGCGTCATGCTGCGTAGACTCTACAGCGTGGCCGCCGGTGCCTTGGGCTGCTTCCTTCAGCCGTCGCTCTCTCGACAGAGAGACGTAGCGTTTCTTGTCGAGAAGTGCGCGAAGTTCGCCTTCTAGAGGATCCCAAGTAAGAGACTCTGGATCCAGCACATACTGCGGCCGATATTCGCCCTTGTATCTCATCTTGGCGCAGGAGTGGATGTAGTAACCCATATAGTAGTACTGGTAGCCACCTTCTAGTGCTAGCATTGCCTCGCGAAGAGCGCTCAGCTTGCCGAAACTCCATTTTTCAAAATCTGAATGGTAGAGGAAGTAAACACCACTAACGCAGTGGGGCAGCAGGTCTAACACACCCATTGCGATAAGTCGGCCATCTAGCCGGTAGCACTGGTGATATGACCCAAGCTGTTGTGTCTTCCCGTTCACTTGTGCCGTTCGTCGCTGCAATGGCGATTCGCAGAGGAAGCGCTTGAAGCCGCTTTGAGATATCTCCGAGGGCTTCTCGTGGTGCACGTGTTGCTGGTAATTGTGAAAGAGTTCATATTTCTCCTTGGTAAACTTGCCTTCTTCGAGTGTCACCTCGAAGCGATGTGCAGGTTCCGGCGGCCGCTTGGTGTTTGCATACTCGCTCTCGTGCACCGCGCCAGGTAAGTCAAAACCGTTGCGTTGCTTGGCCTTGTCCCTGGACATTGATGAGGAACATGACTATAATATCTAGTGTTGGACTCACGCTTTCGATTTTGGGTACAGCTTAGCAGCCTCTTTCGAGTACTCGTCTCCAAGCACGAACCTGTTCCATCGGTTGATGACCTGCCGATGGTCTCTAGTGGGTGCAAAAGACGCTACGGGCAGGCTGAGGACAATTAGAGGCGCAGACAGCCATGGCTAGAGACGGACCGTATGGTGTAATGAGGGCAGCAGTGCCGCAGAACGTCGGGCTTGTAAAAGACAGTCCCGGATCTGAAGATGGATGAGCAAAAGCAAAGCTCGACGGCGGGATGTCGTGCAGGCGTTGTCGAGCTTACCGTCTCCAACCTCGATCCACCAGTCCCTGGTAGACGTCCACCGTCACGGATTTGGAGGAGAAGTAGTAGCTTGCTCCTGATTATGTAATGACGGTCAGTAATTACTTGGTATGACTTTTGCCGCGCTCCGACTTGACCCGCGGGCTCCCAGGCTAGGAAGGAGAAGGAAGGAGTGACGTCTCATGAAGCGGGTTGACAGCGTCTCCAGCAGCTACACAATGGGAAC
This sequence comes from Karstenula rhodostoma CBS 690.94, assembly GCA_010093485.1. Lineage (NCBI taxonomy): Eukaryota > Fungi > Ascomycota > Dothideomycetes > Pleosporales > Didymosphaeriaceae > Karstenula > Karstenula rhodostoma. The sequence continues at coordinate 1,861,904 of MU001497.1, read as the reverse complement.
GAAGCGCTTGGCACCCGCTTTGCTTCGGTCCGGGATAGGCTGACACACGGCTGTCGTGTGTGGGATTGTGCAGGTGCGGCACGTGGGAGGGAGCCTTCATCTCGGTCTGACACGGAACGAAGGCGAAGGCCGCAGGCAAGCAGGCGATCCTTCGCGGCCAATTGCTCCGTGTCGATGGACGCTGGGCGATGCAACCAACAACCCACGGCAACGGTTGCAAGACATGGACTTACGAGAATTGGGGGTGCGGTGGCCCGTGGAGGCATGTTTGCAATATCCGCACGACTCAGCGCTGTAGCCTAGCGGTGGAACCGAAATCAGCACCGTGACCGTGTTCTACAGAGCAGAAGCAGCGGCGTCCAGGAGGCCAGCCAGGTGCAGGCAGAGGGCCACGAGCCTCCAACGAGCCCGGTGGTTGGAGCAGAACGTACCGAAGGGCGTCACAAGGGACTGCATGAGGGCAGCATAAGCGTGGGAGCGGGCGCGGCGGCGGTGGGGGCAGCTCGGGGGGATTCGAAGGGTTATGGACTCTGGAGAAGACAGACCACGGTGTCGTGCGCTACGCCTGGCGGTGGCGGAGGCTCGCTCGTCTCGTGCCGGCGTGACAGGCGATGGAGATTGGAGATTGGAGAATGGAGAACTGAGATGCAGGCCTGGCCGTCGTTTTCGTGCCGCGTCCGATCAGCGTCTTCACGTCTTCACGAGGCCGCAGATGCGCCTGCTACTGGGCGCCCGCGAAGCTTCATATACCCATGGCCAGCAGGGCAGGGCCGCCAGAGCACCCGGGCCCACGTCATTCATTCATGGCGAGAGCCGGCCGCCGCAACGAAGCCTCTTGCGTGCCCCGCGCCGACTGCACACGGCACACTGCACACTGCACACTGCACACTGCACACGGCAGCGCGCTGGGCTCTAGCGCTCCGGATGCAACTCCAACGCTCACCTGTGTCCCTCTCTCCCGCCCTCGGTCGAAGCTATGGACTCTGTACAAGAAGCCCCCTGTCGGCCCGTCCGCTTGGCGGCAACGGACCAGTCGGGCGCGCCTGCTGCGACGAGCTGTGATGGGCTCCCGCCGGCCCTAGTCTCCCACATTTTTTACTACGGACCCTGACCGAATCACCTAAAACACATACACAATCCACGATGCTCGCCCTCTTCTTCTCCCTGCGCAGGTCTTTCCACCATCCTCAGCCCCGTCCCCCGCGGGACTGAGCGCAGCCTTGTTCCTCCGTTGACTCACCCTTCAACACCGCCCACGCCGCCCACCCACACCACCTGCCTTGCTGCCCGCCCTCTTGCTGTGCTGTGCTCGCTCACGCCCCATTCGCTGCGGGGCCCCGTCTCTCCTTTGCACCTCGCCGCTGCCCAGAGCATTGGTGCCGCCCTGAGCCCCCGTCTGGCCACCTGCGTCGCTCGTTAGCCTTCTTCAGGAACCTCGCCCACCATGGCTGCCGCCCAGCAGCTCCCCATGCAGTCACGCACCGGCCGCACGAATCAGCGTGAGTCTCCATTGCATCGCGTCTTTCCTCGCCGAGCCGCCGCTTGGGGTTTGCGACCATTTCACAATTCGGATTTCTGACCGGAATCCAGGGTACGGCTCCCAAGGCGAGCGGCTCGTCGCCGGCATTGTTCCGCTTTCTTCCGACAAACACTACGTGCTCCTCATCCAGTCCACCCGGCGCGGCGGCTGGGTTCTCCCCAAGGGCGGCTGGGAGACGGACGAAGCCACCGCCCAGGATGCCGCCAAACGCGAAGCCTGGGAAGAGGCCGGCATCATCGTCAAAGTGACCTACGACCTCGGCCTTATTGCCGAGCGGCGGAGACCCGATCAGCTTACCGCTCAGGCCCCCAAGGCCTCATATCATTTCTTCGAAGCGACCGTCGAAAAGCAGGAGGCCCAGTGGCCAGAAATGCACAAGCGCTCGCGACAGTGGTTTACCTACCAGCAGGCCCGCCAGGCCTTGGGGGACAGGCCCGAGTTGCTTGACGCCCTCGATCGATGTACGATGCACCGGTAGGAGAAGGAGTTGGTGCTTGGTGGAAAGCCTCACGGGTGATTTCCCCAAACGCTCCGAGACATACTCATTTGCTGGACGGCCGAATTCTCTATTCATATAATGCATGCGACACAGGTTCGCTAAAAGTCAGAGGTCATAGACACGGGATTGGTTTTGATTTGCACAATGGGCGTCGGAGGCTGTCCTCGACTATCAGAGGGGATGCATGTGTGGGTTCTCAGCATACCAAAGTCGAGACATTAATTCGCAGAATGAAGGTCGACCGATGCCACTGATCGCATAGCCTTTCCGGTGCACTGAGTCCACTATGATGTGCAATGCATGGCTGCCCAACGCAACAAGAGGTGTACGAGCGGCAAATCAGCAGTGCAGGCAGCTTGTCCCAGATCCGAGGTGTGCATCAATACAAACGACTTCAGACGCTCCCGCGCAACCTACCGAACGCCTGCTCGGTACTATGTACAGTGACCGGCTTGCGGCCCATGTATGGATCTGCACATGGTCAACCACATACGAGCAATATCTTTGACGGCTGCCAATTGGCCGATCCTTGTAGGGACAAGTCACTGCCCCTTTACTCAACATAGCCTTTCCGGTCCAGTGCCCCATCGGTCTGGTCCAGGGTTTCTTAGTATCACCGCAGATCCAGATTGCATCTGTTCTTCTGATCCACCTGTTGGTCCACGCGTTCGTAATCGAGCTCCATCGGAAAGCTCTCACGGGCTCGTGGGCCGACGAACGAACACCCTCGAACAGTCATCGTTTGCCCAATGGACCATTCGCACGTAGGTCTTTCAGATCCACGCATGAGACCATATCTTCGGCTTATCCCTGCACCACAATCCTCTCCCGTATTGAGAATATTCCCTCCATCGACCCAAAGAGGACTTTCCACCGTTGTTCCACGGATTGCATGCATGAACACTACCAGATGCTCCAACCTATGACCACCCTCGTAATCTGATTCAGGGTACGATCCACGGATGGCTTCCTTTGTGCGAAAATGCCCTCCAAACCGAGTTTTATCTTCTAGCACACTTGCAATTGAGACATAGAGAGGGCTATGGCGGTGATATGCTATGATTGCACTCGGGGGCCTTTTACCTGCAGTGCATCGCAGGGTGTCTCCGACTTGTTCTCAGCCAATTCCCAATGTGGTTAGCGCCGTGCCCTACACGTGACGGCGCCCTTCACAACCCGCTTCCTACACAGCTGTCTAATCTATTGGGCAAGAAACGCGTAATCTTTCTGGCATATCAGGACAGTGATGACGTAACGCTCGCGTTGAGCAGGGGCCTGTGCGAGCAGTCCACTGTTGTTCTCCGCTAAACATATCATGCCCAGTCATGGTTACACACGATCGAGGTTTTCTCTTTACAGCGTCCTATGCAGCTATCTGTATCTCGTCTCTAGTAATGCATCCTAGCAGAGCCCAGATGATGCTCCTCTTAATAAAACCTTTTCGTGTGACGCGTTCTTTGCACCGCATCTGCCTGACGTCACCCACTCGTCACGTCGTACGCGCATACATGTCAACCACCACAACCTCCTCCACCAAGAAAAACATCCTCGCAAACGCACGAAACTCACATACCCACAAACTTAATCAATTCCAACGCCCATATCACAACATGTCCAACAACGCCGATCTACAGCTCGGACAAGTGTTCAATGTCAAGGACAAGGTCGCCCTTGTGACAGGTGGCGGATCTGGCATCGGCCTGATGATAACACAGGCCCTGGCTGTCAACGGAGCTAAAGTTTACATTGTGGGCAGGACCGAAGAGAAGCTGGAGAAGGTTGCAGAGGTGCATGGAAAGGATATTGCTGGTCAGATCATTCCGATTCAGGGCGACGTATCGAGCAAGGAGGGCGTGCAGTAAGTTTATGCGAGTAATGGGACGCGTGTGGTGTGCTAACTTGGGCAGGGAAATTCTCAAGGAGATTGAGTCACGCGAGAAGTATCTCGACATCCTCGTCAACAATGCCGGTATTGCACCGGGCAAGACGGAAACAAAGCACGACACTCCTGAGGCGATGCGCGAGCACCTTCTAGACCCCACTTCGGTTGAAGAGTGGACCTCAGTCTACACTACCAACGTCGTCGGTCCCTTCCTCATGACTATGGCGTTCCTACCGTTCTTGCAGAAGTCTTCTGAGCACCAGCATGGCTACAGCGGTACTGTCATCAACATCACCAGCATCTCAGGCCTTGTCAAGATCTCCCAAGGTCACTACAGCTACAACGCGAGCAAGGGAGCACAAATACACCTCAATAGGATGCTCTCATCCGAAATCGCGCAGATGGGCTTCAAGATCCGCGTGAACAGCATCGCTCCTGGCGTTTTCCCTAGCGAGATGACCACCGGAGAGAGCAGAGACGATAACCAGAAGAGCGAGATGCCGAAGGAGCACAAGGGAGGACTGCCCTCGGGGCGCCCCGGAAAGGATCGCGATATGGCTGCTGCCGTGCTGTTCTGTGCCAGCTGCCAGTACCTCAACGGACAGGTGGGTGACCTTTTCGAGACTATGCGGATGACAGCTGACATGATTCCTACAGACAATCCCTGTCGATGGTGGCTACCTGATCCAGGCTGGACAGTAAACGTTGCCTGACTTGGGCAGCTTTGCTTTGCCGGTTTGCGAAAGGGAGGTTCGATTTGCATGCGTCTTATACGCACAACTGTATTATACCGACGGGTCTAATGGACGAGTTTGGAAAGCAGATATGACGATTAACGAGCAATGAAAACGGCACACGACACTGCCTCACATGATACCAGTCCCTCCAATGTCGTTTCATCGTTTCGCCACATCAGCCGAAATACTCCAATAACGTCGAACAATGCAACCTTCGCTTATATTCCTAGCCGCAATTCTACGTCGGCGCACCAATCCAAAATAAACCCTACGATATCATGCTCACCCTGACATGCTCACAGCTGATAGCATTCAACCGCATACTCGCACTCCCCGATCCGCCCGTTCCAGGGAAACCATCAAATGCCTGCAATCCCTGCTGTGATCCCGTCAAAAGCACCTATGTCGATTAGATCCCACCCTGCAGCAAAAGTGCACATCGCGGAGCCGAGTGACGACACGAAGTAACGACGCACGCCGCGCCCGAGAATGTAAAAATGATCAATTTGTACGATGGGGCGCTGCCTGCTCGTGGTCGGCGACGCGTAGTACGCACTGCGTACCGAGGGCTGGGCTGGGCTGGGGGCCCAAGATGTCGCAACGTCGTTCGTCTCCACTCGGGTACCCGCAGGACGTTCATGTTTATTTGTGTATGTAGAGGCCGGCATGGTTTCTAGCACTAGTCTACCACGGCATTTCCTTTTTCTGATACGTAAAGGAGCGCGCTTCCGCATTAGACGAGCGCTTTAACAACGTTATCCCTGTTCTGGCGACACCATCATTCCCAATGCTCGTGCGCCGCCAAAAGTCCACCGCACTCGGCGCCTGCTGCTGCTCGATTTGGGGTGGGGTTCGGATCCGAAGGCCAGATTCGGAGCGTCGCTAGCGGAAGCTAGATGACTGCTGGGGCTGTTAGCCCTGCGCTTGAGGGACGTTGTTGACGCAACTCCAGGGGGGTCTCTGGTAGGGGCCGGGGACGTGGCTCTCATCAAGAGAGCTAACAAAGCGGTGGTTGGGACTACTGGGATGTAAGAAGAGCTTGACGGACGGAGTGGAAACCTTTTTCTTTGCTGGGGGAGCTTGTCTACCAACTATCAGACTGTACACTCGCTTTACGTCCTGAGTCTTTCAACATCTTCATTGCTGTTCTTACCACCACCACTACTTCTACTTTATAATCATAATGCGCGCCTCTGCCCTCGCTCTCCTATCCCTGGCCACCGTCGCCGTAGCCCAGAACTGCGGCCCCAAATACAACAACGCAGTCTGCGCGGCAGGAAAATGCTGTCCGTCCCCCCCCCCCCCCCCCCTGACCTCCCACAAAAGGTAGCCAGTACGGCTGGTGCAACACAAGCGCCGCCCACTGCGACCCAACCACCTGCCTAAAGTCCTTCTCCGGCAAAGGCTCTCCCTGCGCCGCAAGCCCAACCACCACAACCACAACCCTCAAGACCAAGACTTCGTCCACCGCAAAACCCCCCTCCCCCTACGCCTCCACCATCCCCATCATCGACATCTGCGGCCACGCCCAAGGCGGCATCTCCTGCCCCGGCGCTGGGCCCAGCGGGTACTTCTACCGCTGCTGCTCCTCGGCGGGCCACTGCGGGCCGAAAAATAACATCCAGGACCAAGAACTCTACTGCGGGGCGGGCTGCCAGGGTGGGTTTGGGAAATGCGATTCCGTGGCTAAACCCGCGATGCTGACGGGGAGGCCGGGGAGGCCGGGGACGGCTGTGGGCGAGGGCGAGACGTGCGGGCCGATTGTGGGGAGGAGGTGTAAGAGGGGGTTGTGTTGTTCTGGGAGTAATTTTTGTGGGAGGGGAGAGGCGTTTTGTGGGGCGGGGAATTGGTGTCAGAGGGGGTGGGGACGGTGTGCGTAGGGTTGTTGGGGGGTGGGGAGGAGGAGAGGGATTGGATTGGCGGTGGAGCGCGTTCTTGTACATGGATATTTTACACTTTGGGGTTGGCGACGGTTGGTTTGGTTTGGCTTGGTCACCAGGCATATATGGCGACGCCCAGTTGTGAGAGATGAATGTGTCAGCTTTCGTCTGTTTGGCGTATTACGTTTCACGCAGGGTGGCTCAACCTCCCAACAAGATATGCGTGGGGCTGCCCCTTTGGAATCCATCGTTCGCTACAAAGAAGAGTAGATTATAAGAAACTCTGACTCCAAAATCTTTAGGACCCTTACGAGCCTGTGGTGAGTCATCGCTGTGCGGACTGACTGAATAGTGAGGGCTTCTACTACGGCGAAGGAAGTCATATGCATGCAAACGATATTGTTGAACCGAGCTTTCGCATCGCAGGGCTTCCTATCTCTGTTTACTATCTACTGTCATCTATTGCCTTCTACCCACATCTGCTCACATCTAGCTTCAATATGCATAACTGATGGAGGAAGACAGGGCGAGGTTGTCGCCAGCTATAGGACCACCGGCACACCTTCTCTTGGAAGGTAAGTGTTGGTTCCACGCTGTTTTGGAGCTAGGTTGGACCGCATTTAGGTGCGGCGAGTACTGCCCGAAGCCCAGTCCATCATGAAACTCGTCGTCGGGATACTTCCAGTCGTTCTGGCAGTGGCGGTGGGTTTCGTCCGCCACGTAAGTCGCTGGCATGGCATTTTGGCACTCTTTCTGATGTCATCGCTGGCTTCTCGTCTCCGAACGCGCCCACCATCGCTAGAGTCGGAAACCCCATTGAAAATTATGTCTTTTGTTCCGTCTCTCGCTCGCGTTTGAGGCGCAACCCTCGTTAGAAAGTAACCCTCTGGATGGGGCCGCCAACACCGCACCTTCATAAGATGACGGGGCTTGAGCCCCTAGTATAAAACGGCTCCACCCCACCATGAGACTTCCTCGACCGTATGCCCACATTACGGTTTCAATATGGGCTTCACCACCACATGGCCAAGCTTGTTGTTGGACTCCGGGGTAATTGTTTTCCAGAGGAGCTATGTTGATATACATTTCCCTGGCAATGAATCTGGTTATTGGCCGAGCCATTTGAAGCTGGGCAACCAATAAAGCACGATCTAATGTGGAATCGTTGTCGATAGTAAGGACGTGTGAGGCTGCGGTTGCGATGGGGAAAAGGGCCGATTCAGGTCAGAACTTTCTGCTCGGCTCATCCTGGGGTAATGCATGGTACTTCGTATGAAGGTCTTGATCGTTGATCCTATGACGGGGATGGTGACTCCGAGTTCTACATGCCCAATCAATATCTTCAACAATCGTGCATTCAGACAGCACGTGGAACTGTGTCTTACCCGTTTCCTGGCTTGAATGGTAAACACCGCGGCCAAGCTTGCTATAATAGCCGCAGTGACAAGCGTCAATACCACCGCCAATAGTAGCCTATTTCGAAACCATCTATTTCGCGTTGGGGGGGCCTTTAGGTGTTGAGAGGCATCTTGGTACGTCGGTGGAAGAGGCTCGTGGTCTGCGCTGTACGCGGGAGGAAGCTCGTGGTCCGCGGTGTCGCCGTGGGCGGGATGCGCCGCTGCCGGCTGTAATTCGCCACTCATCAGCTTTTCCGCCAGATACATTCTACCGTTCTCGCGAGTTTCACTTACTGGAAGCGCAGCAAGCTCCATGTTGACGGTCATTCAATGCAGTGTTTCGAAGCGCTGGAGACAAAACATCGCCAGCAGCCTTGCCACTCCAGCCACTTCGCGGAGGCGGCTGTACTTATTATATGCAGGTGAGATAGCGAGAGTTCGTATGAGAACTCTGATTGGTCACCTAGATGGTAAGCATGCTTCTAGATGGAATGCCAAGCTTCCGCAAAAGGCAGGTCGTTATGGAGGCTTCAAGCCACCAAAAAAGGTCACGCGAGAGTGGGTTACTACTACAACTTCGTAAACAATCTTGCATAATTTGCTCTATCTTTCTCTTCAAGCTCACAGGGCGTCCGATTGGAAGACGTATACCAATCACGATTCTATTCTATGTGTCAGTTTCGTTGACCTAAGTTATACCTCGGCATGCTACCAGCAAATTATATCATACCATAAACGCCTCAGTCGTTATAGAGAGTACGAATGGAATTGTTACTCTGCCCAGATACCGCGCGGAGGCGCCGCTACCGTTAAATGCACAGACTCGCCTGTTTTACATAATTAAGTCTTTAAACAGGTATAGAGATGTTTTATAATAATATTTTACTAACTATTATAATAAGATCCTTAGTTTAGTATTTTAAATAGATTTAAGAATAGATTTAAGATATAGTAGTCGACTACAAAGGCAGAAGGAAGCGCTCATCCAAAAGGAGCGGCAGTTTTACGCCTATGTTACGGAACAGAATATTCGCATCGCAGCAGGCCAGGCGCTAGATTATTCTAGCAGCTTGCTACTCGCTACTCACAAGCCAGGCATCATTGTCGGGCACGACGAAAATGCCATGTACGTTGAATATGGTGTGAAAATTGAACAGGGCTATATCGAGAGTGACGAGGATCAGCTATAAGCAGAACTAGAGTAGATGAAGAGGTACAGGACGTCGTTGTCTTGTGCCTTACAGCTGATAGATAGTAGGCGAAATGGCTGGTTGGGAATATGAGCATATCTTGACTAGTTAGCCGAATACATGGAGCCTACATTTGCAGAGTCGCAGTGTAGATACGACGATATGCCCGACTATGTGTTGCAAAGTCTCTCAATACAATTAACCCCGCGCAAAAGATGTGCAGGCTTGGTAGGGTCACCTAACGCTCTCTTTGCGAAGGCATCCTCTCTACCAAACGACTACATTAGTGACACACCCCATGTACATTCAGTGCATGCCTTATGAAATGTCCCATCCCATTATCACGATAATGCTGCTAAGTGGATGCCTAGCGAACCACTCGGTCGGACATTGGGTTATCCTAAGACGTTCGAATCAGTCAATTGAACCTGGTACTAACGTTAGCTTCATAATAATAGTATGAGCATATTAAGACCCTCCAGTTGGATGGTGAGTGAAGACGGGCAGCTCACAGCTGTTTCAGTCGAATGATGGAACCTGGCCTTCTCTATGTACCATTGCAATGCTCCGTTCAAGGACATGGGACTTCAGCCAACTCGGTTCCACAGCAGCGGCGGTGGGCCAACAATATGTAGCTCCCATTTCGCAAGCTCAGGGGAAGATGTTTACACACACTCCTTGCTGGCCCCATTGCCTTGCAGAAAGGCAGCAAGCTAAGCCAATATGAACAACATTTAGTTTCACCGACGTGGGATGGAACGGACGGAGACTGGCGCCCATTCCACTGGGATGCACATCACGGTCTGGATGTCTGCACGGCGGCCCGATGCCGATGCATATCGCTACCTCTTCCGCTGTTGGCAGCCTTGGGCGTTTCTTGTCCTTGCGTACCTGACGATCATCCTTTTAAGCAGCCTGCTTCGCCACCCAGAAGCACTCGCGCACCGGAGTTGAAATCTTAGTATGTAAAACTAGCCAGATTCTCTGACCTGGGCACGATTTGAAAGTAACGTTAGTGTGGGGTTTCCATGGCCTTGGGAAATCTTTACTGTAGTGTGACCTATCCACCGAGCCCGCGCTCCGTCCATACGCGATAAGAGGAAAACGCACTAATTAGTCTATGAATGTACAGTTTATATTAACTCTATGCGGTGATCTCTGACTTAATGTTACACAAATAGCCCCGCATCCTAAACTTCTTGTGGCACAATAATAACGGCACTCGATGCTGGAGATCCTATCATTTTACCGTTTGTTGTTAATTTGAGTTTTGACACAACCCTTCGCGTGTTCCTTCTGCGATGCACGCCGTTCGCACGCTCTCACCTTAAGAGACGCACCGCGGTCCGCTATAATCTTAGCGAAGCTGATTATACCCAGCTTGGATGCGATCTGATAGTCTGCTTAGTTACTCTTCTAGGAGCCAGAATTTTGATATCCCCACAGCTGGGTTGAACATATAATGAAGACTAGGGAAATGAACAGGACAGTAGCCCTCAACAACAGACCCGATGACGTCCGTGGAATGCAACCCTAATCATTCCCAATATATTGAGCGACATGGAAATGCAATAGCAAAACCATGCTATTTGGTCGTGAAGGCATACATTATCGTGCGGTTGCATAAGCGAGGCTGCGAGGGAACGCTATGGACAATTTATGGATAGGACTCTGCAATCCAACACGTCAGAAGCGCTCCTGATCCCTTAGTGTAGCCTGCAGCGTCCCGCTGTTGAAAAGGACACCCTCCATGTTGTATGGCTGCAAATATAGGAAAAGGAAAGAAACGCCGTAGAGTAAGCTTAACGACCATCTCACCCATAATATCCTCTAAACGGCCCCGCTTTAACCCGCGCGAACGTTAGCTTAGTTATTTCTATAAGCCGCTTATCTTACTGTATACGCTTAGTAGAATGAGAGGGGAGTACATACAAGATAGTATATATAATGGGACAGAACTCTCGCATCTATCGCGTATACAACTGGTACAGAAGTTTCTCTGCGACTTAGCGTATATATATAATTACAAAAAAGGTGGCGATACTGTAACCACTATTAGATTAGAGTTAAAGCCTTATAGATATACTTTCTAGGTGGCTTTAAATACTAACTGGGCTACTAAAATAGTTCCCTTCCTGGAGTCGCTGTTAGCCTAGATATACCTAATCTCAATCAAAACAACTATAATTATTCTAGAAGAAGTTGAAGTTCTAGCCGCAAAGTATATCAACTTCGCAGCTCCAAGAATCAAGGCATACAGGAGCCATCTTAAACCATTACTGCGATGATATCTAAAATATCTTGATAGTCATAATAATGGTAAGTCTACTACATTATTACACCTCCACGTTAGCAAAACTATGGCAATTGCTGATAAGTACACTAGACGGAGTATATGGCCTTGCAGAATGGCTACAAAGCTAGAATAATAAGAGGGCTCCCAAAGATCTGTATCGCTTTTCCTATTAAGAATAAAAGTTAAACTTTATACGGCTTCTCGCAAGACTAGGTGCAGAACTAAGCTATAAAAGTAATAAAGACGCTATCCACCGCGCCTTTATATTAGTAAGGCACTACATCAGACAGCTTAGTTATTATTTTTAAGCAATTAATAACTTGCTTTCTTGTTCTTCAAGATTATTTAATATCCTCTACGACTTTCAAGTGCGTAGTATTCCTGTTCTCACAAGATCAGTGATCCCTCTAGTAGATAGAAAGATGAATCTAGAAAGCATTATTATCTATATATTACCTACTAGGTCTCCTAATCTTAATAGCTACTAATAGAATTTAGCTAAGATAGATACAAAGTATCAGTTGTCTTATTACTTCCTTGATAACTACCAAGAACCTGGTTTAAACCCCCGTATATACGCTAAAATCCAGGTACTGGAGCACTTCTACATAGGTAATTTACAATTCGTGGATGGCGACTCTTTTGTTGCCTATAATAAGCTAGCTTGCTTTTGCTGCTTACTATATATTTGAGCCTATCCTGGGCAATTTATAGAGCTGGTGTTACACTAGAAAATATACCTGAACTGGAGACTACCTAACCTCGACACCTAGAAGGACACGATTGGAGAGAACTATCAAAGAGACATTCTTAATACTATGACACAAGCAATTTGAAGGGAAGCTTTAAAGCAGATTAATGAGAAGATCCCGTCACATGCCTGGCACCCTGATTCTCTTACCGGTATCACGGAGTCTGCAAGAGGTGACATAATGCAGGGAATTGAAGAGTCTGAGGAGACCTTTTCCAATGCTCAAACACAGGTTGGGAACGCCAGTATAGATGTCTCAAAGTCGCCATCACCCATAATTGGGGAAGGAAGGATCGTCGAGGAGTGCGAGCAACAACTATCTCACAGTTCATGTTCGTCGGTTTCTGATCATTTCCTTGAAGACACTGATTCGAAGGGAGGGGTGCTTCTTTAAGTTTTTCCTACTTCTCAGTAATTTATGTCATTCGAATTGATTTAGAGCTCCTTGGAGACTCCATGACGCCAAGCCAGTGACCATATTCATCAACTATCTCGAGCATGGGCCTGCTACTTACTTCCAAGGAAGTTGTCTTTCCCCGAACTTTTCTACTTATAGACAAAACCTGTAGCTTTTGCTGGACCCGTTCTTCTTCAAATAGCTCCGCACACCCTGTTCTCACGTCACTTTCCGTCGCATCAGTGTCGATTCCCAAAAAATAGATTCCTAGTTCAGGAATCGACTTCATCGCAAAAGCTGCACGTCGCGGTCATCCATTCCGCTAGAAACAAGACATGAAATCCTTCAGCCTCTAGAGCTCTTGCGAACCCTGTTTGAAAAGTACCCTTCACCCATTGCGACGGTCCTTCCCTATACTCTCACCATACCTAGGTTTCCCACTTCCTTCCGTAAGCTGCATTGCGACTTCCCTCAGTATCGCGCAGCACTGCTCGCATGTCTTCCACATATCATCATGCGTTAAGTGAACGGATCGCTCGGGGCACAGCCGGCGCGCGACTTGCGTATCGGAATCTTGGACATCGTTCGTGAGATCCGGAGGCAAAAGTTTGGAATTATATTAAGGTTCATTAGCAGGTGGATAAAGGTCATCCCGAGGAAATCCAGGTTCGAGGGATATCTCCACTTCTGCCTTTTCTTCTTAGAAGTCTATATTCAGGTCTAAAACAGAGGCTTGGACTTGCTTATTAATAATAGAGTCCCCGATAGAAATAACGTCTCTAAGACATTCCTCATATACAAGTTCCTTATCCACGAGCTCCTCAGCCAAGCAATCTATCGCTAGAAAATCAAGCGAGACGTGATCGCTAGGAGCATCCTCGTATAGCTGCGGATTGTCTCCACCAGAATAATCCTGTTCTGTGCATGTCGCACCTCCGTTCTCTTCTACCAACTCGAACAGCTCCTTCTTCTCTTGCGACGTTTGGGTGAGCTTCGCACTGAAAAGCTTCGCGACATAACGCATGATGAAGCTGTTCAGGCTGCCCTTACCCAGGCTGTCAGAGAATATATCGTTCGCGAACAACGTGTGATCTCTTTCAAACTCTTTTGAGGTTCTGTCCTCTAGGTATTCACGGAACCATCCATAGCATCCGAATTTTGAAAAGCCTTCGTTAATGGTCTTAAAAATGACAACCATTTCTAGGCACGCGCCATGCTCTTGGATTTTTTGCTTTACTAATTGCTCAAGTCCAAGCAAGCTGTACGTGACCGCGGCCATGTATATGAGTAGGGCTTGCTTGAATGCATATCCCGCTTCTGACGTAACACCATCAACTTCCAAACCAAGCGTCTAATACCTACCTATGTAGAGGTAATGAACAAGCGTATGTCCTGTATCTGCACTAATATCGGGCAGGCTGATCTCTCCACATGTATTAATATTGGACCATTTTGGCGAGCATAAAAGGTGCTTCAAAACGTAGTAGATGGCACCGTTTCGGCCGACATTGACAACGACAGGATTGCTCGCATAAGGCCTACATAAATGGCAATTAGCAAGAATGCTCGAAACTTGGCTCGAGACTAGGGATTAGCTTACAATATTTCTAAATGCAGTTATTCAGATACAGGCATCAAATGCAAAGTTGTTTCAAGTGCTGTGTTCGACAATGTAGATTTGATTGCATCTGCTTCCTCTGCCACAGCTCCTATAACTTTAACGATGTTATCGACTAGTATCGTGTCCTCTTCGATGCTGACCTTTTCACACTTCTTTTTAGATATTTTCTTTTTGGGCATTTTTGGGACGATATAGCAAAGCTTGAATGCAAGACTAGGAGAGAAAGAGGGCTTTACTAGCGCATTTGAGACGTAAGATGGATGTCACGGCTCCCTACAACCCGCTACTTACCCTGCATCTAACATTGAACTATCATCGCGCGCATTCCTGGAGGTTCTCCGCTTCAGTTGCGGTACATTAAATTTCAGCCGCTTGTCAAACCCGTTGCAACCAGATGCTGCACCCTCTCCTTGCTCCGGGAAATTGCGTCGCCGATTGATTACGCCGAGGCAATGTGATTGGAGTTTGTATACATGATGTCACTAGCATTTCCCACAAACTTTGAGTTTTGAAACCGACAGGTTGTCTAAATTTAGTTAAAGACGTAGACGTACAAATGCTCGGGAAGCTGGTGCTTGATGGTTAATCACCACTTCATTAAGATTGATTTTTGTGTCAAGCGAGATCCCTTCGTACACACATGAGAAGCCGCATTTAGTCATTGACTCTATCCAGCCGATTCTGCTGCAATTCTAGAACCGGTGTTAGCAGCTACGATGCTCTGCACAATCGGCTTACGCGCAGCCTATAGGGCTTAGCTTAGCCTTACACTTAAAGATCTGTAGCTAATAAGGAGTTGTTTTGTTTCTCGCTAGAGAAGCGCCTCGCGGAGGTTTGTAACTTACTGCTTGTGAATCGGTTGCAAGGACTTGTCGGGTCGAACTTCTCGCAGAGTAGTCCTGGATGGTTGACAACCCCTTGGATGATTCCAAGCGTTGGCTGTCCGACAAATTCCTCGTATTTCAAATGTCTGACTTCTTGATCGCTTTTCTTTCTAATTTGATTGGTGATGTTTGATTGAGACTGACGGTTCTGAAAGCCGAGCCGACAATTCGATCTGCGCGCGCAGAGATCATTCTTGGCAGTTGCATGGCGCCTGACGTCGGGTGCTACAAAGCCGCGAAACTGGTTGCTCTGCCAACTACCGGCCCCTTTCTTTTCCAAAAACGTTGCACCCAAAGCCCTGATGAACTCATGCCGACGAACGCGGAGACGCAACGACGGCGAGCCCAGTCAAAGAAGGGTAAAGCCAAGCATCGCTACCACGCCGACCTCAATATTGACCGCATCTGCGCAACATATTTCAAAGCCAGCCAGCTCAAGCAAGCACTAGCTCAAATCAAGAGCGTCGACCCAGCAATTCCGGTACGTCTGCTCAATCGCTTTTGTATTGGCTCGTGGTGATATTTGTATGCGATTCTGACACTGGATATCCCAAGACGAGTTTCGTAAGCGATTTGCGCTATGACTTCTGGTCCCCGTCACAGCTTTGGCTTCTTGCCTATCACGCCAGAAGCTTGATCGAACCTGCTCCAGAGTTTCCTGCGATACCAGTTGAGGATACCAAAACTACCGCCCGCAACAGCACCTCAAAAGACGAGTTCTAGGAAGCTATCAAGATCGATCTCTCCTGTTGTAGATTTGATGCTAAATTTGAGACCTGGGAAGTGTCCTTCCAGTGCGTAGATCGCCATGATGGTATGTCTAAGCGAGCCACTTGGCAGATCCTTCTCCAGTGTAAAGGTTATGAAGTGGATTCGGAGGTGCTGTTCCATATGCGAGATATGCTCATACACATCCTGACCATCGTATAAGATAGCGTTGCACGGTTGGCAATACAGGATAAATTCTGCGTTTGGGTGGCGGGATACGGCATAGTCTCTAATCTCGGTATAGTTGTTAAAGTCCAGTTCGTACAGCTGCATCTCAGCGCTACCACAGCATGGGACTGCTTTGTTTGGAAAGGATCGCTCTGTAAATGTCATATCCTGGATAACTGCGTTCACGGCCGCAAGATGGCGGTTGTCCACCTTCATGGTACTCTGCACGGCCACTCTCAACGCATGTACGACCACTTGAGGCTGCTAGTCCTTTGTGCTCTTTCCTGCTTTGGTGGGGGGCTTTGGCAATCTGTATGGAGCGAGGTCGAAATTCGGTAGGTTGAACCGCCGGAGGAGTTCGACAGCATCAGCTTCGAAAATGGTTGCTGCCCTTGTGTCCCCCATGAGCCAGCATCCGTCTACCTCCACGTAGAACTCTCCTGATGTGTCTGGTTAGTCATACCCCCATATTGTGCGTGCCCGCATTCCTACCAATAGCTTTCCAAGATTGGCGAGTGCATTATACTGGGCATTGTTTATAGCGTCAAAAACAATGATGGGTTTTGGGCGGCGTCCTATCTCTAAGGGCGGAAAGATGCGGCGTCTATTGTCCTTCTTTGCAGGAGCTGCAGGGGGTTCTTCTTCTACGAGCGTCAGTCCCTCCATGTCGAGGTCGTTCTCCATTTCCTCGAGAGTGAGAGTCGCCACCGACGACAGCGGGCTGGACGTTACTGGTGGTGCGGGTTCGTCGTCACTTAACCCTGAGTCGCTCACTGGCCAATGGGTAGGTTGCAGTGTGCTCGCGTTCTCAGCTGCTGGCTCGACTTGTGCTGAAGGGCGGGATGGCAGCGGTGGGCTTCTGTTTGACGACGAGCGCAGCCTCACAACGCGGCGGTCGCATCTTTCCATAGTTTTGTTAGATTCAGATTGTCTGGAACAAAGCGGCGCGAGTCAAGGTCCACCGCCATCGCACCTTCCTTCCATATAGGATAGCTCTTATTAGCCGCACCCCTATGCACCGCTCCTCTAGCCTATTTTATTAGTGTCTTCTTCTTCTTCTTCTTCTTCTTCTTTAATAGAGTTGTCAGTTGACTTATAGAAAATGTCAGACTGCTCCTCTTCCGCTCCTTCGTCGGTCGTCCCTGTCTCCCATTCATCCTTGTTGCTGATTCCCATAATTTCATATTCTTCGTGAACTATATCACGCGCATCCGCACATCGATCATCCCAGGTGTAGTTCTTAGCGACCTCAACGAGTTGTATGTTCTATTAGCATTTGATCGTTACCAGGCAAATAGAGTAATAAACCCTAAGAGGTAGAATCCTCTCTCCTCTCACACGTAGCGTCTTTATCGCCACTTGCAGAGTTGTGTTTTCATGGATGCGGACGCTCTCGTTTCCCCAGAACGGGTTCAGATATGCGACTGTCTATAGTCTTAAATTATTTACAATTTCGTATTCTTTGCAAATCTTTCGCTAGAAGAGTTTGAAAGAAAGATCTTGTGCTTTAAAGTTCGTATTGCGTCACTCGTGTGTCACAAAATGGTCCAGACTCCAAATCCTATCTGATCCAGGAACAGCGTGCATCTTACTCATTAACCACATTTCGCTTTTGCTTCTTTCTCTTCTTTCCGTTTAACAACAATATCTTCCTCTTCTTAGTTTACTCTATACTTGATTCAGGGGCAATAAGTGACTTCTTCTAGAGCGTAAAGTGTATGTAATCATCCTTGGGCTGTCGGAGTGTTACAATCGCTGATTACAAAGAGTCGTCATCTTTTACTCCATAAGAAATTTCTTTTCCAATCTCCTTGTATGTGATCTCGATGCGATCTCTCTTAATTTCCAAGTCCTCTATATCTAGCAAGACTTCGAGGAACTTCTCATACTTAAAATCTATATGGCGAACGTCTACCGGGGATCTTACACCCTTTTCATGAAGGAAATTGTGAGCTGATATCTCGAAGGACTCTTCGCCTAAGTGGAATTCAATTGTGAGATGTTGGAACTGGAACCACTTATTGAACTTCTTGCTCTATCTATTCTTGCCAAACGACCACCTTGTTCAACAAGGGATGTCGTCCTTGTTAATAATACCTTAATTCGTTTTCATCCACTTAGCAGTCGTCGATACAAAGTATGTAATCATAAAGGTATTCCAGTAGGCTGGAACTTTGTGTTTTTTTGCCGTCACGACACTATGCATGATGGAGCCGCAACAGCAATGCCTTGGTAGAGTTATGTAAATGACACTCTTGCTTGCAAAACACACGTCAGGTTCGCAAATTCGGCGCCGACGTCGTTCGTACACGTCACGTCCAGGGTCCAGTTCGCAGCCTCTCGTCTTTCTCGCGTGCGTTTGACAAGGGCACCCCGCACTTGTTGGGAAGCTGAGAAATACCGAAATCCACCCTCATGGCCAACCTATCTGAATATCCAGTCCTAAATTCTTCTCACAGATCTAGGTTCGTGAAAGGATTTTTATTGCATCTGACATAAGTCTATCTAATTAACGACGTGTCACGAACATCGCTGGATCTTGCGTCTGTGACTTGCCCCACTCTCCTTCTTCAAGCAGCAGCTCGAGTCAACAAGGATCCCACAAGCACCCATAACTGCAGATTTCGGATTGCACGTTACAAAAGACATGGAGTAAGACACTAGCCGTCCGACTACCTATCTTGCGTAAATAACAAGCCAGGCCGACCGACCCAATCATACGGTTAAAGGCCCCGAAAGAAGCCGGTGATACCGCAGTCCTCAGTATTCATCGCGGTATTCTCTGCAAGAGCTCAGTTTTCTTCCAAAGAGCTATGAAGCCAGAGTGGATTAAGTTGAGAGCATAAGCCGATGTCATCGATCTTCCAAGTGACACCGTGTAAACGGTCAGCGACTATATCAGATGGCTTTACTCTGGCAATATACCCATTAAGCTATACGAGGCGGGCGAAGACGCACGTGAAAAGGTGGCTAAAGAAGCAGAGAAAGTCTTCGTTAAGCTTGTAGAAGCTTACGTCTTCGGAGAGAAGATTATAGACGCGAGGTACAAAAATGCGGTAGTGAAGACTGTGCTAGCGGTAAAAGAGAGTTCGGGGTGGAATCTGGGACCCAACAGCGTTGGTGTTATCTATAATAGTACCCCTTCCACGTCGCTTCTCAGACGGTTAGTTGCTGATAGCGTCGTAAGTTTGGCACATGATGACTCGGAGAAGGGAGTTGGCTGGATAGTGTTTTTCGATGCGTATCCAAGAGAAACTTTGGTGGATGCAATCAAGGCCACAGTGAGGGCACGCTCTAGACCTGGGCACGGTACCGATGGTGACATCAATTTGTATCTTGAAAAAGAGAATGATGGAGAAGAAAAAGAAGAAACAGAAGAGAAAAGGGAATAGAACATCCACATATCCAGCCAGAGGCACATCCAGGGTCCAGTTTGCAACTGCCACGATTGTTGCGATGTATATCGACAAATCGGGAGGCAGCAGTAGAGAAGGATAGATAGGTAAGAGTATAATATAAGTAGGTTTAAGGATCCACCCAGAGAGCACAGATCAGATCCGCGTTTTCAATCCCATCTCATTACGACCTGAGTCGACTTTATGCAAGTTCCCGATCAAGGCCAACCATCCTTTTTAGGCGCCCCTGAAAGCCACCAGACGACATCACCATAACTCCCATACGCCAACAAATGCACGCAACCCATATCCTATAAATCCCGAAGCTCCATCACGAAACTTCCTCAACCATACGCCCGCCCCACGGCCTCGCTATCGGCTTCGCCACCGCACCGCTGAAAAGATTACCCGCCGGCGCCTCCAGCCACTCCTCAGGGATCGCCAGCGTAGTCCCCTGCACCGTCTGCCTGTAGCGCACGAAGAGGGGATTCGCCTTCTCGGGCCGCTTGTCGCCTTCTTCCTGGCCGTCCTCGGTGTTCTCTGCGAGCATGGATTTCCGGCCTCGTTTAGGCGGTTGTTTCTTAAGGAGGCGGTTGATGGTGTCGGCCTGGGACGGCAGTTAGCATACATGTCTGGATTGTGGGGTCGCGCTCGAGAGATGTCATACCTTCTCCTCCTCGTTGCGCTTCTCGCTGAGGTTCTTGCGGCGACGCGCCATTTCTGCCCTTCGCGAGGTGATCTCCTCAGCGGTCAGGTGCTTTTTCTTTTGCGCCTCGTTCGACAGGGCCAAGAGTGATTCGTCGGCGCCCTGCACGACCATGGCTTGCTGCCGGCGGGTCATCTTGCTTAGATCCGGCGTCTGGTCACGGCTAATATCCTCGTCGCTGTCCATTTCTTCATCGTCGTCGTTGGGGACTGCGATCTCGTCGTCTTCCTCGCCTTCAGCATCGTCGTCTTCGCCCTCGGCGTCCTCGTCCTCTCCTTCCAGCTCGGAGTCCAGCTCGGACAGCTCTTCGTCGTCATCGTCATCCAGAGCCATCTCTTTCGCTTCCACCGAGTCTTGGGTGACTTTTTGCTTGACTGGCACGCTCCTGTTGCTCGGTACGACGATGCGAGGGGCCGGGGTCACTTCGGCGTCGTCGTCCTCCTCGCCCTCGGCGTCCATGTCCTCGTCCTCGTCGCCTTCCGCGTCGTCGTCTTCGGGCTCGTCTACGTCCATGGCATCCACCTCCTCCGCGTCGTCATCGTCGTCTTCCTCTTCCTCGTCATCGCTGTCGAGCTCGCGAACAACCCTACTGTTTCGTGATGCGCGCTTCCCCGCGACGATGTTGCGGGAGCTGACGGCGGTGGAGGTCCTGCCGCCGGTGGCCTCGCGAAGTTTGCCTGGAGATGCTTTGACTGTGAGATTCAGGGAGTGGCGTGACTCTTCGGGGGACGAACGCTGGATGACGGCAGCCGGCGGGGCCTTGTTGGTGGTATTGCGCCGCGGGCGCGAGGAGGAGGCTGTGGGGGGAGGAGCACTGGGAGCAGTCAGACTGGCGCGGGACCGGAGGCGAGGCATGGCGGCGGTGTGGTGGTGTCGTGGCCGTCTCAGGCAGGCGGACGGATTAGAGTGCGCAGGATCAACAGACTGTTGCCGGCGCGTCTCTAGGGCACAGGCGGGCAGGGATCACAGGCGGCACGGTGGGCATGTGTGGTGAGGGCGGTGGAGGGGCGTGTGGCGGCCGAGGGATTGTTTGCGCGCGTGTCCAATTTCATATTTGGCGAGCGTCTGCCTCCCTTCCCAGTTTCCACGTCGCACCGCCGCTCCGCCGCTAGGAGGGGAAGCTGCAGTCGAGGCGTGCAAGCCACTTACCTGGTTGCGTTTGTGTGAGCGCCCGAGTCTCTCCAATGGCCTGCCCCGTCCGACTCGTCGTAATCGGTGCTGAGCCGCCGTAAGCGCTTGGCAGAGCGATCGGCCATGCTGGTAATATATGGGGAGATGCAGTGATACAGCGTGCGATAGAGGACGAGATGCTGGGCCGAGGCGGAGCGCGCATCTTTGGAGATGGGATGTGTTGGGGCGCCCGAAGAGGCAACGCGCCGTTTCCCCAGACCTCGGCTCCAGCCCATCGTGCCTTCCGCCGTCGCCTCTGCTTTGCTTCTGACTGCTCTGTACAATACACACGCTTGCTCTGCGTTATCCAGGGCGAGTTGCAACATGTCGACCAAACCAGCCATACCATCGTGGCAGCGCGCGCAGCCTCCCGCGCCCACGCCCACAGAAGCAGACACGCAGCCGGCATCGGAGAGCATTCCGGAGAGCGCTCCCCCTTCAGGCGCAGAGGCAGCAGATGCAGACGCCACACAGGAGACCGCCACCGAGAACGCGCCATTGCTCGATCAAGCATCCAAGTTCCTCGACGACCCTGCCATTCGCGATGCGCCGCGCGAGAAGAAGGTCGAATTTCTACAGTCAAAGGGCGTGCAGGCGGAAGACATTGAGAAGCTGCTATCGAGGGGGGATACCCTTCAAGATGTAACGCAAGATATCACCCAAGCTGGTGAACGGGCATGGTCGTCGAAAGCCCCATCGAAACCCGCCCAAGCACCCGCAACACAATCACAACCCCGCGACATTCCACCCATTGTGACCTATCCCGAGTTCCTCGCACAGCCCACCGAAAAGCCGCCGCTCGTCACCACAAAGCGTCTTGTCAATACTGCATACATAGCTGGGGGCATTGCTGCGACGTTGTACGGCTTGTCCAAGTACATAGTAGGACCCATGACCCAGAACCTGACCGAGTCACGGCACGACTTTGCGAGCCACACACAGGAACAGCTCGACAAGCTGAACGAGCGCTTACGAGACTCTGCCTCGGTAGACCCAGCAACGAAAGCGAAGTCGGGTGCCTCTGATGTGGTTGACGACATATCGGAGGCCGACTCAGATCCAACAGAGCTGTACCACCGCGACTTTGGCACGCAGACGACACCCAACCTCTCGCGCAGAGACTCAAAATCTTCCGACGCGACAGAAGACGAAAGTGTGGTCAAAGCTCACGAAACCCGCTTAAAGATTCTCACATCGCATCTGCGCGAACTCCAGTCCACACGATCCAACGACACGGCTTCCTCGAATTCGCTCAAGACCCAATTGTCGAATCTCCAGACGTATCTGAGCGACATGAACTACCAAAACCAATACTACTCTGGTTCGGGCGGCTACTACGGCAGCACATATGGGCTACCAAAGACGGGCGATGGGAAAGACGACCAGATAGAGGTGCTGAAGAACGATATACGCGCAGTAAAAGGTGTCTTTTTGAGCGCCAGGAACTTCCCTGCCGGCGGTAGGAACCCAGCGCCACTTGGAAGGGCGGGGGGTTAGTATATGAATGCAACAAGATTCACACCGCCTACCATCTTCATATTGTCGGATGTTATTGCCGTGCTGTTTGTTGTTCAACATGCCAAGGCCAGGTTTCATTCGCGCGGCAGGGCCTCATCACAGCACGTCGCAACAGCCATTACTGGTACCGGCTTCTACGTCCTGCTAGTGCATGCGCGTCTCTCGGCTTTGCAGTGCGTCTCTGCGTTTTCATCACGTTGTAATTTCCCAGAGAGGGAAGACAGCAAAACAGCATCGAAGACAGCGGATGGGCAGCCACCAATGGATTGCAGCTCTGGGAAATGAGCACAGAACGAAGCAAGGGCCCATTGGCACGGCATAATCATCCTGCTTACATGGTATGATCAATTCTACTGTAATCGCCCATATAGGCAAAACCGTGAAAGAGTATCGAAGGCTGAGGGACGTTGACCCCACCAATGGGTCGCGACGCGCAACGCAGGATTTGAAGATGAATTCAGGATGAGTGAGTTGCAGTGTGGCGTGACCGCGGGTTGAGCCGCTGCCTGGTCTCGTAGGGCTGAGGTCTGACAGGGAGTCTTGCCCCACTCTATGTACGTCATCCTGGCAGCACATCAATCAACAACCATTCTGGCCTCGAGAAGGTACCGTCAGACCTACCGTAGAACTTCCCCATACTTGACCATCATGGAGGGTTTTGCAAGCAAGTTGCCCTTCGGGAAAACACACTCGAAGTCGCCGTCGCAGTCTGGAGAGCAGGATGCCTCGCTCACGACGCTGCTCACTGCAGACCAGTGCGCCGACCTCACGTTCCTGATCGCCACCATCACAATGACGATGCGCAAATCGCTGCTCGACACGTTCGCCCCCGAAGACACACCTGTAGAGGCGAAGACTACCAAGTCGGAAGAAGCAGCGCTGGCTGCTGCGCCGGTGGGCATCGAAAACGCGGATGTCGAGAAGGAAGAGAAGCGGAGGAAAGAGCAGGAGCAAGTCAAGAAAGACAGGGAAAAGAGACAGGAAGACGCGAAGAAGGAGCTCGCGAAACCAGAGCTGCAGGAGCTGAAGAAGGAGATGCTGAAGTACTTTGATGAGTGGCGCGGAAGAGTGGTAGGGAGGGTAGGCGAGGTGGTGAACTCGCGAAAGGAAGCGCAGCAGCAGAGCAGTGAGGTCAAGGAGGGGGATGTTGAGAAAAAGGTCAAGAGGAGCGACACTGGGATGAAGAGTCTCGGCGGCATTGATGATGAAGGCGAGGATGAAGACGCTGCGTTCAAGGAGCTGTATCCGCCCGTGGAGACAGCACTGATGCAGCTGGACCTGGAGAAGAGAAAGCTAGTGTTGCATTCTTTCGTGCTGATCTTGCTCAGCCTGGAGACATACTCGGCACATTCGCGCGTGCTACTGCTCTACCTTACCTCCTCACTGCACCTCAAGCTCTCAGTCATGAAGAATGACGAGGAGACCGTTGCGCGCGGTCTTCTGGAAGCCGCATCGAAGCAGCTCAACGCCGACGCCGAGACCAAGAAAGCCGCGGAGTCCTCAAGCACAGCGCGGAAATGGAAAGTTGGCCTCGCAGGCGTCGCCGGCGCAGCCCTGATCGGAGTCACAGGCGGTCTTGCCGCTCCACTTCTAGCTGCGGGCATAGGCAGCGTGATGGGCGGACTAGGCCTCGGAGCCACGGCCGCAGCAGGATACCTAGGCACCCTCGCATCGTCCTCCGTCCTCGTCGGCGGTCTCTTCGGTGCATACGGGGCCAAGATGACCAGCAAAGCCATGGACGAGTACGCGCGCCAAGTCGAAGACTTCGGCTTCATCCCCATCCACAACTTCCACCGCCCGCGAAAGATCGAGAAGGAATACCGTCGTCTGCGCGTCTCAATCGCCATCTCGGGCTGGCTCACCAGCAAAGAAGAAGTCGTCGTA
This sequence comes from Karstenula rhodostoma CBS 690.94, assembly GCA_010093485.1. Classification (NCBI taxonomy): domain Eukaryota; kingdom Fungi; phylum Ascomycota; class Dothideomycetes; order Pleosporales; family Didymosphaeriaceae; genus Karstenula; species Karstenula rhodostoma. Next base: position 1,837,221 of record MU001497.1, on the reverse strand, counting down.
CCATGGCGCTACGTGGAGCAATCCATCGAAGGCTTTGCGTTGCGCTGGGAACTCGAGTCGCTCCTCAAGCTCGGCAACTCCATGGAAAGCTTCGTTAAGAGCGCCGCCTGGTCCTACGCCAAAGGCCAGATCATCAAGCGCACCGTCTTCGGCGCCCTTTCCGCCGGTCTCTGGCCCCTCGGCCTGCTAAAGCTGTCATCCCTCCTCGACAACCCCTTCTCCGTGGCTAAATACCGCGCCGACCGCGCAGGCGAAGTCCTCGCCGACGCCCTCATCAACAAAGTTCAGGGCGAGCGCCCCGTAACCCTGATCGGGTACTCGCTCGGCGCGCGCCTCATCTTCTCCTGCCTGCAGACCCTCGCCAAGCGCAAGGCCTTCGGGCTCATCGAAAACGTGGTCCTGCTCGGCTCGCCGTGCCCGTCCGACGCTGAAGACTGGCGCGCGCTCCGCAGCGTGGTCTCCGGTCGCGTCGTCAACGTCTTCTCCACGAACGACTACATCCTCGCGTTCCTGTACCGCACGTCGAGCATCCAACTCGGAATTGCGGGGCTCCAGCCTGTGCTCGGCATCCACGGCGTACAGAACGTCGATGTCTCTGAGATGGTGGGCGGGCACCTTGAGTACCGCTATCTGACCGGCAGCATCCTCAAGAAGATCGGCTTCGAGGACATCGACGTCGCAGAAGTCCAGCGTGAAGAAGACGAATTGAAGGCCGTTGCGGCGGCGGAGAAGAAAGCGCAGGAGGAGAAGGAGAAAGAGGGCAAGGTGGCGGATGAGGACGAAGAGAAGGCGCAGCTGGAGCGGGACATTGAGAAGAAGAACGAGGCGAGTACGATGGATTGGATGATGGAGAAGATGAATGTGGGGTCGTTGTGGGGGAGTGGAAGGAAGGAGAAGACGGAGGCGGAGAAGATGGTGGAGTTGGAGAAGAGGGCGAAGGAGAAGGATGGGGGTGGCGCGGAGAAGGCTTGATAGTTTCAGTTGTCGGGAGTTCGGGTTAACATTCGAGGTTCACTGAGCTGGGTACCTTGTACGCATACACAGGCTTGTTAAGATTTCTTAGAATGCGCATTAACGCTAATGTATACACGGAATATATTTTCAACGGCTGTATATCTGTCTCGTGTCTTTCTATCAACTGTGTCATTCGTCACAATCGAGGTCCCTTCGATAGCGACTGTCCACCAACAACAAAATCTACTTGACGGACTTCCAGACCGACAACATCAAACTGAAAATGCCCAGCTATATCCAGCATTAGGCGATCGGCCCCCACCACTATCCGAACGCAGTGCATGCGAGCAGCGCCGAGCGTAATCACACACGCCGCTCGTGCACCCAGCAGCACTAAATCCACATCATACAAGACTATGTACACACAGGAATTCCAGAGGTTGAGGGGAGATGGGGGTCACCCACTCGCTTGCTACAGCACAGCCCAAAACGGCAAAACGTAGGCCTCATGAATCCCCATCCGAGTAAGCGATACAAGCACATTGTGGAGCCAGTCATACCGCCAGCCTCACTGCGCCGTGCGACCTCGATTTCCCGCTGACCATTGTCCCGGGTGAGTTAGATATACGATGGAAACAAGATAGGTTATAAGCAACTCCCGATCCAATCCCTTCTTTGAGTGAGCACACGCAACGCGAGCATGGAAACAACACCCTTCACCCTCCCCGAACTCCTCGAGCAAATCCTCCTCCACACCCACCCCACGCCCGCCACCCTCTTGCCCCTCCGCCTGCTAAACCGCACCGCAAACCTAACCATCCTCTCCGCGCGGACCCTCCGCCGCATCCTCTTCCTCGACGCTTGCCCACCTGCCTCAAAATCCAACCGCGCAGAAACAGAAAACGTGGACGTGGAACTAAACCCCCTCCTCGAGAAAATGTTCCCGCCCTTCATGCAGACGCACTTCGCCCGCCTGCGCGCCCGCGCAGACGCTGACGCCGCCGCTGCACTCGGGTACTTTGGGTGCTGCGACGCTGCCTTTCCGGCGCTCTATGAACGCGCTGGCCCCACCGTCCTGCCGTCCCTCGAGCGTGCCGAGCGCTGCAGGGGGGAAGACTTCAGGTGGGCGTGCCTGGGTAGTTCGTACGCGGGACCGTGCGTGCATCTCCCCGTGGTGGGGCGGCGCGGGGGCGAGGAGCACCTGAAGGCGGTGGGAGAGGGGATTTGGCGTGCGATGTATGCGACGAGGCCCGGTGTGGTGGTGCATGCGGTGAGAGTGGGGGCGTGTGGGGGCGTGGAGCATGTGTGGGAGGTTGGGGCTGGGGCGAGGATGGGGGAGGTGATGGATGCGTTGGTGTTAGGTTGGGGGAGCGAGACGACAGAGGGAGGATGTATGCGGGACGTTGGATGCGATGATTGAAGAGTTGGAGTGGGGTCGTAGTGCGTGGGATAGTTTGATCATGTATCATAATATATAAATAGGAATTGTGGTCTACGCGTAATTGTCAGCCGTACCCATCAACAACCCTGTAGCTTCGATGGCCTCAATGGCACAATGCCAACATTTCAATCCAAGTTCCCGATCCAGTGATATTTCCCGCTGAATGTTGCTGACAGCACCTAAGAGAAGTCCTCCTCCTTGCTCTCAACGGCGCTCTTGATCCGCAAGAGCAAGGTGGTCTTCCACTTGTCTAGCTTGCTAAGCTGGTCGTACTGGAACAACTTATCAGCGAAAACCTCCTGGTCTCCGTCCTTGATTGCCTGGAGCAAGTCCACCAGCAGTTGGTGTTCCCTCTGCTGCGTGAAGCTTGGGTCAAGCTCGCGATACCTGTCGAACGCCGTCGCTGCGCCAACCTCGTCACCGGTGCACAGCTGGCAGATACCCGCCTTGAGCAAGTACTCCTTAACGGACCAGCGCATGAGGTTGTTGTTGATGGAGGACTTTGCAACCTTTTCGTAGAGGCTGATGGCGTGGTAATAGTCTTTCCCTTCAAGAGCGACGAGGTCGGCAGTCTTGAGCCAGAGTTTGTTTGAGAGGGCCTGTGTAGAGATAGTTGTGTTAGATATATTCTGGGGAGCAGGGAAAAGGGGAATAACAGGATTTTGGGATTATTTACTTCGGCGTTGTCCTGTGAAGTTGTCAGTGAAACAATTCTCATACATCCATAGATGGGTGTAGACGTACAGACTCGTACCAACCAGCAGCTTCCTCGTATGCCGCAGCCGCACGCGCATTGTCACCTAGCTCGACTTCAAAGAGTTCACCCAGATTCTGCTTGTGGGTTGCTGCGCGGCGGAAGTTGCCTTTGCTGCAGTAGTGTGCGATGGCTCTGTCGAGACACCGTGCTGCCGCCTCTGGGTCGTCTTTCCGGTATGCCTCTGCTCACATTAGCCTCACGTGACCCGTACAGTTAAAGGTTTTGACGTACTGAAGGCCTCGGTAAGTGTGTTTGCTTCGTCGTCAGGCTCGTTCAAGTTCTGCTTTTGGACTTGCGCTGCTTTCTCGAATGCTTCGCCGGCCTCCTTGCCTAGATGGTGTGTCAGAGTCTACCACAGGTCCCGATTGTCGGTTACACAAAAGCGCATATATCGGATTTTGAGCGTCTCTTACCCATCTTCTGCATTCTGAATGCGTTCGCCGCAGCAATGAACTGATCAGCTGCTGCCTCATCTATCGCCTAGTCAGCCTCGTGCACGTCCTCCTCTTTGAATGATCGGCATACACTTCTCTTGCCGCCCGCCAAAGAAACTGAATCCTCCGCCCGCCTTCGAGAGACTCTGTTCTGCCTATTCATCCATCAGTCCTGCTATCTGGGATTGTGGCGGTGTTTCAGAGCTTCCCCACCTGTCGAAGCAGCGCTCTCGGATCGCCAGCCATATTGGGTTATTTCGGGTGGTTTCAGGGTATCAAAGGGTACTGCGTATTTAGGTGCGTGAGTTCTGGCGTTATCTCGAGGATTAGGCGCCAGCGCTGGGGTGTGGTAGAGACAGGTGGCTGTCGCATCACGTCGAAGATGACGCTCGTTGGGCGGTCCGTGCGGCGGGCTGATGGCGGCAAAGCCTCGGCGGCCTGATTGGGTAAAGCGGATGATCGACTCGACGTCTTCGCGACTGAAGACTGAAGCTTCGAACAGTACATTTATTGCAGTTGCTGGAAAGACGCTAAACCTTCACGATGATTCTAAGACGCGCTCTTTTAAGCTCACGAAGCATATCGCGATATGTCCAGCGACCGATGGCTCCTCTCCGCGCCATCTCCGGAATTGCACACGCATCAGACACCGAGAACAACCTCGCGTCCGTATCTGCACCGATGAGCTTCGACGACATCCAAGCTGCCCTTGAATCCGAACCGACTTGGTCCGTCGAATCGCTCCTCCCTCCCGAGAAGCAATGGCCCGACGCCCCGAAAATCACCTCACAGCAGCTCCACCACCTGCTCCGCCTCTCCGCGCTGCCGCTTCCAAAGTCGCAAGAAGACGAGGAAAAGATGCTCGCGACACTTGCAGACCAGCTTCATTTCGTGGGCAAGATACAACAGGTCGACACGACAGGCGTGAAGCCGCTGAGAGCGATACGAAACGAGACTGCGGCTGCCGAGGCGGAACAGACCATCACGCTGGAGACGTTTAAGGATGCTCTCGCCAAGGAGAAGGTTATTGGCAAGCATTACAAGCGCTTACAGAGGGATACTACGCCTGTAGATGCCTCGAATGTAGAGAGTTGGGATGTACTTGGCTCGGCGGAGCGAAAGCAAGGCAAATATTATGTAGTGGAGAGCGAACGCCCCCAAGAGTAACTTGTCTTGGGCAGCTTGGCCTCGCACAAGGTATATTCGCGTCGCGTATGAGGCCTGCGGATCGAGTATGGTATGTGTGGGTACGACTTTATATTCTACGGCTTTCAATACCAATCCAAATGGCCGAAAGCTAACATCATGTCCAGGATCCAGCCCTCACAATCGATCACTATCAAGCAAAGCGCTATCATGCACAATAAAGAAGTACCCTGAACCTGCCAACGCCCGCAAAAGATATCGAACAGAAAGACGCTAAGAAAAATGAAAACCGAAACCACACGAGAGGACTACCATCAACTCTTCCAACTTTCCAACTCGCACCCGCAAGCCGCACAGTACTTCACGAAATGCACGCCCGTGCAGCAATCGCAAAACGATATGTCTTCAAGATCCTCCAGCTCTGGCGTTGCAAGCCGTTCAATCTTTGGTGTTGGCGGCGGAGTCGTCAGTCCAATAGCGACATCCCTCTTTCCAAAGTCGACCGCAACGGATACAGTTCCCTGCACGATGACGACCTGGCCTCTGGACTTCGGTGAAGATCTTGGCGTCACGTGACCAGATTGTTTGGGCTGTGACGAAATGGATGTGGATCGAAGCTGAGACGGTTGCGACGAAGTCTTATGACCTCGTGAAGATGATGAGGCTTGCTTCCTTGGTGATAGTGGTGCAAGATCATGGACCTTTGGAGCCGGCATGGTCACCGAGGTCATGGGGGTGCTCCGACGAGACTCGATAATCTGGACGCCTTTCCCATCGTGGTAGTCGGTCTGTCGATACATTGAAGGATGCCTCGCAGATGGAAAGTACGTGGATGGTCTGGACACAGCGTACGGCGACGGCGACGACATGGCGAAGAGCACGGGAGCGCAGGACGACAGCAGCAGCAAGATGCAACGACGTCAAGGGCCGCCAAAGAGTCTCGAGGTATTTTGGAAGCTTGTTCAAACCAACTAGGGGTGGCAACGCGGCTGGATGTGATGGACTGGTGGGAGTGGGAGTGGGGAGTAAGAGTGAGGGGGAGGTGGGAGGGCGCGCGCAGCTATATGTGCCCGGCCGCCAAGCCCACCACGCACCCTGCCGCATCAGGGCTCCTATCTTGCCTGCACGCCGACCCGAGGGCGTCCGCATATGCCTCGAGCGACTCGTCCGGTCACTCTACATCCAACAAGACCGGTTTTACTGCGAAAGACTCGGCTGTGCAACACTTCTGGAGTTCCGGTGCTCTCGGTGGTCGCTTGGGGCTCGAGCATGGGCTGCCTCAGGCAGAAGACAGCGGCACCACGCAACGAAGTCGTCGCATGCTCTGAACGCTCTCCTGATGTCTTACATACCTTTGCTCGTTCGATGCATCGGGTGTGCGCAGGTATCACTCCTAGACCTCGTCGTCGCCGGCGGATTGTCCGCCATCACCTCCCCCTGTTCATAAATATAGTCTTAAATGGCACGAATGGAGTTCTGACCATGTATCCGGCCTGATTGCGGAATTTCAGCGTCTTACATGTTGAGGTGCGCGAGTTCTGTGGTGCCTGTGCTCGACGAGAGGCAGGGTTGATGTTGATCTTGCCCAGATCTGCTTACATAATGCCTCATCTTATGTCACGTGCATATGCCTCTCCCGCTGGGTAATGTGCTTTCCAAGCCGACTACCGGATCGACAGCAGCTTGAAGCCTCGAGAATATCACGGGGTCGCGGTCACTCACACCTAGATAGTAGAGAACCGGATAGTGTAGAAATTGAGACCGAGCTACCTGAACGCCGGGGTATCAATACCTTTCAAAGCCTTATGCAGCGCCTTTTACGTGCCCGACGAATTTCTTCCACGCCGCCGCCCTCTGATCCTCACCACTACCGTCGCTCGCATCATTATCATCATCATCACCCTCGCTCCCATCTTTATCCGCTACCGCCCTCACCCTGTTGCGATACCAACGCGGTTCCCTTAGTTCTCTGTCGTGCGCATTCCACAATTTCTACCTGTGCGGATCCTTCGCCTTTGCGCTCCTCTCGTATTCCTCTCTGAAGGCAGGCTCGGCGTCGGGGAGTCCGAGCATGACGTTCTGGAAATGCTGGCGGGTTTGGGCGACGCTCTGGGGGACGTTAGACCATGATCAGGTTGAGCTGGTGTTTGTGTTGTCACGTGGATGTCGGGTGTCGGATGGGATGGAGTGTGGATAGAAGTGTTATCGGTATGTCGATGCCATAGTATGAAATCAAGGAAAACAGGCGCTGATGCGCGGGTATAATGGTCGTGAAGTGCAGGATGCAATGTTGCGCGTGGATATAATGCGTGGAAAGTGCAGAACGTCGTGAAGGGTGGTGCATCTGTCTGGAGCCAACCCGGTTGGACTCAAACAGCTATCGCCGATAACGCTGCTGATGCAGACTTGCAAACGCCAAACGCCACCAGAAGTTAAGAGGAAAAGAAAGCAGGTAAATCAAATCAACGGACCTCGTTCCTCGCATTCGACTGCCACACCAGCAACTCCAAGCTCTCCAGGATCTGCGCGGCCTGCTCGCGCTTCACCCGTGATTCGTAGGGCTCGCCGGCGGACTTGGATGCGTATGACTTCCCGCGGGCTTGCTGGGAGCGTTGCGCGTCGGTGAATGGCGGGTTCTGGTTCATCATTGTGTCGAAGTATTGCTGGTTGTGGGGCATGGTGAGGGGGAGGGTCGGCGTGGGAGATGGAGAATGAGGCGGGGTTTCTTCCTTGGCTCGCCGCTTGGAGCAGGAACTTCCGCGTTGGGAGTGTTTCCGGTGGGAGCTGGCGCTTCGACGTTGGATGTGTCGTCGTTTGGAGCAGGAACTTCCACGTTGGGAGTGTTTCCGGTGGGAGCAGGCACTTCGACGTTGGATGTGTCGTCGTTTGGAGTAGGCACTTCGACGTTGGATGTGTCGTCGTTTGGAGCAGGCACTTCGATGGTGGTGGTGGTGGTGGTGTTGCCTTCCCCGATTGGGGTGCGGCGCTGACGGCGGGGTGCAGGGGTCGGGTTAAGCGAGTGGAAGGGGACCGTCGACGTCCTCACCCGCTTCCCACGACGCAGCTCTTCGCCGTTGCTCTGAGTCGTGGGGGCCGGTTCAGCTTTCCGCTTGCCCTTGTTCTTCGGGCTGGGGGCCGGGATGGGGGCTGGGCTGGGATCCGAGCTTGCGGTCAAGCTCGCAGTCACCAGAGTCACCAGAGTGGTGGCTGCCTCTGCCATGTTCTTGTCCGCCAGAATCACCAGAGCGATGCCTGCCTCTGCTCTGGCTTCTTCTGTCCTGATTTCCTCTGCTCTGGCTTCCTCTGTCCTGGCTTCCTCTGCCTCGACTTCCTCTCCGCGGGGCCGGGCTTCATGCAAGGTCACTGCCTCTGCACGCCCTTCCCGCTTCTCCTTCTTGTACTTGTCGTGCTTCTGCTTCAGCCGAAACACCTTGGTAGCCAGCCTCCACTCGTGCTCGAATTCCTGAAGCGGCCTCATACTCTCCGGCCTCTTCACCGGCACTTTCTCTCCCGGCTTCTGCGCCGGATTCTTCTTCTTCGACACAGGGAGCATATGAGAGAGCCCAGCCCAATTGCCCTCCAGCGCGCACTTCATCTCCCAGTCCAGTAGTCCGGGAATCAAAGCGTAATCATCGTCGTAATCGTAGTTACGACGATGGTTGCCCTTCCAGGTCTGGAACACATTTTCGAAATGCGTCTGCTTGTCAAGTGCAGTCATCCATCCGTTCGCCCCATAGGTGCGGTTCTGGTCAGATTCCTCGCAGGCTGCTTGGCTGGCGCGCATCCGAGTGACAGCCATGTTGAAGGCAGAAGAGCTGGCTGAGGTTGCTTGGTATCAAAAGTCGGCGGCCCGGGAATTGGTCTTGAAAACGCAGCAGGCTTGGTTAGATGCAAATACCAATGCTGAAGGTGAGTTGCGCAAACAGTATGTACCATTAGCAGTAAGTATTAGAGGAGCTGGGCTGACAGTATGAGAGGATCTGGGCTGACGGGAAGCAGCGCTTCTTAAATGTGAGCAGAAACTGAATTGTGTCCGCACAGCTCTTGTTGAACATTAAACCTTGGTACATAATGCCATTTTACCACCATTGTTGAGATTTAGTCTTTCTCATGGCCAATACGACTTCTCCGAGAGTTTGCTCTTCCGAAAATGATATAGCTATCCAGTGTTTACCGGGAATCATCGCCGCACGGGACGAAGGCCCACTTGAAAGATGTGGTTGTTGAGACCATAGCGAGTGTATCCCATGAAATCACCCGTTTGGGTCGACAGCATGCACCAGCAGCCTCAGCATCAGGCGTCAAGTCCTCTCAAGCTGCGCTCTCTCCCTCTCAGAGCATCAAGCCTACGATGAGACCCTGAGTTCTCCCAGGCTGAAGTACCACTATTACGCACAACGTGCTCGAACGCCAGATTCTGGACAGAACACAGCCGCCGTCTCCTCACCCACGGAACGCCCCACACACGCCCACAAGAACCGACACGCGTAACTGGATGTGATTATTCAACCGCAAAGTCAGCAACAGGTTTTAAGCACTCCCAGCACGCGCTTTGCGGACACGAATGTGCACAGAATCTCTCCAAAACACCAAGGCATTATCGAACCCCGAGTCTCCCCAGCATCCCTCATACACGTGCGCTCCACGCCTCCTCCCGTCTGGGGTTGGGACCTATAACCTTAGCAAGCTCCACACAGCCCGCTTATCACCCAACCAAACCCAAACCCAAACCACCCCATCGGTACATCCTCTCCTTCCCAACCCCCGATTGAACACGATACCAGCCGCGAATCAGGCAGTCTCATCCCATACATCACCATGCCCAGCTCAGTTCAGTTCAGTTCAACCACTCCTTGCCCGTCGCCACTGCAGGCCGCAAAATCCGCTGCTAGCTCCAACACCAGCACAAGCAGATACCCTTGATTTTAACTTTAACTTTAAGCATACCTTTTCGTAAGCAGCACGCGCCGTGGGTATCAATGGGACCTAGCGTCGGCTCAACATCCACGCTACCACGCGCGTCTGCGGGTACTCCACATTTCCACTGGTGGCCGCGGGGGAGAGGCCATGTGGCCTTGCTTCGGCGCGCACGTGGAGATAGGATGGGGATGCACGTGTGTGTTCCCGATAGATGAGTAAGTGCTTCTACGAACGTAACTAAATGGCACTCTTTTTCTGCGCCGCCGTCGCTGTAAGACGGTGTCTAAACGCTCCCTCAGACCGCCATACGAACATGCACCGCCTTCCAGTGCTGCCCGCCAGCCAACATCCCCTCCAGCACCTATCGTATCGCGATACCATACCAACACGCCTCCACCAGCCCGGCTGCAACCTCCCTTTCCCTTTCCCTGCCTACACACACAACCCTACGAACTCTACCCCAATCCACGTCTCAAACTCCATCTCCACCTCAACCCAGATATACCGTCCCTCACCTACACCCACACCCACACCCACATGACCAGGTCTTGCCGAACGCGCGCACGGTACCTCCACCATAAAGAAGAAGAAAACCCACCCAAGGGGAAAGGGGGTAGATAGCACATGAACCCTACACTCAGCGTCGAGTACAGTACATAAGCCCTCAAGTTGGTTGCGAGACGTCACCATGAACAAAATCCCTTTTCATTTTCATCCCATCCCATCGCATTCATTCCATCTCTCCTATTCCGTGCTATGCTACTTTGACCTATCCAACCCTGTCGAGTCTATACTTCCCACCCCATCCTCTCATGCACCCAATCCAATGCTCATGCTCAAAAAGATTCTTTTATGCCAGTCGTAATCATAACGTAAGCCTTGCCAATAACATGGTCCGAGACCACAAAAAAGCCACGCCAATGCCAATCTATTCCATGCTGCCAAACGCCTCCGCTTTTGCCGACACATACACGCATTCCACCCTGCCAAGCAGAGACCCGCCCGCTTGACACGGCCACCCACGTCACCTATGCCCCCGCCCCGTCACTGCCGTAACCGCCTTTGATGCCGCTGCCGCAGGCGCTGGCGAGATAGAGTAAGCGCGGGCGACTGAAGGAAGCGGCGCCGCACCACGAGATCGGGTATTAGCCCGCCTTGCCCGGCGCAATGATGGGGCTCGGCGCGCTGCCATCGACCTCCTGATGCTCGGCCTTTGTACCCTTACCTCTCCATGTGCTGACTGCCGGGATGTCCGCCTTGAGCCTCTCCTCTTGCGTCGAGTACGCCTTGGGCGTGAGCTTAATCAGCGTGTGCAGCGGGACCTCCATCCAGGGACTTTGCTCTTGCGGCACGTTCATGAAATACGCGTAGATGCACCGGAGGATCGCTTGGTGGGTGACGATCAAGATGTTTTCGCTTCGCTCCAGTTCCATGATGATGGGCTCCAGGCGTATGACGACATCGCGATATGATTCGCCGCCCAGGTAGCGGTAGTTGTATTTGTCCTCGTCGCGCTGCGCAAAATCTTCCGGATACTTTTGTTCTATCTCAGCGTACGTGAGCCCGTCGCATACGCCGGAATCGAGCTCGTCAAGCGCCTTCCATTCGAGCTTTTCGAACGACAGGAATCGGCCGGTTTGGATGGTGCGTTTCAAGGTCGACGTCCACACTGTGAGCTTGCGGCCATCGCCAACGGACTTCGCAACGAGGCCAGGCAGAGCGTGCGCATATGCATCACCACGGTCGGAGAGGTCAGCGTCTCCGCCAATTTGGCCGGTCAAGTTGTATTGGGATTCCCCGTGCTGCCTGAGTTAGCACAGAAGAGGACATGCACGATAAGCATAGTTACCCTTGATAGCCAAATCGAGCGAGGCTTGATATGGAGGTTCATCAAGTAGTATACTACTCGACTTTGGAGGTAGTCTTGGATCTGGTTGATAATGACCTGCTTGCCGACGTCGATCAGCTTGACGTATGTGAGATCCCGCTCATCTTCGTCAATGGTCTCGTACACCTTCTCGTAATTTCGGATGCGGTTGCGGAAATCAGCCGCGGCTTCTTCAGGGTCTTGCCCGACGTAGTCTGGTGACGTAGTCTTGACTTCCAATATATTGCTCATGATCAAATCCTCGTCGTCGCATTTTGACTCGACAAACAGAGTCTCAATGTTCTCCTGGGAACAGCGCTCCTGTATCCAACGGCGGCGGCTCTTGGTAGAGTTTGTCGCGTCGAGAATGGCGATTAGACCCCGCCCCTCAGAAAACCACTTGCACATGTCGTCCACAGCAGCTTGGGCGGCGGCCTTGCGCAAGCGCTCTCCTTCTGGGTTTGAAGTGTCGAAGAATGCGGCGGACGGGTTCGGCGTCGCGGTACGGCGGTACTGGCCTACATTGAACGTCTTGGCCTTGATAGACAGCCAGTGGAGGTAACGGACGACTACACGGCGGAGAGTCAGCGTGGTCCTTCTACAGCGGACACCTCAATCGTACCTTTCTGTGCAATCAAACTCTTGCCCCTTGCGGGCAATCCCACCATGACGACACATATCCGCGTGTCCTCGGCCTGCACACCAGCTCCGTTAGTCTTTCTGCTCGGTTTCACAAATTCTCCAGCTGGCACAGCGCGCATGTTGGGCGCGTACACGCCATTGGTCCCGGTCATGGTGCGCGAAAGAATCCCAGCGTCTGTCAGTGGTTGTGGGAGCGTGGGAGCGTGGGAGCGTGGTAGCTTTTGCAGCCACGACGGGCAAGGGATCGACGAGAACTGCGGGTCGGAACTCGGCCAAGGCTTTCCCGAATAGCGGCGGCGGGTATGGGAGGCGTTGCGGAGTATGATATCGTCGACGGACGCGGGCGAGCCACTGGGCGTTTATTGAATGTTGGGATTGGTGCTGTAGGGAGGAGAGTAGAATTGCAGGGCTGTGACGAGATAGGGTCGGCTTTGGAGCAGCGAGAGAATGTGAAGCGTAGGTTTGAAGATTCCCCGCATTTGAACCGCGCTTTGTATTAGAGCATCCGAGTAGGCCCAGGACGACGTGCCAAGACAACACAGCAACACAGCAATGCAGCAATCGCAGTGCGTCGTCAACCAGCGCGCGTGTTGGCTTGTTTGTCGGGAGCGTGCCGGTTGCTCGGTATGGGTGCAGCTTGCGGGTGGGCGGATGCTGCAGCTCAGGAACGGCCAAGCCTAGCTCGCAGCTGACGATGCAAAGGATGAGCTGCGTGCGATGCCGTGCGTGGGCTAGAGCCCCTCTATTGCCGTAGATTGCGTTGAGCCGGCGTTTTCCATGTCGTTGCAGCCACACAGCCAGCGTCCTGCACTCCTGGTGCCTCTTCTCGCCGATTACCGGGTCCGTATGGGGGAGGCCAGACCGTGCCATCGTCTCGAGCGCCGCGGGTCCATTGTGGAGGCAAAGGCAACCAAATAATCAAAATGCACTCACCGTCGAGATGGAGTAGTTTCTGACCCGTGCCATCTTGTGCTCCTCCCCGAACAGATGCTGAATAGCTGTCGTTGCTTGCGCTCGCTCCGTATTTCCACCGGGCGTTTACGGCCTGCGGGGTGGTGGGGAGGGGTGACGACACGCCGTGTAAGGGCAACGATTGTGCAACGAGGAACAACACGCCCTGCAAAAGCGATTGCTGCGTCTGCAATCTGGAGAAGGCTACGTTTAGGGAAAGAAGCAGTGGAGGGAGTCGCGCTTGCTGGGTGCGCCGAGCCTGACTTCGGCTGTTACAACCTGGGGATGCCTTATCAGTGCAGCACACGGAAAAGCACTGTTTGAATTGCTAAGCCAACCGCAATCCCGACCTGGTTACCATCACGTCAGAGCATGCACCCAAGTTGACAGACACCGCTGTTATTTGTCTTCTAAGCTACCTGATGTTATCTACCCATTAAGGTACATGTTGCGCGATGCGGCCGTGGTCGTGAAACGGTGGGTATGGGTATATAGCACAACCAAAAACAAACGCTGCCATCGAGAATGAGAACGCAAATCCAAGCCCGCATATCCAAACATTGAATCGCACGCCTAGATTGCCTTGCAAATTATTACTTGGCCGAAAATTGGTCCATGCAAGCCGACAGCTTCGTCATGCCATTGACGGCTCTGAACCCATCGTCTCCACCGCTCTTCAATGACAGGAGCGCAGCGCTTGCGTCTAGCCGCCTTTTCAATGCCGCTGCCGTCCTTTCCTGCCCACGGCCTCCCAGCCCTTCGTCCACCCAGCGTATCTTGTTGATCGTGAAACTCAGCCCGTCGTGGTTCGAGCTCTTGCGGCTGGTCATGCCGTACTCGGTTGTCCCTGCAAATTCTTCAAGCTTGGGGAGTATCAAAAGCTCGATCTGCAGATCCATATCAGCAGGTGGAATGACGGGAGCTACTGGAATCTTCTCCAGCGTGTCTTGGGCGTCGGTCGGATCGTTGGCCTGCGACAGCCGGGGGTCCAACATCTTCACGTCCACCGTCTCGTCCCACTCGCCCCGAATCCATCCAGAATGGATAGCAGCAGCTATTGGATCCGAATCGTCGCGGTAGACACGTGCACCCCATAGATGGCGCTGCAGTACGATCTGTTGCCTTTGTCGCGGTTTTAGATAAAAGCGAGGTACTCTAATGGTGTATGTGCAGTTGATGGGGTTGATTGAGAAGCGCGGCAATTCTTTCGGCTTCGAAGCATAGCCGAATTGATCATCCAGAGACGAGTTGGGCTTGGGCAGCTCGGTCGTTGTGGCATAGAGCTGGCTCCCTAGGTGCTTGCGGGGATTGTGTGCTGCCTCGTCTAGTATAGGTTGGATGTTGTGAACTTTCAGAGGTGGCGGAGGTGAAGGTACAGACGGCTGGAAAGGTCTTGGGGCATGATGGTGGTGGTGTGAGGCACCATGGTAATGGTGGTGGTGATGAGGATCGTTGGAATTTCCGTTGGTCGCTGGTGGACCTTCTTCGTCTCCCTTGTGGTGATGATGGTGGCTACTGATTGGTCAGCTAGGATCTCTCAATGACATTAGTAAACGCTTACTGGTGAGCATGCGCGTGGTGGTGGTGGTGATGGGAGTGCTTGTTGCGCTTGTTCCCTCGCATGCCAAGGGGTGTGTCCCGTCCATCGTTGTCATCTTCGTCAAAAACGTCCTCATCCTTGATTCGTTTCGGCTTCCGTCCGTTCTGCGAGGTAACTCGCTGAAGACGAAGGTGTTCATTGATATCTGTCCCGGGAGGAAGCGAGTCATGCGCGCCTTGCGGCATCGGACTGCCTCTCGACGGCGTTGAGCTTCCCAAGCCACCGAGGCCAGAAAACATTCGCCCGAATTCGCTTTTGACGTGTGGGTCTTTCCCGATTGAGAGCGGCTGTGCTTGTGCGCCCTGCACGGCTTGTGGAAGCGGAGACGCTCGACCAGTGCGGCGGTTGGTATCGGGTCCGAATGCCATGAATGGTCTGTTTTGATCGTACATAGAGCGGCCCAGATACCCGCTGCCTCCGGAAGATAAGGAGCGAGATAACTGTTCCGACTTGTGTCTGTCAGTTGACGTAGGATCGGATGTCGGTGGCGCGTGGTACTGTTCCACAACTCGATGGCTCAAGTGGTCCAGACTTCGTCCTCGGACCATGTCTTCAGGACCAGGACCGCCGTAAGGTGATGGACCTTGTGGTGGTGCCGAATAGCCACCGTAGCCGCGGAAGATTCCATGTGGCTCCTCCCTTCGCGGTTCAGGTTCTCGCGCGGGTTCTTCTGGCAGAGGTTGACGCCACAAACTGCGCGGGGGTTGCGGTCCAATAGCCCCTCGAGACAGATTGGGGGGTCCAAAAGCTGATTGCGAAACTGGCTGGACGGTGGACGGACGGTCGCGGTCCGACGCAGACTCTGGGGTACCGCCGAGCCCAAGGTCTGAGGGACTGGGTCGTGATTGATGACTCTCCCCTAATGTCCGGCGCCTCTCTTCGGGTGGCCCATTTGGCGGACGTCTCTGCCCAAAGATATCGTAGCTTGTCCTGCTTTCTTGTTCTGGAAGCCCAGGGGCACTTGGCTGGCTGTTGGGTCGAGGCGGAACGCTTGCGGCCGCCTGCCGTTGGTCCCTTGCGTGAAGATCGCTCAAAGAAGAGGGGTAGGGGCGCTGCGCTTGGAACACCATTGGTTTGTAGGGCTGCGATGCATGCGGGAGCGCGGAACGGCCCTGGTCCGGGGAACCTTGAGCGTGGTTGTACGCCCGAGGAGGTGAGCCAGCGGAATAGGTGTGACCCTCGGGCGCTCGTGGGGCGTTGTTGCTATACAGGTGTCTGTCTGGAGATGGATGGCGACGGAAGGACGGGAAGTCGGATCTGGGCCCAGATGAAGGGCCACGCCTTGGCGAAGGGGGTTGCATACTGTGACTGTTGGTGGATGGCGCGTTCGTAGGAGGTGATGGGTGTGATTGTGATGCTTGGTGGGACGCGCCGGTCTCACCGCCTCCGATAAGGGACGAGATGGACATGCTGCTCCCTGGTCGG
This sequence comes from Karstenula rhodostoma CBS 690.94, assembly GCA_010093485.1. Lineage (NCBI taxonomy): Eukaryota > Fungi > Ascomycota > Dothideomycetes > Pleosporales > Didymosphaeriaceae > Karstenula > Karstenula rhodostoma. The sequence goes on along the minus strand of MU001497.1, from coordinate 1,821,084 downwards.
TGATGCGCCTGGCCTAGTCCAGGGAGCTCCCGATTTCCACCAAAAGCTGAAGCGTATGGTGCGCGCTGCGGCTGTGACGCATGATTGTGTTGCTGATGTTGCTGCTGGGGCGATGACGGCGGGGGCATGTGCGGTCGCGCAAAGGATGGCGGTGGAGGCGGTGGTTCATGCGATGGAGCTGCCGAGGGTTAGCTGGTGTCGAGTAGGAGCAAACAGCGCGATGTGCAGTCTCACCTCCGTAGCGGGACGGGGGGCTCGCGCCGCCTGGAGAGCGTCTGCGCGGCGCATCGTAGGGATAGGGCGACTGGTTTGGCGTAGGGTGCGAGGAGCTCATTGACGGCGGTGGAGGAGGCCCGCTGTGCTGCTGGGAGGCATCGATGGCATTGAGAGGACGCGCTAAGTGATCGTCAGAGTAGTTCCGATCGGGTTAGGAGAAGGGCAGTCGAGCAGGGGAGGTTCGCTTAGCGTGCCAGCAATGATGCATGGGTGTTTTTTGCGCATGGCGGCTCCAAGACAGACAGCCTCGACGAGGGCGTCGTGCAACGCCACAGCCATGGACGAGCACTGCACGTCCTGCCGCTTTGTTCGCACTTGAGCTCGCGACGCAGCTGCACGGCGCAGTAGCATCGCCGGTGCAATGTAGCGCTACCGCGTCCGTCTCGCGGCCACGCGACTTGCGCAGAATGCCTCCGAGACAGGGCGGCACCGTCCAAAGCCGCTGAGCTCTGGCGCGCGTGCTGCCACCACAGCGCAGAGCCCACAAGGAGAGGCGGCGCGTACCTGGATTTCCCCATCCCATTTGTCTCTCGCCCGGTGGCGCGTTCTCGGGGCCCAGCACCCCGTAGCTGCCGTGGCGGGCATGTTGTGCGTTCGCGGGAGGGTAGAAGGGGTCGCGGCGAGCGGAGGCATACGGGTCGGCGGCGAAGGGAATGTGGACAGGCGGCTGCGGCTGGGAGGCAGCAGGATATGCACCGCCGCGAGAGGCCGGTGGCGGCTGGTGGTGGTCCGGGTTGTGGTTCGAGGCGTGGTTCGAGGTGTGGTTCGGCTGGCGGTTCGGGTTGTGGATGTGAGCGTACGGGCTCGGGTGCGTCTGGCGGGCATCCATGGTGCCGGCGACGACGAGGATTGCGGGCGGGCAGTCTGCTCGAGGGCGGCGTGGAGGAAGCTCGACAGGGCGGTGAACTAGTGGTGGTATAGACAAAGGTATGCCGCTGTCATGTTGGTGGCAGAAACTGGCGCGGTGCCAACGGAAGGTCCGTCTCTGCTGGGAGGAAACTAGAGCGACAAAGCAAGGCGTGGACGAGGCGACGAAGCGACTCGGACGAGGAGACGAGAATCCACATGTGCAGCGTGCATTGCATCTGGCTAGCGTCGCGGCAGTGGAGCTGGGACCTGCAAAAGCAAAAGCCATCCCCGCAAATTCCACGCGCGTGGGCGGCTGGATCCCGCCAGCGACCAGCGGCCATGAACACAGGACCAGGTGACGCACTGCACTCGATTCGACGCCGCCGGTAGTGTGCGATGCGATACCTCGCCGCCCGTCCTGCGCGCCCGATGCAACGATGCGCTGTTCCCTCCCCCATGCAACGTTTGTCTGGCGCCCACCGCCTTTTCGTCCCGAATCAGTGCGCGGCACGCTCCCGATCAGCCTCATCCTGGACAGATGCAGGTCCCGGTGCCCCGACTGCACCGATCTCTCCGCTCCGCGTCCGTGCATTCCCATCGCCGCCACGCCTCGCACCTCACGCGCGCACCTGTAGCTAGATGCACGTATACGTATACGGCATCCGCTGCCACTCCGCCCATGCCTCTCCCCATGCCTGGCTCTACCTCGAGGGAGCTGTACTGGGCCCGCGTCAAGGCCGTCTTCCACGGCGCTGATCCCCGTGTGTGCGCTGCCTTCTGGCTCTTTGGTACGTCCGATGCGATGGCCGGCTGCAGTGATGCTTATTACAACATACAGGCTTGATCAACAACGTATGTCACACCTGATGTCTTTTCCACCTCGTGTCGGTCGCACATCTACCGCAGTGCACCATCGCTATTACAGGCCACCGTCTAACACCGGGACCTTCTCGACCTACTATTACTGACCTCTCCAACCCTCAAGGTCCTCTATGTCATCATTCTCTCTTCTGCTCTCGATATCGTAGGCCCGAACGTGCCCAAAGGCGTTGTCCTCCTCGCAGATGTGATCCCTTCATTCGTCACTAAGCTATGCGCGCCCTACTTCATCCACAAAATACCCTACAACATTCGAATCCTCATATTCTGCGCCCTGTCAGCATGCGGGATGCTCGTAATTGCGCTTACACCCCAGCTTCAAGATGCTAAAACTATCACCATCAAGATGTGTGGCGTTATGCTAGCCAGTCTGAGCAGCGGAGGAGGAGAGCTCAGTTTCCTGGGCTTGACGCATTACTATGGACATTTTGCTCTTGCAAGCTGGGGCAGCGGTACGGGAGGGTAAGCACCTTCTAAACTCGTGGTGGATTCACGCTGTTCACATCGCACTGCTCCATGCTAACATGTTTTCTCTTGCGCAGAGCCGGACTCATCGGTGCTGGAGCCTATGCCGTCCTTACAACAAGCCTACAGATCAGTCCCCGAAACGCTCTGCTAGCGTTTTCCTTCTTGCCAGTGATCATGCTCGTCAGCTTTTTCGTCATACTTCCCCACGGACCTCTTCGAGCATCGTCAAGCCATCAAGCAGGCTATGAAGCTGTCGAGGACGATGATACGCTCGATGAAAATGACGATCTGGCGTCTTATCCCGAGAACGCAAGCCTATTAGCATCTTCCATGCACTCAGCCTCTGGTCGCAGCTTTACCTCGACCAAAAGCAACGGTCTGCCATCGGCCTTGCTGGGCTTCAGGGCCAACCTCAGACGTGCAAGAGGCCTGTTCTTTCCGTAGTAAGTGGTCGTCTTGGTTTCACAGCTTGATTAAGCTCATGAATCCTCCTCAAGCATGCTTCCGCTGTTGCTAGTATACATCGCGGAGTACACCATCAACCAGGGCGTCGCACCCACTCTGCTTTTCCCACTCTCAAACAGCCCGTTCGATGAATATCGGTCGTTCTACTCCACATATGGTGCCATCTACCAGGTGGGCGTCTTCATCTCACGATCCTCTACACCTTTCATCCGAATTCACCACCTCTACTTTCCATCTTTTTTGCAGGTTGCGAATCTGGCCCTACTGACACTACACGGTATGCATCTCTTGGCTGTACTCCCCGAAGCCATCTCGATCTGACGTCGCGTGCAGCAATGTTCGATTTCCTCCCCAACTTTTACGTAGTGTGCGTGATCATCTTCTGGGAAGGACTCCTCGGCGGCCTGGTCTATGTCTCGACGTTCGCTGAGATTACGGACAACGTACCCAGGGAAGATCGCGAGTTCAGCCTGGGGGCGACGAGTGTGAGCGATTCGGGCGGTATATGTATTGCAGGGTTCGTGGGCATGGCGTTTGAGGTCTGGCTGTGCAAGTGGCAGACGCAGCACGGTCGCGACTACTGTAAACTGCAATGATAGTGGGATAGCCTAAATTGTGTGGTGAAGGATATTTATTTATGGAAGGTACGCGTCGCTGGGGTGAAGTGCGCTTGCCTCTTCGCTAACCAAGTGTGTTGTACGTAAACAAACTGAGAACGGGAACATGCAGCACTCAACCTTCCACTCTAATGTTCCTACATCTCCTCGTTCCAAGCAGGAGCAACCCCAGGCCAAGGGCGAACCACCGTTTCTGCAGGCTGCTGCACTTCTGCAGACAGCATCACGCCTTGTCAGCTCGCTCCAACCCTGGGGTTGCTGTCCATAACCAAGTCGCAATCTTCTCTTCCCTTGTTCCTCTCCAAGAAGTTGTTATCCTGGATCTAGATTAAGCACTTCGCTGCCATGGCTAGCGACAAAGAACGTGCCAGCTCCGACTCATCGGCAGCCATAAGCGGCGAAGACCCTTCAGGAGTTATCTGGCAAGTTTACCAAACGCTCCCGTTTTACGCCATTCCGGAACCTTTGCGGACCTTGGCGCCTCTACAGCCACATGCTCCAAAAAACCATGCTATTATTTCGAAGCTCGCTGTCCTCGCTCTCCGCGTACCCGATCTACGCGATTTTCGACAACGCCTCTTGAAGGCCCGAATTAAACGATGCAGGCAGCAACTCGAATCAGATATTCGAAAACCGCTCCAGAAAGATGATGTTTGCTTGGCCATCTAACAGCTTGATCAAGAGGAAGCCGAAACCCAACACGATCGGACCGCCGTGACTCTGGGCGACCTGAATCCGCCGTGCGCCTCAAACTCTTCGATGGCGATGCTCCAGTCAGATCCTGCTGTCCAACGTGATGATACATCTTACGCTTACGACTCAAGTACGCCCTGTCATGTGGAAGATTATGCGAGGGTAAGTTTGATTAATTTATGAAAAAAAAGAGATTGCTCATTGCTCATTGCTCATTGCTCACAATAATCTCAGGCGATCAAGACCTCTCAACGACCGCTCCATTCTTCCGTATCACCACAAGGACATTATAACAGTATGTCGATAGCCTCGCGGAAGTCCGCTCAGCCCTCCCCGTACTCATGCTCAGTCCAACGGCAACATAGCCCACCTTCGCCTCAAAGCGATGTGAGCCAATATAGTCCGCACGGTGCTGCATCATTTCAGTCGTTGAGAGGCGGCCAAGCGATCCAAGGACGTCAGGAATATGTGGAACAGGCAGTGTTTTCCAGGCAAGACTTTATCGCACGCGCTAAATCGGCATCAGGGGCTGTCTGCGAAGAAGTTCCCAACGACCGTAATGTAAACCGTTTCCCAAAAGTTTCTATTGAGGGCGATGCTAAAGACCACGATGGTTCATTGCATCATGGTGACAAGCCTGCCATAGGCTGTCAGATATACTCCGACACATCTGTAAGTGAACTAGAAGCAACTTACCACAACGCTACTTTACAGGGTCTGATTGCTCCGGTGGTGTTTTACTGTTCAGAGCAGCACGAACTACTCTATGTTTAGTATTGGCGGTGCTCATACTGACACTACGTCTAGGATTCAGAGCCTCTGATAGTTCGAAGGCGGTTGAAAGGCGGCGGTCATCCCCACCAGCCTTCCCGCATCTCGAGTGCCAAGTCGACCTTTAGGAAGCGCCAGCGACCTCTGATCCCTGATTCCAGCGATGATTCCAGCGTTTCTATCTCACAGACCCATCGTCGGGGAAAAGCAACACTCGCTGCAAAGAAGAAACACACTCGACGTACCAAGCAACCCTCCCGCGACGCCCCCAATAGTGGAAAAGAGTTCGACAACGTCACGACTTCTTCCCCACCTCGAAGGCAAACCCGTTCTACCAGTGGAATGGAGAAGGGTGTTAAACACTCGGACTTCTTTGATCTACCTGAAGGTTGGCACGTGAAGAATCCGAACCCCACAATATTCGCCATGGAAGATCTTCGAGAAATAGACGTTGCAAATCTACAGTATCCGGTCGAAGTGGTTAGTATAACTCAGGCTTCTTTCACAAGAGTGTCCACTTACAAATGGTAGTGGGTAGACAAAGGGAAACTTGCAGAATGTGAAGATGCTGATGGACTGCTTGTTTTGATAGAGAAATATCATATGAAGGATGCTTTTGGTGAAGCTAAGGGCACCCTGCAAGATGAAGTCGATGTCCCAGTTTCAGGAACGAACGGCGCCACGAGGTCCACACCCTTGTGCTCGGATCGGTTCGTCGATGCTAATATCCAAGGTTCTGGTTCTCCAACATCAGTGGCAAAAACTACCGTGGCGGCTTCGCCTGTCCAAAAAGAGGGCAAAGCAATGAAAGCTACGTGTAACTCCGGGTTGCTACACCAGCCGAGCTACTCCGACATCGAGATTGTAGCAAGAGTGGAGAATGAACAAGGGAAAATGCACACGACTTCGGGATTACACAAGAAGCTTTTGGCGGATGTGCAACTGCGAGCCACTCTCACCACGAGAGCCTTACGTTCCGGACGCGACGACAAGCAAGAGAGTGAGCTACTGGCAGACTTTGCATACCAGATGCAGGTCTCAATGGATATTTTCAATGACGAAGTCAAGCGACAGACTGGGTCATTGGCTGGTACTACCGAGACGGAGAAGCTAGATGATAACTTTGGCCCGACCTTGACGAAATCGACACTTTTAACAGTCCCCAGGATGGACCTCCCAGCGAACAATCCCAAACCAGCTCGACGGCGCCGCGCCGATTCTTTCAGCCTCACCAGGCCTTCAACCTCGGAATCAGATAACACAGACGCCACCAGCCCTACCTGCAAGCCACCCCCCGTCGACCACCCGGTGTCCACCGTCATCACATCCTCTCCGCCCAAGCCAGTAAACTCGAGTCCCGTCGTCGATCCAACATCTCCGGAATCACTGCAACACGCTCGCTGCCCCTTCTGCAAACGGCCGCCCGAGCATCCTAATCTCACGTCCTGCGGTCATATCGTGTGTTGTTTCTGTGTTGGGGAGGAGATTGATAAAGCGTATGAGTTTGGGCGGCATCCTACGTGTCCTGCATGCTTGTCTGAGATTAGTAGGGTGACGCCGCTGCGGTATTTGTGAGGGGGGTGGGTTTTGCGGATGTGCCGTTTGATGGGAGAGAGATGGCAGATGGATTGGTGGTGGAGATGTGGAGTGTCCTAAGTGTCAGTTTGGTGTGATTTAGGGCGATGGGACGGAAGATGTCGAGACCGTGGTCATATTGCGATCTCTCTCGATTTTTTGCTTGGAAAATGGATTGGCGTTCGGGAGCACTGTTCGGCGTTGGTTGTCCTCATCCGGCGACTGGAAGCTTGTGGAATCTGGCACCTCAGCATTCATAGCATGGTCAGGCGTTATCCCAGAATCCACGCTCAATTGCATGCAGCGCTCAAGGGACAAAGTAGATCAGATTTCCCGCACAATGCCTTGCCTAGCTAGAATACACGTTTCCACTCTTCCACTCTGCCTACCACACCAGCAATGCCATGGGTTATATTTACAAAGTGTCCTTGAGCAGCTTGTTCATCTTGGCCATCTTTGCGGAGACGGAGAGGTCGATGGTCCGGTCGCCGATCTCGACGATGAGCCCGCCGCGGATGTCGGGGTTGACCTTGGACACGACCTTGAGCTTCTGGCCCTGGGAGACGTACGCCGACTTTGAGACTGAGGATTCGAGGCGGGAGAGGGTGCGGTTGTCGAGGGGCGCGGCGGAGGTGACCTTGAGCTCGACCTCGCCACGGTAGGCGCTCATGAGCTGGCCGAACTTGTCGACGACGCCTTCGAGCGCGCCGAGGCGGTTGTTCTGCGCGAGGGTGTCGAGCAGGTTCTTGATGATGCCGTCCTTGTCCTGGCCGAGGTGCTTCTGGAGCTCGGCGACAATCTGCTGCTTGTCCGACACGGAGAGCGTGGGGGCAGTCAGGATGGTGGCGAGCTTGGCGTCCTTCTTGAAGACGGCGGCGAGGCTGTCGAGCGACTTTGCGGCGCTGTCGAGCGCGTTGGTCTTCGCTGCCGCGGTGTACTACTCGGACAAGAAAAATTGTTAGTCGAGCTAGGAAACGGCCATTGGGGCCTCGGGAGTGCGATTGCGGCGGCGTGCAGGGCCAATTGGGCCCCAGGAGCACGGCGGGAGACGTACCAGGGCAGAGGCATATGTGCCGTCGATGCCAAAGAGGGCGACGGGGGGCTTGTTTGCGGCACCAGTGCTCGGGGCAGCGGCGGCAGCGTAGGCGCGGGTTGCGACGACGCGGGCGGCGATTGGGGTGCGCGGGGCGGCGATGCGCGCGGCGCTGGTGAGGGCCCGGCTGGAGAACATGGTGTGAGGGTGAGCGGAGATGGCGGGCTGATGCGGGTGGGAGCTCGAGATGGGTGGTGGTGTCGTTGGAGAGAGTCTTTCCGGGCTTCGGGCGAGGGGCGCTAGGGCGGATGCGGGATGGGCGCGGTCTGAGCTTCGTGGTTTGGGGAGCTGCGACGTGCATCGACATGTCGAGCTTGATATTCGCAGGAGCTTAACTGCACTGTCGAAGCTCAGGCTTTCATAGCTGACAATTATGACAGCTGTGACGGTCTTTCTTAGCTTACAATGGCAGCAAAAGCCGCCTCTCTCACGGCACGCTTCCAGTTGCAATTCAGCTCGCTCTCTACGTATCTCGAGCAATGATCGTATCTGCTATAATTCATCTCAAGAGTGTGGGAGAGAGGGGTTTGATGATTGTGCAACACGAAAAGAGCTATTGTATTCGATGAACTGGTTTCTCACTGACGAAATACCTTTTTCTTCCTCGCCTATACTCTGTCACAGTCACTTCAAAAAATCGGTGTCTCCGGTCAACCCAATAGATCCTTCAAAAGAACACCTCTAATACAAATGCAGCACAGTGCTATTATATGAGCCTAAGAAGGCTGGATTTGACCAAGATTTGTCGGGCAAAAGCACTTTTCGACATCTGTCCCTCACTACAGACCGCTAGCAAACAGCCTTGCTTCACCTCGCTATGGGAGGAGACTCCACAGTCGTGTTCGTGGTGACGGACACTCAAGGCCTGGGTGACGTACTTTACTCTCGTCACCTTCACTTCCTCCGTAGGTATAAATCGCAGTCGTCGCCCACGTTCTTCACACCCCCGCCAGCTACTTCATCACCCTACCTGAAACCTCCACTCCGTCAAGCAACATGAGCCCGTCCGTTAGCAGGCCGCAGACGCCGCCACCGGCCGGAGGAACCGAGCAAGGCCAGCTCACTCCTCCTCCGACCGCCGGCAAACCACCTGCCCCGCCGCAGAAGAGGGGCGCCAACACCGCCAACCAGCTCCTCACTCCTCCGTCAACGGGAGCTCTGCGCAAGAACGTGCGATTCTTCGAGGACCACGGATCACCAACGGCGAGCAAACGCCGCCGCTTCGATCGCAAAAACAAGGACGAGTCCGCACTCGCCGAGTATGCCGAGCTGGACGACCTCAGCGATGACAGCGATGTCTCCGTCTCAGACGACACTCCCGTCACCTCGGCCCCTTCTTCGCCCACCTACACTCCCGCCAGCCTCGAGTCTCACATTTTAGTCTCTGGAGACGAGGCAGTCACCGACACCGCCGACGAAGCACTGAGCGATACAACCCCAGCTCTAACCACCAGCCTTCCCACCACCCCCTTCCCCTTCCTCTCCCTCCCCCTCTATAAGGGTTAATTCAATCCAAGGTTAAATCCCCTTATAGGATATTTACCTACCTTTAAGCTTAGGCCTTATCTAGTAGCCTATATATAAATTAGTTAGTAGATTTTAAATACCTAATATATAGAGAGTCCCTCTTTAAGACTCTCTCTATTTTAATATCTTAAATTTAGTTTTAATTTATATAGTTTCTTTTATTTATTTAATTCTAAGAGTATTTATTTTATTTAACTATATTCTAGCTTTATATTAAATTTAAGACCCCTTCTTTTAGCTAGAGATTAGTAACTATAATATCTACCTTTAACTTTTTAAATATAGAAAGGTCTACTAAAATTCTAAAATTTTTCTTTAGATTAATTATTAAGGTACTAGAATATCCTTTAAAGTCCTTATTAAAGACTAGCTATTAAGGTACTAGAATATCCTCTAAAGTCCTTATTAAAGACTAGCTATTAAGATACTAGAATATCCTCTAAAAGTCCTTATTAAAGACTAGCTATTAAGATACTAAAATATCCTTTTAAATTTTTTAAACTCCCTTAAAGACCTACTAATATTAGGTATTTTTAGTAGAATTAATTATTATAAAGATTAAATCCCTCTTAGATAGAAATATATACCTACTATAAGTATACTAAAAATAATATATATACCCTTAATAAATAGGCTTAAAATATAACTAACTATCTATTTATTACTTATACTTTATTTACCTAAATCTACCTTTTACTTTTATAGTAAATATTAATTTATATAATATCTCTATTTTAGATAGTTCTCTCTTTCTATTTATTTTACCTCTAAATAGCTCTATACCTATTATATTACTATCTATAACTAAGTATATAAAAATAAAACCTTTAGTATTTAAATAGTCTATTAATAGGGATTTAATATCTTTTTTTTAAAACTATATTAAGACTTACTCTATAAACTATACTACTAAAGTAATAATAGCTTTTAATTTTAGTAAAAAAAACCTTAATAATATTTTAAAAATAAATAACCTCTATTATAGTATAACTATAAATAAAATATTATATATACTACCTTAAGGTTACTTATCTATTCTAATATAAAAATAGGTATTAATAATTAAAGTCTTTAATATATAACCTCCTTATAAGCTAGAAAACCTACTTTTTTAAATTAAACTTTTTCTATTAGAACTAAATATCTAGCTACCTAAAGGTACTAAAGAATACCTAACTAATATTAGTAAAGTTAAGAAGGAATTAGGCCTCTATTAGAATTCTAAAACTAGAAACTATAAAAAGAAAGAAAATAATTTTAAGGCTAATCTATAAATAGCTAGACTATAAGAGCTAGAGGAAGTATTTAAACTATATATAGCCTTTACTAATATTAATATAATAATTCTAGACCTAATTACTTTAAATAGAAAGTACCTAGAGACTTTAAACTACTAAGGCCTAGAGTTTACTATTACTTTTAATATATATATAGACTATATTAAGGTTAATATAGCCCTATTTACTATAAAACTATAGCTTATAACCTTATCCTAATATATATATAAAGTATAGGACTAGTAATAAAAGCTAGTTTAGTAAAATACTAATCTAAATAATAAAATTAATATTATAATAGACTCTTAAATATAGACTTAGAAAGAAAATAGTTATCTATAAACTAAAATTATAGAACTAAAAAAGACTACTAAGGCTAAAAATTAACTAATATAGAAAATAATTAGTAACTTAAATAATAATAATAGCTTTAAATTACCCTACTAGTTTAGTACTTCCCCTACTAAGCTAGTACCTATTATTAAATATAATACTAAACTAATTACTTTAAAAATAAATAGTTAGTAAGGTATAGACTATTCTACTATAGATTAATATATTTTAAAAGTAAATATCTCTAATAAACTTTTCTATAAAGTACTAAATCTTTACTATATAAAGTACTAAGCTTACTAAAGTAAATATCTATCCCTTAAAGTTCTAGACCCTAATAAATTTAATAGTAATAAGACTTAGTTTAAGCTATAATTCTATTTACTAGAGGTTAAAATTAAATTTAATATAGACTATTTTTAGTAAAATACTTCTAAAGAATATACTATAGCTATTACTAATTATATTAATATATAACTAGAAGGTTATACCTTTAAAATTTTTAATATCTAAAAATAATAGTAATTAATTATATCTCTTATAGGTCTATATAACTACCTCTAAGCTATATTTATATTACTAAACTAGAATATTAATACTTATACTAATTTCTAAAAGATAATACTTTTATCTAAAAAAAATATAAACTTATTTATTATATAGTATAATATATTTATAAATTAGGCTAGGTTTTATTTTAATAATTCTAAAGAGATACTCTATAAGAAGTTTTATATAAAGCTTACTAACTAGCTTATCTAGAATACTATTAATTCTACTATAGACTATAATAAATTTTATACTATTATTTATAAATTATATAAAGCCTATAAGCGTGACTATTAGGCTAACTATAATTAATTTACTTTTTTTATTCTATATTATTATAAGGAGTTTTTATTATAAATAGTTACTTTAGCCTCTTATTATACTATAGGACTACCTAAAAATACTATAGTAAAATTAGCTCTAAAATACTAATTTACTAACTCTAAATATAGGTACTCTAGAGAGTAGTATTATAAGAATTAGATATATTATAATTACCTTTTTAAGGACTATATCTACTATAATTATTCTATTAAACCCTATAATAGGTATACTATTACTACTATTATAAAGGTTTAAAAAGAGAATAAAATTTATTTCTTCCTAAAATTTAGTAATAAATATACCTCTAATAAAGACTTTAAGTTAGACTTTAAATTAGAAAACTAGAGATACTAGTTAATTTTAGGCTAGTACCCCTAATAGAAATAGTAGGTATAGAACTAATTAACCTATAGAAGTTAGTATTCTACCCTAAAAAGTATTATACTAACCCTAAAAATATTTAAATTTCTAATTTATTTAGGAGAATATCTTTTATACTTCCTATAATATTCTAAAATAATAAATATAAGGTTTATATATATAGTTTTATTAATTCTAGTATATTTATATATAATCTTATTACTTTATAACTAGAGAAAGTACTAAGGTACTAACTTAGTATTAAGTTAATATAGTTTAAATATCTAATCCCTCTTAAGAGTTTCGCTAGTAAAAAGGCTACCTTAGTTAATTACTACTTTTAAGTAGTATTTAATATTAATAAATACCCTATAATTATATAGTTTATTCTATATAAAATAGAAGACTATAACCTTATTATAAAATAAAAATTCTTTAAGGATACTAAGATACTAATTAATTATTATAACTAGTACTTATTATAATTAGATAATATACTATTATAGGTTATTACTCTATTTATAGTATTATACTACTTACTCCTACTAGTTAATAAAGAATACTAGTTTAATACTAACTAATAAGATACTAACTTTAAAAAGGAGAATATTTAACTTTAATAAGTATAATTACTCTATAGGGAATACTTCCCTATAAAGGAGTTTAAAATTTTTATAGAGTCTAGAATATTATCTATCTCTTTAGTATAGGCTACCCCCTAGAATTATAGTAATTATTAACTACCTTTAGTAGAGTCTATCCTAGATAAGAATTTTATTATAGTATACTATATATTTTTAGATAAGGATAGTAATAAAGCTAAACTACTAGAGTTTAAAAATAAGAGTTAGTAATTAGCTAAGTCTAATATTAAGGATAATACCCTAGTATATAGATATAGTAATAAGTTACTATATAATAATAAATTATTACTAAGGGAATTAACTACCTCTATTAAGCCTAATCCTATTAAAAACTTTAATAAATAAGCTACTAAGAAACTCTTATAAAAGCTAAAAATTAAACTAAAAAACTATCTAAAGAACTAAGTTATTACTACTTTCTACTCTATAGAGTAGCTTTAATATAAAGAAAATTTATATAAAATAAATAAAATACTATTTAATCTAGAACTACTATCCCTAGAGGAACCCCCTAAGTATTAAATACTAATAAGAGAATAGTTTTTTAAAATTAATATTAATATTTTAACTATCTCTATTATAGTATTTATAGTTAGTATATAAGGTATAGAGATTAGTTCTATTAATTAATATAAGTTATTTAAATTTATAGAAGTTAAGTATTATAAAAAGGAAGCTATAGCTAACTTTCTAAAAAAGTTTTAAAAATAGCTACTAGTAGAATTTAAAGCTAAGCTTTCTTACTATAGATAGGTAGAGATAGATATTTTTTACTTTAGTAAATAAGAGGTAAATACCTTACCCCTATAATAAAAAGGTATTAACTATAATATTATCCTTACTAAGGATATTAATACTTTAAAAACCTCCCTATTATATCCTATATCCCTTAATAAGCTAGAATTACTATACCTATATATTTAGAATATAGTAAAGAAAGGGTTTATCTCCCCTAATAATATTAGCTTTACCTCCCCTATCTTATATATAAAAAAGTCTAAAGGGGGGTAGTATTTTTATATTAATTATAAAAGGCTTAATAATATTACTAAAAAGAATATTATTTCTATACTACTACTAGAGGAAACTCTTATATACCTATTTAGGGTATATATATTTACTAAACTAAACCTATAATAAACCTTTTACTATATATAACTTATTAAATATATCTCTAACCTCTTTATATTTTAAACTTAATATAGTAACTTTAAGTATAATATTTTTTTTTTAGTATAATTAATAGATTAGTATTATTCTAATACTTTATTAATATAATTCTAGCTAATATAATTAACTTAATTTATATAGTTTATATTAATAATATCCTTATTTACTCTAAGAACCCCCTAGAGTATAAGGCTTATATATCTAAAATTATTAAATAGCTAAAAGAATACTACCTCTATTATAATATTAAGAAAAGTAAATTTACTATTTAAGAAATTAAATTTCTAGGCTTTATTATTACTACTAATAGGATCTATAAGAACTTTAAGAAGGAAACTATAGTATAGAACTAAAAAGAGTCTACTAGTCTCTATACCCTCTAATTTTTTTTAGAATTCTATAACTACTATTAAATCTACTTTAAAAACTATAGACACGTTATTTAACCCCTTACTAAGCTAACTAAAAAAGGTATTTAGTATAAGTTTAAAAATAAGAAATATACTACTTTTTAAGCTATAAAAGACCTTTTTTACTTAGATAATCTTATTATATAGTACTCCCCCTATTATAAGATATAGATAGAAACTAATACTAGTAATAATATTATTATAAAAGCTATTTTATAGATATAAAATAATAAAATCTAGAAACTTTTTAGTTTCTACTTATATAAAATAAAACTAGTAGAGATAAATTATAATATTTATAATAAAGAAATACTTACTATTATAAATAGGTTATATATATAATATATCTAGCTTATTAGTTTATAATTAAAAAAGTTATTTACTATTATTATAGACTATTATATACTTAAATACTTTTTTATAAAGTAAAAACTTATACCCTACTAGACTTATTAATTAGAAGTATTATCCTAGTATAACTATATAATTATATTTTACCTTAAATCTATAAATATTATAGCTAATATATTATTATAGAAATAGAAAAAACTAGTTATATAGAAGGTAAAAGCTAAGTTAGCTTATATAATATACTTCTTCCCCTAATAATAGAATATTACTAATAATAATACTAATAATAAGAATTATAAAATAGTAATATTAGTTACTACTACTAAGCTAAACTAGTAGAGTAGAAAGGCTAAATTATAAGACTTTTCTATTATACTAGTAAACTACCTATTTAAAGTAAATTATACTAACCTAACTTTAAAACTATTTTAAGAGGCTACCTCTAAACTAAATAGTAAATATAATAGAATATTTTTTAGACTTTTTTTATACTAAGACTATCTAGTTATTCCTAAAACTAGTTAGTTTTAAATAATCTTTATTAATATAATTTATTCCTATTAGATAACTATATACTCTAGTACTAAAAAGACCTATAAACTTATCTAGAAATTATACTATTAGAGCTATATATATATAAATATTAAATAGTTTATATAAAATTATAAGATTTACTACTAAACTAAGCCCCCTTATAATAAAAAGCTAGATCTACTCTAGCTACTATCTATTCTAGAGACTATATAGTAAAATATCTCTATAGACTTTAAAAGCTTTTTACTAGACTAAAAGGGCTTTAATAATATTATAGTTTATATATACTATTTAAGTAAATATACCTTTTTACTACTATACTATAAGATAATTACTATAGAATAGGTTACCTCCCTTTACTACTAGTATATCTAGAGGATTTTTAGTATCCCTAAATCTATTATATTAGATTAAGGGCTATAATTTACTTTTAATTTTATTAGTAAATTATATTATTTTATAAGTATATAGTAGAAACTTATATCTATAGATTATATTTAAATAGATAGCTAAACTAAGATATATAATAAGTATATTAACTAGTATCTTTACCTATTTATTAATAAATTTTAAAATAATTAATTAGATCTACTCCTTTTAATAGACTAGGTATAAGCCTTTTTATTTAATAAATCTACTAGTTTCTCTCTATATAAAATTAAGTTTAACTATAAAGTTAAAGTTTTTTAGGACTAAAGGGATAAAGTTAGGTTACCTAAGAACTTCCCTAATAATATTAGCTCTAAATAAGTTTATAAGTTTATTACTATTTATCTTAAAGCTATTACTTAGGTTTATAACTAGGCCTATTAGAATCTTATTATAGTATAAAACTTAATAGTAAAATAAGCTAATAAATACTACTAATTACTTAATTTTATTATTAGTAATTTTATTTATATTACCTTAAAAGGCTTTTTAATATTATATTCCTCTATTAAACTTAATAAGTAAATATATAGTCTATACTATATTATAAGAATAAAAGGATTATTTTATAAATTTAAATTACTATTATATATAAAAGTTTATTTAATATTTTATATAAACTATTTTTAGAAAGTATCTAATAACCTACTTCCTAGATAATACTAATTATAGGAACTACTAATTAAAATTAATAATATCCTTAAGTAGGAGGTATTACTTATTTATAATAGCTAACTAAACTAGAGAAAACTTTAATACTAAATAGTATAGTAAAGCTATAATTTAAATAATATATAATATTTAGTATTTAACTTTAGAAATACCTTAAAGCTAGTAGGTAACTTTTATAATACTAATCCTTAAGTAGTTAGGCCCCCTAAGTATCTAGATACTTAGAAGAAAGCTATCCTTAATAAAGTATTTTTAGATAGTAATTCTAAAAATAATATACCTATTAAGGTAGGTAATTAATAAAGGGTTATCTAAAAATAGGCTAGTTAGTATAATAGTTTAATTTAAATAGCCTATCTAGTATTTATAAGATATACTTATTTTATACTTTTTAATACTATAAAGGATTAAGCTTTATATATTAAATACTTTAAGCCTTTAACTATAATAAGGAATTTAAGGTTTTAAACTAGATTTTAACTTCTCCTTATAAAATTAGGGAACCCTATATAATATATATATAATAATATATAGTTAATTACTTAGAAAAATTCTAA
The DNA here is from genome assembly GCA_010093485.1 of Karstenula rhodostoma CBS 690.94. Classification (NCBI taxonomy): domain Eukaryota; kingdom Fungi; phylum Ascomycota; class Dothideomycetes; order Pleosporales; family Didymosphaeriaceae; genus Karstenula; species Karstenula rhodostoma. Next base: position 1,804,261 of record MU001497.1, on the reverse strand, counting down.
ATAAAAATATTTTTATATAGAAAATTATAGAGCCCTATATAATTATACTAGAGTAGAATACTCTAATCTAGTCTATAACTATATAAGTTTAATAAGAAATTTTTTAAAAGTATAGAGGATATTTTTTTTATTTTTATTTTTTCTTCCTAAATTAATTTATTCTTTTCTTTTTTTTTATAGATATAGGTATTCTTATAGTTTTTAAGGACTATTAAGACTCTAAATTGCGCTTAGAGGGGGGTAATATAAGGGTTAATTTAACCTAAAGTTAAATTCCCTTATAAAATATTTATTTACTTTTAAGCTTAGGCCTTATTTAGTAGCCTATATATAGATTAGTTAGTAGATCTTAAATATCTAGTATATAAAGAGTCCCTCCCTAGGACCCTTTCTATCTTAGTATCTTAAGTTTAGTCTTAATTTATATAGTTTCTTCTATCTATCTAATTCTGAGAGTGTTTACCCTGTTTGGCCATATCCTGGCCTTACACCCTCACCATCCGCAAAAAAATCTACACCCACCTCCTCACCGTCCCAGGTCTCATCTGCGTCCGGCAGAAGCACACCTCCTACCACAACGAAGAAAAGGCCTTCCTCTACGCCGAAGCCCGCCTCTTACTCCCCGGCATCGCCTACGCCTTGCCGCAGCTCACGGTGGGCGGGTTCAAAGTGCGGTTCTCGCGGTTGGGCGGGGATGCGGGGATCTTGGGTGTGTGTAGGGAGGTGTATGGCGAGGCGAGGGGCGTGCTGTAAGTGCCTATTGGGTGGGTAGATGGTAAAGCGAGAGGGATGTTTACTGATTGCGAACAGGTACGGCGCCAACACGTTCGAAATCGTCTGCCCGAACCTCGAACTCAGTCCGCCGCCAGACTACAAGATCCCGCTGTTCCCCCGCGGCTGCGCGCGCCATGTTCGCAGTCTGAGCATCCGTGTGCGCGCGCTGTATCCGCTGAAGTGGCTGCTGAACGGTGGCTATGGCGAGCTCAAGGATGCGTATCGTGGGCTTGAGAGGCTTGATATAATTTTTGAGATGGATGACGCGAGGAAGGGCGCGGCGACGATGCTGGGCAAGAAGGAGAGGGAGGGGTGGGTTGCATATGGTACGTTGCCTTTGCTGACTGACATCCACTTGATATGGTAGAGTTTGTGTACTGACGTTTCTACCACCAGTTACCCGCCTCCACACGCACCTCAGCACCACGCTCTTCGAGATCCCTCGCCAGCACCGCCTCCCCATCTGGATCCATCTCCGCGTCCTCTTCGACGGCGAAGCTTACGACAACCGCGCCGAACCCTCGCCCTACGACGCTGTGGGTCCGTGTAATGCGAGCCTGACGGATGCGGCAGAGGAGCGACTGAGGCGGTATCACTTGAAGCGCGGACTTGCCGAGGCTTTTGAGATGTGCAAGAGGGGTGGGCGCTGAGGGATGTAGGGCGTGTGTGATAGAGGCGACGCAGGGTCTTGCGGTAGTTGGGAAAGTATGTGTGGAGCATCTCGACTTTCGCACATCGTCGTCTATTTGGAGTATCCCATAGATGATTGGAGCGTATATCGGGCGTTGAAGAACAGCGAGCGAGACTGGCTACGCAACGATGTCTAAGGTGAAATTTGGATTGCACCACCGCTATATGCTATCGCCTGCTCGAATTACGCTCCATCAGCCCCTTTCAAAGGTTCGTTGGAAAATACTATCTGGGGAAGAGCGGTGTTGGACATTGACCCTGGTATATCGGAAAGCTGTATTCGATTTTGTGTGCAGCATGGATGGACTACGACAGTGTCTTGCAGTCATTGTCTGAAGGTCTTCTGTGTGGGCTAGTCCGAATTCATGGAAAATCAATTTAAATGGATGGAAGTCCAATGAGTTCGGTCTGGATAGCATAAATCGCGATATCTCGAGCGCGAAAACGTGAGATTCGAACACCATCCCTCAATGAGGAAGTGAATGTGATGCATAACCGAGGAAAAAGTCCAAAAGGTCACCGTTAGCCGGCAGATGTGCACATCACTTGAATTGAAGAACCCATGATTCATAAGCTCGTGGTATCTAGAAGCGGCATCTCCTGCCATATCCATTCGGAGCACTATGCAGACCAGATACGTGAATAAACCATTTTGACCGGACCGATGCACCGAAGAATCCCCAAACACAATCCTCTACTTCCTGAGGAGACGCTGGTAGAAAGCAAGCTCCTCGCCCTCGAGGATGTAGCCGTCAACGCGGCCGCTCTGGCCGGGGCGCGACGAGACAGCGGCGAAGACACGACCGGCCTCGAACTGCTTCTCGAGAGCGTTCTCAACCTTGCCAGAGGCCTTGAAGCGGTCGGCCTGCTTCTTCTCGACACTGTTGGACTTCTTCTCCTCCTCCTTCTCGCCGGCCTTGGCCTGGCGCCTTCGGCCGAGGGCCTGGCCGTAGTGGGCCTCGAACCATTGTCGGAAGGGAGCGGCATCGATCTGGACGATAGCAGACTTGGTGAGGGTGTTGGTGCGGACAAGCTCGTTGTTGGAGGGGTGGTAGACGACACCGATGACACGGGTCTTCTTGGCGACGCCCTCAGAACCCCACGAGAAGTTGCCGGAGTCGAGACGCAGAGCACGGAACTTGCGGTTCCCGCCGCGGGTGCGGACGAGATGGATACGCTTAGGGCCAATACGGGTGTTGGCAGGCTGGCGACCCTTCTCGAAAGCCCTGCAGCCATGTTAGACATGACTTTAGAAGCGATCGGTTTATGCATACCTCTTCTTGCGGTAGTATGCGCGCTTCGCACCGGACGCGGAGCGCTTGTGACGGGAGTCGCGAGAGATACTGGAAGCGGTCAGCGTGTGCCATTGGTATGAGTGTGGACAGTGGATACCCCATGATTGCGGTTGTTCAGAAGTGCTGAAGAAAAAGTTAGCCCCGCGTCCAATATTTGTTGTTCCAGCGCAACGAGCTCGCCCCGATTTCCAGAAACCCTCCCGCTGATGCACCTCATGACCGCCCGCTACCATGCATTGTACAGAGATTGTCGGAGGTTGTAGTGTTCTTCGAGACTTCTGTGCAGGGTCGCGTGTGGTCGGGCCAGGGAGGTGCGCAGGGTGGGATTGATCGAGACATCGAGAGTGCGAGCTGTCGAAGCGTTCGAGCGATTGAAAACATACCTAAAGTCGAGCCTTCTGAGTGCAACGGTTGTCGTGTCGGCGATTGAAAGTGAAGATAGGCCTGGAAGGTTTTCGCTGTGCGTGGAGCTAGATGGAGCTAAGCGAGCGCTTGGCGGGCTGGCCGGAACAAGTTTGATCCCCAAGCTATTGTATGCGCTTTTCCCCTCTTGAGATAGGGCGAACTGGTAGCGGACATCGGAGGATCGCGAATGTGTCTGCTCCAGGGCAGGGCAGAGCAGAGCATTTTCTTATTGTGTTTCGATTTCTTTCCCCATAACATCCTCACGCATCCAAGCGAAGAGAATTATGGCTACTACATAATCGTGTGTTCCAACTTGATCTATGAAGGCATCGTCCCCGGAAAAATTCCCTCATTTCGACCCGTCTCAAACATGGCCTATTATAGGAACATAAAGACCAGATATAAGCTAAGGCCTTTGCTAGTTAGATATAGAATAGTTAATCCTAGAGTAACTTAGGCTACTATACAAGTTTATAATCTTGCCCTAATACTGTATCGCCGGGGTTCACCTTCCCGTGAGAGCATGGCCACGTTAAAACGGGCGGAGACATGGGAGCGACAACACTCAGCTGGTCTTCCGATCCATTGCAGCCAGTCCTCTTAGATTTAACTGTAGGAGGCTTGTCCTCGTTAGACTCATTAGCATACATCCCTCAGGTCCTCCTGTTTTATCCACGTGTTGCTCAGAAATCGCGCATATATTCTTCCCACCACGCCAGCCATAGACTCTATATGCACCAGAACGCACAAAGTCTCATAAAAAATAGCCAAACACCCTCGAAACATACCACAAGACGAGCCTCCACACCCTCCGCCTCAATCAACCCAAAAAGATCTTATTGCCATTCAAGCTACCTTCGAAACGACAGTGCATGCGCGTAAGCTTATGCTCACGCAATTTGTGGCCATCTCTCGAACCCAGGTCGTGCTTGCGTGCCCCCCGTTCTTCTTGATCAATGTCGGTCTGCGTCATTGCATCTGCAGTTCAGTTGGCATACCCGACGCAACACCCTTTTCAGTACTCGTCTCTCAGTCCTCGCCTCTTATCCCCTAGCGTCGATATTCTCGCGCTTCTTGCAGTCACTTCCCCCCGTTGCACTCGCCCGTCAAAGCAAGATAATGCGCACCGTTGCATAAAGACCCAGAAAATATTTTCTATATCAAGTATTGCACGCTTATTTTTGAGCTATTAGCTAGGGGAAATACCTTTTTGTCAACACTTTTGTCTACACTCGATAACTCGATCTTTTTGTCATTATTTCCCTCCTGATATCAAGTACATCTCCATCCATCTCCATCCCCATCTCTGCCTCAACCCCAACGCCACCAAACACAAAAAGAAGCAGAAACAAGCAATGGTATACATCTCCAACCCTTTCGCCAGAACACCCCCAGCCCAATGCAGCCCTTCCAACCCAACACTACCACGTCCCCTCAAGCGGCAAATCCCTACTCGAGAACCCCACCCCAACCCCAAAGTCCCCCTCAGGAACGACCCAATTCTGCGCCACAACATCCCAATAACTAACATCCTTCCTCGTCACCTCGAATTCCACCTTAACCCTGTTCCCGCCCCCGCCCCCATGCGTGCTCCCCTTCACCCCTTTAACCGTACCCTCCTGCTGCGCGGGTACAGACACCTTCTCGAACCCGCGCAGCACACGCACGGGGAAGTCGATTGTGCTGCCCGTGTCCGGGTGGGTGGAGCCCTGGGGAAAGGAGAGGTAGAGCTGGACGACGGCGGCGCCGTCCACGAGGCCGATGTTGGTCAGCGTGCAGGAGACGGTGAAGAGCGGGGTGTAGAGGTCCGGGTTGCCGCCGGGGCCGCCGCCGGCAGGCGAGAGCGGGGATTGCAATTGGGACGCTAGGATCTCGGATTTGGAAATCGAGGACGTTGAGGAGAGGTATGGGTAGATGTATTTTTCTATCTTGTGGAAACCGGGTGGGAAGAGGGCGGATTCGGGGTCGGGGAGGGTGGTGGGGTATGTCGGTGGTGAGATGGTGGGGGAGGGGCGCGGGGCCGGGAGGGGTGACCTGACGCCTCGGTTGGAGATGAGGAGGGAGGAGAGGTGGAACGTGGTGTAGGAGAGACCGTAACCAAACTCGTAGCGCGGAGCGATGCCTTGCTTGTCGAAGTGGCGGTAGTCGATGTAGAGGCCTTCGGAGAAGTTCTGCTGGGGTGTGAGGCCTTCGACGGGGTTGGGCAGGTATTTGATCTTGCTGCCTGGACCGTAGTCTTCTTCCTTTTTGGCGATGGTGTAGGGGAGACGGCCTGATGGGTTGACGTCTCCGAAGATGACGTCTACGAGGGCATTGCCAGACTCTTGACCGGGAAGGTTGGCAAGTACGACAGCTTTGACGGAGGGCAAGTCGATGAAAGTTTCCATAATGACCGGCCCAACAGCGTGGATCACTACGACAACGTTCCCTTTGCCCTTTCCGCAGTCTTTGGCGACGTCTTGAATGAGCTTGTCGCCGCCCTTCTGCAGGTTGAGGTCGTTCCGGTCGCCGCGGATGTCTATCACACGTCAGCAAGGATCTCAATGTCACTGGAATCATGCCTGGACGGCCTGAACTTACCTGACCACTTCAAGTATCCCTCTCCCGCATGAGCATTAGCAAACACAATGCAGAGATCTTGATCCTTGATAATTTCCTTCTCTTTGGGTAGCGTGTTCTCCGGCCAGTCCGTGACATAGACGGAGTCATTGTTGAACGCTTTGCGTAACGCAGAGAGAGGATCGACAAGATACGGGTAATCGACAGCACCGCTGCCCCAGCCAGAGGCCAACGTGCCGTCGTTACAGCTTTGATCAGGGCAGTTGTTGATACCATCGCGGCTGAGACGTGCGTCCTCACCAAAGATACCGACCCTGTATTTGGCGGTCTTCTTTTCGTGTTCTTGCCATCCATCGCGGCTGAGTGGTAGCAGATGGCCTTCGTTCTTGAGAAGTACCGTGCCCTCAGCGGCAACCTTTCGGACCAAATTCCCGTGGAAATCTTCGCCTTCGCCCTGAGCATTGACGAACTTGTTGACGACTCCTTTGGTGTCATCCGAGGGACTTCCTTCGTAAATCTTACCAATCTCCTCATTCGTCCAAGACGAAAAGTTGGGACCTTCCTCGGGCCACTTGTCCTGGCCGACCTGATACCAAGCAGCGACTATGCGGGTAACCATGTCATCCACACGATCGATCGGTACGCTTCCGTTTAGAACCGCCTTGGTGAGCTGGGCACCCCACAAGCTGTCGCCTTCAGCCCACTTGAGGCCGTCTCCCGGCATCGACATGTCTAAGCCCGCAAGAGCGGCTGCGGCACCCGATCGCTGAGCAAGCCAGTCGCTTTGGACGAAGCCCTGGAAGCCAAGTTCGTCCTTGAGAATACCGTTCATGAGCTTGCTGTTCTGGCAGGCGTAGCTATTGTTGACCTGTTTTGAATCAATATGTTTCTCACGTCATATTGGGACACACTGACCTGGTTATATGAGCACATGACAGAGCCTACGCCAGCCTTGACAGACTCTGCGAACGGCCACGCGTAGATTTCATGCAAAGCCCGATCGTCGATGTTACTCGAGATAGCATTTGGGAGCCCCCATTCCCACGCCTGCCGGAAGTGTTCCTGCTCGTTGAGGATGAAGTGTTTTGCCGTGGCTATTACGCCAGCGTCCTGGATACCCTTGATTGTCTGTGCGGCTGCGATGCCCTGCAGTACTGGATCTGATCCGAAGCCTTCCCAGTTGCGCCCGCCTGCGGGCATCCGTCCCAGAGGCCCCATCGCAGGCCCAAGCAATACGTGGACGCCCTTCAGACGCGCCTCTTGCCCGTGTGCCTTGCCCCTCAAGTACATCAACTCCTTGTTCCACGTCGCGCCCACTGTGACACCTGCGGGGAAGGCCGTGACGTTGTCCGCGAACCGTATCCCAAGCGGGCCATCCTGGAGGCACAGCGAGGGAAACTTCAGCCGCTGTACTGGCCCCGTGTTGCCCACGCACATGCCCATGCTCCAACCCACGCCCGTCGTTATGTTGACCTTCTCCACGAGCGTCATCTGCCGGACCATCTCGGCTGCCTTCTTATAGCTCTCCTCCCACGCAGCATCCGCGCCGCCCTTGGGCGAGGGGTACCACGGCGGACTCATGCCATCTTTCACCAGCGTCTTCCTGTACGCCCACAATCCACCCGCAGTAAACAGTAAGATAACCGACGTCACAAATATCAAAAGCCAGCAGCACCACTGCCGTGCCCCACAGCTTCTGCCTGACTTCGGTCTGAGCGCAAACTTCTCCGCATCTTTCCTGAACGAGGGCTTGCGCGTGCGCAGGTCGCCGGTGCTCTTCTTGCGCTTGAGGGTGCCCGCATCGTAGTTTAGCGGGTCATATTCCTCGAGGTCTTCGAAGGAGGAGGCGTCCGAAGCGAAGGACGGGCGCGAGGGAGATTCGTCATCGACGGCGGCGTCGACTTTGGCGTATTTGCCGCGGCGGAGCTCGAGAAACTCCAGTGGAGCCATATTCGTGAGTTGGGGAGGAAGGACTGTGGATAGATGAGGATGGCCGCGTAGAGAGGGTGTTTGGTGTGTTGAAACGTCGGCAGCGCGAGCCTTAAATAGCGTGCCAACGTCGAGGCATGGGATTTTTTGATACCAGTAATGGAGCGCGAAAGAAAGAAGCCCGACCTGGAAGGATTGCAAACAAACAAACACCAGAAGACGCGGCGTGCGTGAAGATGTCGCACAGCAAGTCGTGGCAGCGATAGATGGCTCGCTCCCAGGTTCGGGAGTAAGACCGCAGCGGGACCCTGCGACCCCTGATCCCGGCCCGCCCGCTTCACATCGCCCACCAATCAGTGCATCTTGCCCTGCATGATCAATCACAGCTATACTGCCCAGATTCACCGAGGAAGCTGCGTAATGTCAATCGCATCTCGTTCGTTGCAGAAGCATTCCGCAATGGCACAAACGATGCTTAGTGACGAAAGATCAATCAGCCCCGATCCAATACTCAACAAAAGTGCAATGTTCGATGATGTCTATTATTTTATGGAACGCCACTTTGTGATTCGTGTCAACAATCAGAAAACCATCACGCAATGCTCTTCCACAGCTTGGTCTGTGATGTTCGCGTCAACACCATCGCTGCTATCAAAAATAGAGCCGTCACCAAGACAACATTTACCGGAAGGATAGCGAGTGTACCGTGCTAAGGCTAAAAACGGTCTACTGTGGACCGAAGCGATACCCCACCAATCGATGCATTTGGAAATCCGTTCTCGCAGTTGAACCTTCACCCAAGAAGCTTTAGACGTGAACATTGCATCTCATTTCGTGGCATAGGCGTTCCTGACATGACCCAAACGCCTTCTACGGCTGATATATACAGATAGATTACCCAGCTCTGCGATTCGCTTTTCCGAGGCCGACGACCACGCTCTACGCGCCGACCTGCTTCAGGATACCCGCGAGGTTGATGCTCTTGGGGCGCTCGATAGGCAGACCCAGTGCCCTGTCCCAAACGAGTTGTGCGAGCGGGCCGAGACCGCGGCTGACACCAAAGGTTGCGGTGTAGTACAGCGTCTCGTGGAAGCCGTAGTGGTAGAAGAGCACACCAGAAGACGAATCGACGTTCGGGTACGGGTTCTTGGTCTGTTCCGTGGGTCAGTATATTGTCAACAGTAGTGTATGCTACCCGTACCTTGCCGTGCTCAGTGAGGACGCCTGGCGCGACCTCGGAGTTCTTCTTAACGAGCTGGTAAACGGGGTTGTTCGCAATGTCGGGACGCGCATTGGCGAAGTCCATCAGAGCCTCGAACCGCGGGTCGGGCTTCCGCAGAACTGCGTGGCCGTATCCTGGAATCACACGTCCTGACTTGAGGACACTCCACAGGAAATCCTTCACCTCGCCCTCTGTGAAGCTGGTGCCGACCGTCTTTTGCATGTCCAAGATGAAGCGAAGCACCTCCTGAGCGGCCAAACCGTGGAGCGGTCCAGCAAGACCCTGGAGACCAGCACTGTACGAAAGAAAGGGATCGCTGAGCGCACTGCCAACCAAATGCGTGGCGTGAGCGGAGACGTTGCCTCCCTCGTGATCACCGTGAAGAGCGAGGTAAAGACGGAGGAGATCTTGGAAACCCTCGTTCTCCTTTCCGGACTTGCCCAACATAGCAGCAAAGTTGTACGCCCAATCCTGGTTCAGATCGATCTCGGCAGGTAGTGCGCCTCCACCGCGGTAAGCGTTCTGGTAGATCTTCGCAGCGATGGTAGGCAGCTTCGCAAGCAGACTAATGCAGTCATCGAAAGTTGGCTCCCAGTAGTCGGCTTTGTTGATACCATTTGCGTATGCTTTCGCAAACTTGGACTCGTAGTTCAGCGCTGAGACCGCACAAGCGAACTGTGTCATTGGGTGCAGGTCCTTGGGGAAGTCGTCGAGCATCTTCTCCACAAATTTGGGAATGCCTGCCTTTTCGGCTAGCTCTCGCGAGAGCACACGGGTCTGGGAAACAGACGGGACCTCGCCAGTAAGTAAAAGCCAAAACATTGCTTCCGGAAGCATCTCGGTGCCGGAAGTACCCTTGGGGAGCTCCTTCTGGCAGTCCTTTATGGTCTTGCCATGGAACCGGATACCCTCGTTTGCGTCAAGCACTGAGCCCTCCCAGACCATGGCCTTCAGCCCCCTTTGGCAACGTTAGAGCAAGTCAAGGATTCTGGAAAGGCGTGCGCACCTCATTCCGCCCAAGGTGTTCTCCACCTTGACGACGCCGAGCTCTTTGTCGGCATGTGCCTTGACCTTCTTGAGCAGCTCCCGCTTCGCAGGCAGAACCTTCTTGAAAGTTTCCTTGAGATCCGGCTCCGAGGACGAAGAGTAGCTGCATGCTTGCACTGTGGGTAGGATCGGTTAGCGGGGTGTGGAGAGCGTGTCTGCGGGGTCAATTGCTCACCTGAAGCAAAAGGACGGGCCACCGAGGGCTGCAAAAGGTTCAGTTAGCTTCCACGCGGTTAATTGGGCATTCTGGAGTTCACCTTGACGGCTCGCAGAGCTCGCGAAGCTGTACGTGCGCTCAACGCCATAGCTGTAGTTTTAGTGTGGGGTGAGCGGGGATGTTCTGTTGCGGGGAAATGCAGGCAGACTTCGCGCTTCAGCTCCCGACAAACAGCAAAGCCGGACAATTGAGAGGTGAGCAGAAGAAGTTATAGAGAGACGCAGCAGAGGATTCGCGGCAACCCTCGGCGGTAACCTTTCACAAGGCACAGCACGTCCCGCTGATGCGGCGGACGGTGAACTGCCCCTCGGTAAAGCACGCATGGGGTTAGCGCTGCTGGCTATCCTCGGCCCGCTCGCTCGGCGGCGTGGAGAAAGTTATCCCAGCCAAAACAAGCTGGGGCTCCGCGTCGAACGAGTGACGCACCCGCCTGCTGCACAGATTCTGCTCCGCGTGCGGCATCACCGTTGAACCATCTTTCGCTGGGCTGCACTGGCCAATTGTGTGGCATCTTCCGCCTTTTATCGCTCTTGACCCCGAGAATCGCACTCGGTAGCTCTCCGAGCTTACCAAACCTCGCCGCTGCTCGAGAACACGAAAAGAATAAAAGCCTTTTTTTCTCTTCCATAGACAGGGTAGTTTTCTTCGCCATGCTACGAACAGTTGCACGATCCGCAGCGCGCCAGAGCCGGTCTCTGAGACCATCGAGCCGAACGCCAAAGCTTCTCCGACCCCTCTCCACCACGACGTGCCGTATGTCGAGCTCGCCGCTCAAGCCAGTAGACCCACCGGTCTCTTCAGCCCTCCCAGGGGATTCGTTCCAGCTCCTCCCGGAGGCGTCGAAGGCTGGCCAGGCGGAGGATGCGCTCTTTGAAGAGCAGGTACAGCAGGTCAGGGACTGGTGGGCATCACCGCGATACAAGGGGATCAAGAGGCCATACTCGGCCGAGGATGTCGTTAGCAAGAGGGGCGCATTACAGCAGACATATCCCAGCTCGTTAATGGCGCGGAAGCTCTTCAACCTGTTCGAGGAACGGGCGGCGAAGGGCGAGCCGGTCCACACAAGTGCGTCAATCCTGTTCCTTGTAGTGAATACAATAGCTGATACGAATTCTTCACCTCATAGTGGGCGCCATTGATCCCGTGCAAATGACCCAACAAGCGCCAAACCAAGAAGTTCTGTACATCTCCGGCTGGGCGTGCTCCTCAGTGTTAACTACCACGCACGAGGTGTCTGCTGATTTCGGCGACTACCCGTACAACACCGTCCCGAACCAGGTGCAGCGACTCTTCAAGGCGCAACAGCTCCATGATCGCAAGAACTGGGACAACAGGAGGAAGATGACACCGGAAGAGAGAGCCAAGACACCCTACCTCGACTACATGCGCCCCATCATTGCGGACGGAGATACTGGCCACGGCGGTCTATCAGCGGTTATCAAACTCGCGAAGCTCTTTGCAGAGAACGGTGCTGCTGCTGTTCACTTCGAGGATCAGCTTCACGGCGGCAAGAAGTGCGGTCACTTGGCTGGAAAGGTACTCGTACCAGTCGGTGACCACATCAACCGCCTCGTAGCTGCACGCTTCCAATGGGACATGATGGGCTGTGAGAACCTGGTCATCGCGCGAACAGACTCCGAGAGCGGCAAGCTTATCTCGAGCGCGGTGGATGTCCGTGATCATGAATTCATCAAGGGTGTGACAGAAGAGACCGAACCGCTCTCAGAGACTTTGCAGAACATGGAAGCTGCCGGTGCTCCCGGAAGCGAGATCAATGCGTATGAGGCGGCCTGGGTGAAGAAGCACAAGCTCGTCACCTTCGACGAAGCCGTACAAGAGCACCTCGAGAAGGAAGGATCCTCCGCGGATGCCTACCTCGAAGAAGTCAAAGCCAATCCCGACCTATCACTTCTCAAGCGTCGCCAAGTCGCAGCTAAATACACCAAGTCACCCGTGTTCTTCAGCTGGGACATCCCCCGCACACGCGAAGGCCACTACCACTACAAGGCCGGCATGGCCGCGGCCACCAAGCGCGCGAAGGAATTCGCGCCCTACGCCGATCTTCTGTGGGTCGAGACTGCGGGCCCCAACGTCGAGGACGCTGGCAAGTTCGCTGGCGAGATCAGAGAGAAGTACCCCGGCAAGAAGTTCGTGTACAACCTTTCTCCCAGCTTCAACTGGCTCAGCCAAGGCTTCACGGAAGAGTCGCTGAAGAGCTTCGTGTGGGATCTCGCGAAGCACGGGTACGTCAGACCATATCAACCATCTTCACCAGGAAATGCTAATCGGCTCACAGATTTGTCCTCCAACTCATCTCCCTCGCGGGTCTACACTCCACCGCAACAATCACCTGCGAGCTCTCCCGCGCATTCAAAGATCAGGGCATGCTCGCCTACGTCAACCTCGTGCAAGCGCGCGAGAAGGAGATCGGCTGCGATGTGCTCACGCACCAGAAATGGAGCGGAGCAGGCTACATCGATGGCATTTTGGGCTCGATACAGAGCGGTAGCAGTGGAAGCAGGAGTATGGGCGATGGAAATACGGAAGCTGGTAAGTTGGTCCTAGCTCGTGACCAGAGAGGTTTACTAACAGACGACTAGGCTTCTAATGTAGATATACCATTTACAGTATCGAGAATCATTCAAAACACTTCCTTTGTGTTTTGGCACCCCACCGAGTTCCTTTACTGTGTTTTGCTGCGGCTTGCAAAAGCGCGCGAAGTATCACATTTGATTCATCTTATGTTAATGTTCTTCACCACGCCAAGTGTTTCTGCAAACTTTGAAGTGTTTTGAATCAAATGTGATACTTCGCGCGCTTTTGTAAGCCGCGGCAAAACATAGTAAAGGAACTTGGTGGGGTGCTAAAATATAAAGATTTTAAATAGCTTAAAAGTTATAGATTTCCTCTATCTAGCGGGTCTTGTCTTTACACGCGTGAAGGTTAGGCATATATGTCTCTTATATATATATTGTATACGATCACTATAAGGGCGGGTAAATCAATGAAGGGTGGATAACATAAGGAGAACGTCTCTTATAGATGTGAAAACGCGGCCACAAGCGCTCGCAATTCGATCTGAATTGGACGCACGCTGAGTGGTCGTATGGCGCTCTGACATAAGATGAACATTGTACCAGCTATCCTGGCTCTCTTCGCTCTAACAACGCATGTTCACGTGAGCCACGGAGTGGGCAAATAGACCGGTGAGTCGGATTGCAAGTCGCTCTCCCGCTTTGATTCAACTGCAGGTGCAGGGAACTCATCATAACTCACCGGTGCGGGGTGCAGTACGTGGAGGCGCCTCTGAGGTCCGTGCATAGTTGCGGCACAGTGACATCCAGCAGAGCAGCATATCATGCTTAGTATTCCCTCTCAGCCTTCTATCTTCAGGTTTTCATTTCATTTCATTCCTTTCACACCGTCCAAGGCCACTGCTTTGACTTACTCGAGCCTTTTGCTTAACACCGACTGCACAAAGGTCAAGAACAATATCTGCATCACAATGAGTTCAGGCGCGCTCACTAACTTTGCCCAAACGGGGAGTTGGGATTGGGCCAAACTGGGCGCGTACGCGGTGTCCTTCCTAGCGCGCGTGGCTAACTGCGATGTTGAGCCGTACACGATGGTACTGGGGGTCCAAATCGGACAAAAACTCCCTCTCAGCCGCCAAGGAGAGGAGCGTGTGAGCGCTGCTGTCGCCAATCTGAAGGCGTATCGTAGCATTGGCGACGCACTTACCTTTGGTTACGGACCCACAAGTATTGTTCGAACTCTTGGGGGCCATGTCGACGGTCTCGCCCTCGTAGCAATATCGGCAGCACTCACGGAAGTGTACAACGAAAGCGTAGCTGCATCGGTACTCAAAGAAATTCTCATTTACCTGGATTTGCAGCGCGAAGCCACGCCACTACTACAAAGCTGGCTAAAGATAGTCAAAGCTTGCGCTGGAACGTTGGCAACAACGGAATTCGCTGTCCGAGCCGAAGACATGATGAAATTGCATCCTACGGAGACATCCCTGCCCAGTGCTACAGCGTCCGACTTTCACGATAGCTGGAGGAGTCGCTCCAAACCTCAAGATATCGCAAAGGCGCTAGTCACCCTCGGCGAGATATCTCGCAAAAAGACGGAGTCCGTTATTATCGTTGGAGGTGGAGATGTGGGGTTCCTTGCTGCTGTCGCTGAGTGGCTCTTTGACATGAAAATCGTCATTTTGAACAGCGATGGCAGGACTCCGATTTATCCCGTGTCCACGTCCGGGTCACCGGCTCAAGTGCGCTTTATTTACCAGGATCGAACCGCCATGTCATCGTCTCAAAACATGGAGCTGGATGTGCTTCAGTACTCGAGGAAAGTCATTTATCTGAAAGATGTTTCGGACATACTTTGGGCGAATAAAGAAAATCGGAGTCTCGAGAATCTCGTAGCCGGCCGGCTTGGATGGGATCGTTGTTTGTCATCTGCCTTCGGCAACACATACGCGCAATTGACAAATCAGGGTGAGATCTTTGGCAATACGTTGGGATATGCGGCAAGGATCTTCAAAGCAGTTGCAACCGCAGAACCAGGGATCGATATCGAAACCCGAAGAAACTGGATTTATTATACAGATGCGGGGAGTGGGTTCGGCTATTTGCAGCATCTCATCAGTCGTTTCCCCGAGTTGAGCAAATTCAGAGCCGCAATGGACGAAGGCGCCGCTGAGGCAGATCATCAGGAGGCCCGCAAAAAATACGGGTTGTATCTTTCGCTACTTGCGCAGCCGTGCAAGTGTGCTTGGTGCACTCCTGGAGTACGCGAGAGCTCCAAAACAGGGTGGTGTGCAGTGGTTGTAGTTGAGACCATTTTGAAGGCAGGTCTCCTCTTATCCAATGTGCTCGTTGAGCCTGGCCTGACTCCAAAGAGGAGCGGCTTTGAGCGCCTATACGACAGGCAAACCGATGCCAGATCGGAACCTAGAGAAAGACCTGTGAAGTCAATCGACTGGGTAATCGAACCTGAACGAGGGCACGAGATTCTCTACACAGTTAATCACAGAGTCCGATCTATGGTGGATAGCGCTCTTGGGCTCTTTAGCAACCACGAGGTCGAGATCGATCACGACAGTGGCTGCGCATTCGTTGAGAACGGCATCTGTGCCTACAGAATGATCCTCGACGATCTTGCAGTTCGAGACGATACTGGAATCATGCTTGCACAAATTCGCATCCTTCCGGGGCAAATGGTATGGAGTAACACGCCATTCTCACGAATAGAAGATATGTACGTGGACCACCCGGATTACTGTTGGATTGACGACGATGATCGAATTGTGCCCGACGAACTGGAATTCGGAAAACCGTCTTTGTTACTGGAAGAATCGACGAGATCGCTGAAAGTTTCCTTCCAGCTCCTCAACTCCAGAGGCCGAATCCTCCATATTTTGCCCACTTACACTGCTAACGAGGTACTGGAACACCACGGACTGGTCACATGTGACCACCGACCTAACATCTTTCGCGGAAATCGAGCGATCGGAGAAGGAATGCATTTCCAAGTCCAGAACATCCATGGAAGAGAAGTGACTACGTATCGAGCACCTCCTGGAGCTTCAGCTTTCGCTGCATTGACCATCGCCAAGATGCCTGTCACTGATTATGATGTTGTATGCAATAACAAGTGTATGGAATGTGCGCTGCACACAGCTGCAAGGCTCTATTACAGAAGTACACAACCGCTTTTGATAGTAAGTATTGACCCGTGTCATGGTAAAATGAAATTGAGACAATGCAGGTGTCATATTGAGGAACAAATTGTCTCGGAACTCGCGATGCCAAAATGCGTAGCAACGCGTGGGAAAATGCAAAGCGGCCACTTCAGCATATGGTATGACCAAATGCGAAAGAGGAGAAGATCGAGTACAAATATCTATGTACGAATACGTCGCATAGGACAGCAGAAGATATTGTTTTCCTGATACATCAACTCAGCAATAATGTGACTTGTAAAGAATCTGCTTGTTTGCTTTGCCAGAAGAGAGAGCAACGCACATCTCTTTCCACAATTTCAATTTTGAGACTAGTTTTTTTGGGGGCTTTTCTTTTTTCTTCATAAGGCATCCAGATGCATAATTTGTAGACTGTCGACCCAGGGATGGTTATACCTATGTTGGCTGAATAATCCGCCCCCCGCGATTGGTAACACTAAGCAATCGGTCGGCCAGCGCGTTTCACGAGTCGGCGCATCGTTAGACGCACAGACGCGCTGCGATGCCACTTACGTCCGCAATGGGGCGAGCCACGACGTTGGCGGCTTAACATTTAGTCCGCGCGCATTGTTTGAGGGATACAAATACGATCGCCGACCCGCCTGGTTGAAGCTTCAAGGATTTTCTTGCTGTCATGCTCCAATCACACTCTGCATAACCACCCCCATACTTGCGGCCCCCAAACAAAATCATACCACACCGCAATCTCGACACTTATAACAACCACACAAGAAACACTGCACGCATCCATTCATCGAACCTCCCACCACAATGACATCCCTCTTCCCCCACGCCCCCTACGCAGAAGACCAGCCCTCCGCCCACGCCATCCTCCACCTCCACGTCGCCCGCGCCTCCGCCATGACCACCACCACCCTCGCCTTCCTCACCGCCCCCGCCTCCCTCCTGCTCTCCCGCTACCGCCACGCCACGCCCCTCACCTTCCCCGCCTACTCCGCCCGGCTCCTCACGCACGCTAGCCGCGGTCTCGTCATCGGCATCGTGCTAGGCACCGCGGCGACGTTCGGCCAGATGTACGGGAGGGAGGAGATAGAGTGGCAGGATCGCGCGTGGAGGCTGCAGGAGAATGGGGGGGAGGAGCGGACGGATGTGGTGAGTTTTGGGGGCGCGGCGGTGGGGGCTGCGTTGGGCGTGTGGAATGCGAGGAGGGGGAGGGCTGGGATGGGGATGGGGATGGGGAGGAGCGTGGTCGGGGGTGCGGGGCTGGGGTCGACGAGTGGGATGGTGCACATGATTTACTCCTTTGCGCGGGGGAGGAAATCTGCGTGAGGGATGAGGTTGCTGTTGGGTGGGAGGGGGTGGAAGGGAGTAAGAGGCGTGGGGCGCCATTGGGGCGTTTGTTTTCTTTGTTCATCGAATTCTTATGGTTCTGCATACCCATCTGCGCAACTCTCCTCTCGGCTTGCGTTGGTACCAATCCGAGCCGAGATTAATTTTTGAACCCAGACGTGGACTTTCGACATCCCCTTTCCTTCGTTCGAGCTTCCGTTTTCTCTACCCGTTTTTCTCGTTTGTTGGGATACCGATTCGCACAACCCCATCCGCTCAAACTGTCCCGGCGTCTTGGGAGCCTACTTTTCCAGTTTCGCCAACCAACCAGGCGCCTTCCTCTTCGCATAGTGCACAAACGCCATGATGAAGAATCCAGTATGCACCAGCCCGACCATCGCCTCTATCATGTACCCGTAGATCATGTCATACTCCTCGGGCGTCACGCACGTCGCCACCGGACATCCATTCCGAAGCGCATCGTCTTCGACCTTTGGATTGAGGAACGTTATCGCGCTGAAGAAGCTGCCGCTCATGGCGACGAGCTCACAGATGCACAGAGCCAGGGACGGTAGACGGGGAAAGCGCGGCTGCAGTTCTGGAGACGACTTTGATGGTATCGCAGGGAAGAGCGACGGAAACAAGTGGATGAGCAGCGTAGACTGCGGATTGCCGAGGGAAAGGAGCTCGAGCGTGTTGAGCAGGAGAGAGAACCCGATCTGGCGCGCGTTAGCTGGAGCACCGCGGATTGATCATGCCACATACTCCGCCGTATAGCTTGTGCACCTGCAAGAGAGTCTGGAGATCGGTGTCCAAGATGCGCACGATGATCAGGACAATGACATTGAGGATGATGGCACACACGCGGAAGAACATCTGGATAATAGCCTCGACTTCGGGATAGCGCTGCCGATGGTTCTGGCATGGACAGCTGTCCACGACAACGATTTCCGACGCTTTGAGTCCATGCGAGGTGATGGTTGTGCTGAGTTCCCAGCCAGGCGGTACCCAGCGTTTCCTGGGCGAAGTGCGGTCGAAGGGAGAAACAGTGTCGAAGGGAGTAGCTGTATCGAACGGAGACACGGGATTGAGAGGAGAAAAGGAGCCGAAGGGGGAAGCTTCGCGTTCCTCGGCGGCGTCTCGCGAGACGCGAGAAGAAGCCGACATGTTGGAAGTGTGGTGGTGTTCCTATGGGTTTGTGTCAAGGGTAGATCTGTTTGAGTGAGTGTGAGTGCGTTTTCAGGTGGAGAACGACGGAAGGCGCTCGTTTGCGCCAAGACCTGGACAGCGACGTCTGATAGCTGAGAACGTCTTTTCAACCAGAAACGACCGAGAAGTAACTTGAGACGCTTTGCGGAGCTTTGACTGCAATGAAGTCGGCACACCAGCAAGCAACTCTCGAAACCTAGTATGTTGATAGGAAGCATGTAAGCTGGCAACGCAGAATTTATCGGTATACTATCCGTACTGCTGGTTTTTGTTTTTCTGATTGTTGACACGAACCAAAAAGTGGTGTCCCGCAAAGTGATTGACCAAAATATGGGCTGCGACTACCGCCCAAGAGTAACACAAAACCGTACTACTAATTCCGTGTACAAAGGAATTTGCCTCACCCGTACGATGCAAGCTTCGTAGCAGGCAACCATCGGGTGTTTGAAGCTGTATCAAACTCACCAGATACATAGGTACGACTACTGTCACCTAATATAACCACGAAATGAAGCTGGCATTTGGTTCTATAGGGTACGTCGACTAAGGTTTCAGCTTTTTGAAACCATCGCTTACTGACTTCTCGCCGTACTACTTTCCATCACTACTTTCACGCATAGCAACGATATACTAGCGTAAAGACTTCAATTGAGATCGGTTAAAGAGATCTCGGCCGTATCCTTCCTCGCTGAACGTAGATAAACATTCAAAAAGATCACCGTACATACTCTCTGCGTGGCAGAATAACGGAGTGACGTTACGCCGTTGAAATGCTCGTCGTTGAAATGCTCGCCGCAGTCAGCTCCGGCTCGTCACTACCTATGGTACTGAAGCACCCACTTTCGGCACGCATAGCGAAATCAACGTGAAGCGCATTCCAGTCAAGACGTGCTACGCTGTCGACGATATCGCTTCCGACCCACCGGTAGTGGATGCGCTAACCGGAAAAGGTCACAGGTCCCCTGTCACTATGTAAGTCCATGAACGCTAATGGGCAAGCTAAACTCCACGCCACCAGTGCATATGTGTGAAATGATGGCTATCAGGACTAAATAGCATCTGTGGAGATCTTGCATCAGGGATTAGCGATCATGCCTTGTCATGAGGTCTGACCCGTCCATTGCCGGCGGTTCCTTTCCACGGTTCTTACGGTGGGACTTGCAGTATGCGACGTGGAGAAGACGAAAGCTTCCGTCCGAACCACCCAGCCCAATGCGGCTGCAGGTCCCTGTCAACTACGTCGAGGGGAGGTGGAGTGCTGAGAAATCCTCTTGCGATGTCGCCCTCAACGAGGCTGTGGAGGGTTCATCCCTATCTATAAGACAACGGCGCACTCTGCAAGACCGATTCATAGCCTTCTACTGGACTGGCGCGACCTTCAGTTTATCATTCTCTGTGCGCAGATATGGAGGCTCCTCTCCAAGTTGGATACCTCCAGCGCCCCCACGGCTGGCGGGAGTACGTCTTCATCCTCGTCCTTTGTTCAACCCAACTCTTCTGCCAAGGTGCACTCGGCTACGTTATAGTTCCGCTCAGCCTGATCGGCAAGACATTTCACCAGGATGGCTACGAACAAGCCGCCGAGATGAGCTGGCACATTGCAGCATACAGCCTCACCATAGGGTCCTTCATCCTGATAGCCGGCCGCCTAGGAGACAACTACGGCGCAAAGAATGTGCTCGTCTTCGGCTGGGTATGGTTCGCAGTGTGGTCCATCATTGCGGGCTGTAGCGCGTTCACGCATTCAGCAATTTTCTTCGACGTGAGCAGGGCGTTCCAGGGCATCGGTCCATCGCTGTTACTTCCCAATGCGCTATCTATCGCCGGTCGGACCTACGCACCTGGGCGGAGGAAGAGCGTCGTTTTCTCGTTTATTGCTATGTGCTCTCCGCTCGGCGCCTTCGTCGGTGGGCTCGTGGGGGCGGCGTTTGCACAGTATGTGTGGTGGCCCTGGATCACCTGGATTTCCGGAATCGGATGCTCCGTCGTCGCTGCTACAGCCTATCTCGTGGTTTCCCAAGATCGAAACAAGACTTCGCCTAGAAATATCACATTTGACTGGATTGGGTCGTTTTTTGGCGTCGGCGGATTGATTCTGCTCAACGTCTCTTGGAACCAAGCGCCCATTGATGGGTGGTCGACTCCTTACGTATACGTACTGTTGGTTCTAGGGTTCTTCTTCCTCGGTATATTTGCTTTGCAGGAGCGACGATCCAAGCATCCTATCATGGATATCTCTGTCTTCAACGGACGCGTGGCAAGTATCCTGCTCATCACTGGTCTCGGCTGGGCGAGTTTCGGCATCTGGTTCTACTACATGTTTCAATTCCTTCAGCATATTCGAGGTCTATCGAGCCTGATATCCATAACCCAATTCACTCCCGGAGCTATCCGCGGCATGATAGCACCGCTCTTCGTGGCTTGGTCGGTAGGAAAGGTTCCCACACCATGGCTGTCGGTTATCTCGTCGTCGGCTTTCTGCTTGGGTACCCTACTGTTGGCGACAGCCCCAGTGGAACAAACTTATTGGTTCAACGTGTTCTGGTCCTTTACAATTATGGCATTCGGGTAAGTTACTTTTTATTTCTTAGGCATGTTCCATGCAGTACTAACTGTGTTTCTAGGATGGATATCTCTTTCCCGGCTTCGACAATCTTCCTTAGCGATTCCGTTTCGATTGAGAATCAAGGCATCTCGGCCTCGCTTGTCAACACGGTAATCAACTATTCGATCGCCATCGGGCTGGGTATCGCGGGCACGGTTGAATCCCAGGTAGTCAAGGGTACTTCGATGGAAGCGAGACTGCAGGGTTATCGATCGGCAGAATGGACATCCGTAGGATTGGCCGGCCTGGGGATTTGCGTCGCTCTGCTGATGGTAGGGTTAAAGCGTAAGAAAAAGCCGGAGAAATCCGAGGAAATTGCTCGTGACAGCGAGGGATCCTACTAGATCGATTGTTGACTCTTCGCGCACTCTTGCAAGCCACGGCAAAACACAATATAGGAACTCGATGGAGTGCGGATCCAACTAGATAAGAGTCCATATCGGAATTGCATCAAATTGTATTGTCTATGTCATCGAGAACAAGACCGAGAGTCTTTTATGGAAAAGAGGATCAAACCAGACAACTCGGTGTAGGTGGCCCTGGTATTGGGCTATAGTCTCGATTCCTCTATCCGCCCTGAGCTGCTTGATCTGTGAGCAGAAATAAGACTGCTCGTCTAGAGTGGCGCTTTCGAGAGCGCCTACTGTAAGAACCCATAAGCGTATCGATGGGTCTATGTCGAGGTGGTGCGCAACGATCTCAAGAGATTGCTTGAGCTTATCGACCTGGAAGGTGGTCATGACGGGACTAATCCCAGATCGCCTCCGCAGTTCTGCCAAGTAAAGCAGGCCTCCTGCACGAAGATACGTGAGTAGTGCAGAGTTTTTCTCTGGCATATCTTCCGGTGGTCGAAGGGACAGAAAGGATCGCGAGACCGGCTCCACGAGCAAATCCAATTTGTAAGGCTCATCTAGCAGTGACGAGCCGGGATTCATATGTGCAAGCGCCAGATAATTGTTCAGGTCTTGAAGCGATTGAAACGCATGTAGCATCGATAAACGGTAACTCAGATCTAGGGAGTTGACGAGAATCAAGAGAGGTTTCTCCAGGCTTGAGTGAGTGAGGGCCGGTAGTTGCATCGCCGTAGGTATGAGCGAGGATGGAGTGATGCCGAAGGCATACGACCCTACAGAATCGATACTGCGCCAAGTCAGCAGATGGTTTCAGAACTATCAATCAAATTACGCACGATTGATACAGGCGTATGAATTCTTCGCTGATGTCGCTCTTCCGGGAAGCAACGATGTTTCGTATGGCGGCCATGTGCATATTATAAGTTTTCAAGTCGTTGAGAAGATGCGCATAGCATGCGAACATAAGGATGACAACAAGATATTCTTCGGAAACCGAGTGAGTAACGCCTTCCAAGCGCTCTCTAGCTATCGTGAGGGCTTGTGCATGTTCGCTGATCGCTACCCGCTTCAGTCTGTGATGCTTTTCTGGCTGCCACCGATATAGATGGGTAGCGCAACATGCAAGCATCTGGTGCAAGGCGGCATTATCCTGTATGCAAGCCGGGTACCATTTCTCTCTGTATACACGAATATAACTGGGAAGAGCATCAGAAAACACTGAGATCATGTTAGAACGTTGCCTCAATGTAGACATGATGGGAAAATACCGTGATGTAACACGAATTGAGAGTCATCATTGACTGTCACCAGCGCTGTAGCTGTTGACAGCAATGTCCTAGGCACTTGCAGTTCTAGACAGTCGGATGCTTCTCCTGTTGACCCAGGGGTGGCTTCAGAACTTGATTCGGAACCCGAGGAAGAATGAAAGTGGCACGCTCGTCTCGAGTATCCGATGTCCTTCATTATATGCTTTCGCATCAACGTTCTCTGGGCTGCCGTGGGGCGACGCGTGTTGGGCGATGTCGTGACGAAAGCCCATCGCCCCTGATCCGATGTATTCTTCTGCGAAACCATTGTCAATCTAGGAATAAATCGGCATCTGTTAAGAGACACACGGCATCAGGAGGTGTGGAAGTGAGTGCTAGTCTGAAGATGACAAGGATTATTAATGTACCCTGTCTGTGGAGCCATCCCTGTTGGGGTTAGCCTGCTATGCACCTCTCGAACACTGGTACTCGCGCCACGCATTAGCTTGGTTCCCTCCAAAGTAGACTGCGTTCGTTATGATTACCCAAAGGTAGCAATATTCCTCCATTTTCCCATCGATTGATATTTCCCTAGCTGATATCCGCCTCTTTGATCTTCAGGCTGGTAGAACCGAAGACCCTATCGAGGGACATGCAATTCATATTTTGGTCTATCACTTTACGGGACACCGCTTTGTGGTTCGTGTCAACAATCAAAAAAACTATCGAGGGTCATATCCGAGTTATGAGTCTGAATAATACAGCTCTATCCAGAGCATGTTGAACGGCCTCAGGTTTCGTTCGATGACTCCCCTTTTTATCTCTTTCAGCCCTAACCCTAAACCTAAACCAAGCAACGTAACTTAGATCTTTTTTTAGGGGGAATTGTTTGTATATGGGATTATGAAGGGAGAAGCGGCCGAGGGAAAGGCTGAGGATTAGCTAGTAGAGTTTTAATCATATTATAATTAAGAAAACAGGTGCTACTGGAAGCTCGTACTGATCACTCGGACATATATCACAACAGCTTAAACAAAAGAAAGGCCGTAGGGCGTGGCTGAAGACTCGCAGTGTGTGTGGAGTGGCACATTATATTCAAGCGATATTGGAGAGTATCCAGCTCCGACAAACATGCCTTTGTCTAACATCAGCTCTTTATCTATTCTTGCCCATATTCCTTATAGCGGTCGCACGCGATTGCGATGCAGGAAGAGTTGGCGTCGTTAGAGTTTCAAATCATATACCATCATTATACGCGTCAAGTTCATCGCAACAGCTCCCGTGCGAGAGAAAGCTGTCAACATCTCCCACAAGATGCTTCAGAGCCCGTTAAGCGTTAATGGCCATGCCAACTGCCATACTTTGTTTAGGAAAGGTGGAAGCCGACTCGTAGATATAAAACTCCAGGTAGGGTTAGTAAAGCAGGGCTCTTACGACGGCCGCTCCTACGAGCCCACCCCCAGAAATAGCGACTCGAATTTTGCCTGTGAACGCCATCTCCAATTTTTTCCCGGGGTTGGGTAGTGCGAAGATAATTTTCACTTCGACAAGGGTCCCTCGCTCGTTAAAGGTCGGTAGTCGTGATGCAAAACAAACGGACCAAAGATCAGTATACACGCTGCCCCGTGGATCTAGGCGAGCAAGAAGTCCTGGTCAAAATAATACTTTTGCCACAAAGCGTTTATGTCTTCGCTCGTGCTTACTATCTCCCGTTCAATAGAAACGGCCCAGGACTCGCCCACATAGCAGGCAACGCATCAATTTCGCAGACGACAATTATTATCCGACTAGTTAGAACACGCCGCACAACACGATTCCTTATCAGTTTATCACTGGGGCTTTCATAATAAGCAAAAAGATTGATGAGGCCGTATGGCGTAAGCTGAAAACCAAAACATCGAAGATTCGTACCTTCACTGTACCACATTATTATAATGGCAGTAGTATTATGCCTCTACTACCTAACACTAGACACGTAAATATCACGTCAGCCAGCTTATGTAGCTCTAGCCGTGGCTTGCTTCTACCAATAATGGGATCTTAGCTATACACAGCCACCACATGTCGAACGATCACGAGGTCGACCGCAGCTATATGAATCCCTATGGCATTATCAATTGCAGACCGGCACAGCCACAGTATGGATTAGACTTACCCCGCATTTCAACATCCACGTACTTTTATTTCGGCCGAGACTGCAAAACCAACCTACCCTATATGTACCACCCATTTCACTGATCATCACAAGGACACACAGACTATTACCTTCCCACCCTTTGTAAAATCGCGACATGTTCCCGCCACTCTGGTTTATATAAACTTTGTGATTGACTCTAAGGTTTTGTATAAATAATACGTGCTCCAACTGGCTCTCAATAACAAGTGACCTAACAGGTATGTATTATAGATATGGTAACATATCATTCAGCCTACAGCACAGCACAAGGCTCTTGAGTGGCTATGCGTGCATGTCGCACAACTCAATACGAGACTTGTCAGTTATCAACGTATAACTAAGCCCTCTGCCTACCCATCTTGGTCAACGTCTGCTCTCAGATGAAAGTCTGCCCTTTTCAGATTCCCTGACCATATAAAAGGAGAGTTCGTAACATGGGCGGCACCCAATCGACAGAAGATGTCAGCAACGAATATTCTCCGTTCGAGTACGAGCCCCTCGAAAAAGCAACCATGATCCGGCTGATCAAGGTGTAACCCACCCGTATCGATCGACTCATCAACGTAACAATGTACCCCGCCGACCTTCCGCAACGCCCACAGACTTTTAAGGATACACCGGAATATAGATGTCTTTCGTACACCTGGGGCGAACCCCCGGAGGATCACAGAATCTTGGTAAATGAGCACATTTTCCAAGTGCGCAAAAACTTGTTCGAGTTCCTGGAGCTTGCAACGGAGGTGTACCCCGACGAGCCCCTGTGGATCGACGCGTTGTGCATCAGCCATATCAACACCCAGGAGAAGAGCCACCAGGTCCAGAGAATGGGCACGATATACGAAAACGCCACAGAGGTTGTTGTGTGGCTTGGTAAACGTCTCACCGACGAACGCATGTGGTCGAAGAGGGGATTGAGATCGTTTCTGGAGACTAGGATCTTCTCGCGAGGCTGGACGTGGGAGCCAGGGCTGTGCGACGGAATGTTGCAGCTCTCGAGACAATACGGCACGGAGTACGTGGTACGAGCGATTTGCGAACACCCGTATTGGACCCGCGCCTGGATCGCGCAAGAAATACTCCTCCAAGACAACATCGTGATCTTGGTGGGTTGTGAGAAGATCGAGTGGGATCGCTTCGGCCAGGTTCTTTAAGCGATGTATGAGTACCAGTATCAGAGTACCAGGGGGCTTCCAAATCCTTTGGCAAAATAATTGTACCTTGCGTGGTCGACGACAACACGTCTCCATCATCACCGGCACGACTTCTGGCTATGCATGAAGCTACGTTCGAACTCGGAGTGTGTCGATATCCGCGACAAGATATACTCCTTGTTGGCGATTGCGAGCAGCCCATTCAGGGTTGAAAGGCTCGTTGTAGACTATAGCGAAGAGAAAGAACGCCTGTTCTGGAGGGTACTTGATACCTATAGAGCCTGGCGCAGCCAGAATTACATCTTCATCTTAATGGACTTGTTGAGATTGAGTACCGAGGCACTAGATAAATGGTTCAGAAGAAATCCAGACGCCGAGGTTGTCATACCGAAGCCCCTTACCAAGGCATGGATCCACTGCTGGAAGAAGGACCCACCCACCCTGAGCAGAAGTAGAGGGCTTCTCTTAACGTAAATTGTGAAGGAGAAAACAAGCTTAGAAAGTATTTACTTGGGTATCAAGTCAATAAATTAGTCTGGAGGGAAATAACAACAAAAAGATCAAGTTATCGAGAGTGTGGAGTACAAAAATGATCACAAAAAGTGTTTCCCCTAGCATCTCAAAAATAAGCATAATTAATTAGTAATATGTGAAAGGTGGCTGTAAGAGCTAAATATACATGAGCGTTTGGGTCAATATTATCCCGCTCCCATGATCCTTTAGATCCGAGTCCATCCATGTGATATAAATCATTTGCGATTTTCCCCCTCCATTTCGCATTCCTTCACCGTTCACCCTTTTAGGTGCTGATAGGCACTGACTTTATATTGAATATACACTAAGTAACTTTTTCTGTTCCCCCTCCTAAAGCAACGTTTCACTAAAGGTGAGGCAGGAGGCGTCGGAGAGAGGGGTGCCTCGCTTCGCCAGCGCAGTATAGCAGAAGCCGAGCTCGTACCCTGCCTCCGTAGCGGCGTAGGCTAGCCCGCCGTGGTAGATATTGTAGCCTGAGATTTCTTCGAACGATGTCGTAGGCTTGGGTGAGGGCGGCGAAGCCGAGGAACGGGGACGAGCGGGTTGACGAGCATGTCTAGATAAGATAGCGAAGGTGTGAGTACAGAGGCTGCGCTAGCCGAACTAGCCAGCTAAGAAGAAACGCAGCATCAAGAGGAGCTTTTACAGAGACTGAAACCGAGCCTTCCTTCGGTGCCGTGCGTTCACGATGATAGGATCCATAGCCACAGGGACATCGTACCCTGCATTTGTATCCTCTCGGTGCTACTTCATGTGTACACATCCGTGCCAAGCCCCATACCCGCCCATCAACTCATTCAACCCGTTAACGCTCTCCAGTATCGATACGTCCGTAACTATGCCAAGTCTTTGCCCCCACACTGTGTACTTCCGTGAATAGACCCGATACCATCCGAGCGTACGGGCCTGTGCGCGTTTGCCATGCAAATAGACGGATTTGAGATTTCCTATTGGCGCTTGTGAGCAAAAGGCGGGTTGCTAGTACTTGTGAAATGAGACTGAAAAGCGGTCGCCTTATGCGCCATGCCATTGATCATACATAACCACCGCGGAACCACCTAGTCATACCCACATACAAGAGCAGCCGCACAGAAACGCGCTAAAACCATGATATCGTACACTTTTAACGCTAATGCAAAAGACGCTTCCCTGCTCCAAGGAGGCGGAGCAAAGTATGCTCGAGATGTCCAGATCAAGGGGGTATAAGAAAGTCCAAGCCAGAAGAGGCATCACATAACGACGCAGTTCTCCTCCTGCTGTCTCTGATTCGTGCGGCTCAGCCGCTCGCGCTTCATCTGGACCTTTGATCCGCCCTTCTTAAGCTCTTCGAGTCGTTCCTGCGCCTTGGGGAATTTGTATGCTACGTGTGCGTTAGCTTGTCCATCGGTGAAAGCCCCCGGCATTCGACTTACCAGCAGCTCTGCCATACCACCTCTTCGCCTCGTCCAAGCTCCGCGGGCATCCAATCCCGACTTCGGTGAAATAGCCCATAGCGAAGAGCGCCTTTGGAAGCGGGGGCTCTGCGCATGCCGCCTTACGTGCCCAAAGGTAGGCCTCGGTGTCGCTCTGTCCCAGTATACCCTCCACGCCCGTCAAATACCAGCCTGACAATGCGAGTTCGGACTGGTGCTCTTCCTGCGCAGCTGCCCTCGTGTACCACCCAATGCTCAAGCGCGCATCGACCGGACATCCCAAAAGCCCGTATTCAAATGCCTGTCCTAACCGGAACTGCGAAAACTTATACCCAAGCTCAGCAGCCTGCTTGAAGAGCGATAATGCGTATGGTTCGTCGCGCATGATCCGCTCATTGCCCGTTTGCGCCTCGTAAAGCAAGCCGAGTTCGTGCAGAGCATGGGGGTTGTCTGCGTCAGCGTGATCCGCAGCCCGCTTGAGCATGTTGACAGCCTCGCCTAGATGTTTTTGCTGTCCGAGCAAGCCCTTCAGCAAGATCATACCCATCTTATACATGGCAGGCGGGTCGCCCAGCGTAGCGGCTCGTCGATACCATTGCACAGCCTTCAAAGGGTCCTTTTTCGTCCCCCCGCCCTCTTCATGGCCCATTTCGCAGCATACAGCTGTCCGGTATGCCGCAGCAGGATGACCGGCCTTTGCAGCGGATTGGTACAATGTGAATGCCTCTTTGGTGTCGACCTGCAAACCGAGCTGCCCTTGGCCGTAGCAGTCCGCCAGATAAAACATAGCGTCTGGCGAGCCAGCGGCACAGAGTTTCTTGACTACTTTGTATGCTTCGTTTATGAATCTTTCACGATTCTTGTTCTTTGTGCGGTTGTCAGCAGTCCCGCCTTCATCTGCGAGCACACTGGCAGCCTCCACAAGCTTCTTTGCCAATTCAAGTCCAGTCTTAGGGTCCTGCAAATTACCGCCCCAAGTCTTCTTCAAACGGTTGAGTTCATCGTGCGTTACAGGGTGTTTTACAGAGCCAACCCGTTGGATTTGAGCAGGCCCACCCGGTTGATTGCTATATTCACTTGGTGCTGGCTCGGAGTTGTATTGTCGTATAGGTGGCGGTTTCGTAGCTTGGGCTGACGGTATTACGGGATTTTGCTGTTGCATCAGACCAGGGCGGAAAGGCGCCGGGTGCGCCGGCAACGCATCAGGATTGGTAGGCTGGGTCGGTCCTGGCCGATGACGACCTGGTGGATCGCTGGGAACTCTTCCGGGCGCAGGGGCTGCCGTCCCGGGTCGTTGGATAGGCTTTCCGGGTGCCATCGGTGAAGCGTTTCTCATGGAGTTGGGTGCAGGCTCAGAGTAGGTCGTCTCGTCGGAGTATACACGCTCAGGTCCCAGAGGTGGTCTTCCGTATCTAGGATCAAAGTTCGATGGCTGACCAGGGCCATAGCCAGCACCAGGCGTCGCCCTGTCACTAGTCATGCCTCTTAGAGAAGGGCCTCTACCACGGGGTCCACTCGGTAATCCATTAGGAGGTTGGTACGGAACGTGTTCCGAGTGCATGCCAGGCATTGGAGGAGCATCGGCGGCCATTTCGTGAACGTTATACTGGCCATGCAGATCTGGCTGCGAACGAGTCTTTGCTGCTTGCTGATAGAAGTTGTTTGCCTGTGTATAACCAGCGCCTGCTATTCGTATCATGCTATCAGCAGGTGGCCCAGTGGTAGGAGAAAGATGATTGTCTAAGGAATCACCTCTCCGATGCCCGTTGTTCGGCTGTTGGATGGCATCGAAATCAGGCATGTCAATCGAGACTTTACTCTGGCGGTCTTCGCCATAGTAGTCGTCATAAACAGTGTCCAGTGATGCCTCATGGTGATATCTCGAGCTATCGTTGGGGTGAAACTGTGGCTGCTGCTGTTGCTGGTGCGCGTGCGGCATCGGAGGCCTCTGATCGAAACCTTGCTGCGATCCATAGCTGTTCGACTTGGTACCACCAGCCGTCGTGGGACGTGGAGGTATGTAAGTCGGCGACTCTGGTCCGTGATATCCAGCTGCGGCCCCAGATTCTACCCACTGTTTCTGGGGATTTTCATATCGTCGTTGGTTTCCGGGGCCAGGCATGTTCTGGGGCATAGTCATGGACCGTTGGACAGGTCCAAACCTTTGCTGGGGAGGCGGCGGTCCTCGATTAGGAGGCATGCGGTTCGGCGGCGGTCGCTGGCCTCGCCCGGAGCCCTCGTAGTGTCCCGAGTCGTGTCGTTGCATGTCGGGCTGCCCTCCTCTTCCCATAGGAGGTCCCCTTTGCTGCATCGGGGGAGGGCCTCGGCCTCGGCCCGGTGGCGGTCCCATTCCTCTGCCTTGACCTGCATTTTCCGGACCCAAAGTCATCAATGCCATGGCTTCGTCCATAGAGCCAGCCTTTGGTCGCGGCTTTACTTTTTGCGAAGGGAAGCTCGGGAACGGGTTGTCTTGGGGAACGGATGTGGGTGACGCTGGCGCCATGCGTGGGCGTTCTGTCCCTGGTGCGGTCAGACGTGTTCAAGTACCGCGTATTGGGTCTCCCTTCAGAGGCCCTGGGTAGAAACTGTGCCATGCTGCAACTTACCAGCTGGAGGGGGTCTCATGCCGCCCCGACCTTGCATTGGAGGTGTTGGGCCGCCTCCTCGGCCCATTGGCGCTCGCGGGTCTCGTTGTTGCGGTGGCGGCTGGCGGTACTGCTGGTCGTAGCCATCCTGTGAAGGCCCTCGTTGCCTTGGCTGTTGATTCACATGGCCATCCTGCGGAGGCCCTCGTTGCCTTGGTTGCTGGTTCACATGGCCATATCCACGCTGCTGGTCATGGTCCCAGCCACTGCCTTGGTTGTAGGAACCGTCGTCCCATTGCTCGTACTGTCCCTGGTCGTAGCCGTAGTCGTCGTACTGCTGGTCGTACTGAGTAGCGTAGCCCACGGGCCGTCGCGCCTGCTGCGGGGCACCTTGGTTGTAGTATTGCTGCTGTCGCGGCGGCTGCTGGTACTCGTCGTACTGCTGCCGCGGTTGCTGTGGGTAGGCCATTGGCGCACGCACGCGATGCCCGCCTTACGACGTGCCGACGTGCCGCTACCTAGGCACGATGGGGGCGCGCGTGCGGGGAAGGCGTGCACAAAACACACTCGATTTCGTGGAGAATACCCGCAGTCGGATGGGTTTAGAAGGCGGCAGTAGCGACAGGAAGTATCAGAGCAGCGTCAGTCACTGGCCTTGCAGTGGTAGTGTTGTGGTTCGAGGTGTGGTTCGAGGTGTGGCGGGGGAGCGCGTTGTTCCGGGACGGCATGTCCAGTCAGCTCAAACAGCAGGGGCGAGCTTTGATTATAAACGAACGGAAATACGAATGTGACCAGCACACGGTACTAGGAGGCAAATGAGCGATATCCTCAGGTTGTGTCCTGGTGTGGGCAGTAAGCTTCCCGAGAACTGGCATTGCGAGTTTCAGGCCCACAGGGAAGCTGGGATCGGCGGCATATCGACCCCGGAGAACGACGCTGGTTTCATGACACAGCAAATCAGCGTCGCGCCATGGAGGCATTCTAATTGCGGCGTCGCCTACCCGCCTGGTGACCCTGGGAATAAGCCGGCTGCTCTATCAAAAAGTTCATTTAAAGCACCCACATAGCGGGCCGAGCCAGGCGTGCATTCGAGGTGACGAGACTGTGTCACAGTAACGAACTTGACTCGTGAACACACCTTGCCTCCCAGGTATGATGGCCGCGCCCTGCCAGACTCCAGCGAGTTTCAGCTCTGCTCCTCACTGTACGCTTTCGCTCGCGTCAGGCATCTTTGCACGAGAGCCTCCGACGATCGTACAGGGACCCAATGACGGCGGCTTGCCCGACCTTCTCGTCCCTGTTGATCCCGTCAACGTCGTGTGCATCCCCACTATGCCGTCACCTACAGTATACTATCGCGCGTTGAGCCACGTGATGGTGTCTGCGCCACACAGTGGCTGGGTGCCGCTAACCGCAAGAAGCTTGATGTCCAAATCGCAGCAACATCTCATGCTCATCCATCCACACCATCGCCATCGACTGCCGTCCATCAAGATTCCATTTCAGCTCACTACACCCTGCGCGTATACTCAGCCACAGCCCAATTGCGTACACACTGCCACCAACTAGCCACTCGGTTCATCGTTCGCCATGCCGAGCCCAGGAACGTACATGAAGGCCATCGGAGCGTGCGCAACCCTTGACACCCTCCGGATGTTCGGCAGTTGACAATTGACAGCGGCGCCGCTTTATGCATAGGTGGACCAGCGCTCGTCTGGTACGTGACGCCGACAGAAGAGGAAATCTTCAAGGTGGGTTTTCCGACATCATGCCTGCATTCGCCACGTGCTTCCCGACCTCCAGGGTCGTCTGCAACGCCTCTCTCACAGGGGATAACAAACAATTGAGATTCTAACATAATGTGTCTTCCAGAAATACAACCCAGACCTGCAGAAGAGAGCCCTAGCTCAGCGTGAGACCCGACAGCAAGAGTTTGACGACTTTGTCACGCATTTGAAAGAGGCGGCGAGGTCGGACAAGCCCAGTAAGCCTATTTGCTTCCGCGCTGATATCGCAGCACTGATCGCTATGTACAGTCTGGACCGCACAGAAGGAGATGGACCAGAAGCGCTCGTTGGAGAAGACGCAGCGCTTAAGGGACGAACAGGCCAGCTTCACCGCGGAGGCGGAGAGGCGACGAGCAGAGATCCGGTCGAGCACGCAGTAATGATCGATCCGTCCTGTTTCGGCGTTCCAATGTGTATAACGGTGTATATCAAGCTCCATGTTTCTTCGCTCTTCTACTTGGGCTTTGTGTCCGTTCCCGACTCACAAACTTATATATTATGTTTCCATAACCACCTCTCCCCATCCCACATCGCCACGCGGACAAACTCTGAAAGGACACATCCAGGAGCCCAGTGGCCGATGCAGATTGTTTCTCGAAGGTTTCAGCTGACATTGGACGAACGTTCCCGAAACCCCCACACCACGACTACCCAGTGCCTGTAGCTTTGCGGTGTATTTACCTCCAAAGCCACGCGCTTGCACAAACATTACACGTTTTCCAGTATCAACCCTCAGTAGAAGGCTGGTGTTCATCTTCACCTTCACCTCTATCCCGCCTTCCCAGTGCACTCACTCAGTTACCCAGTCACCGCGCGCCACCCACCTCACCGTGCTCAAAAACGCCCACAACCGCAACAAGCTCCCAATCAACATCACCTCACCCTCGCCCCAACATGTGCGAACTCACCCACCTAACTTTCACCTGCGGCCACACTCAGCTCTCCTTTTCATCCCGCTGCCCCTCCGCCTCTCGCCGACGCTCCACACCCTCCCACCTACCCCCAGACTTCTGCCGCGCCCACACCGGCATAACAACCCCCTACCTCACGACCTCCCCGGACCCATGCATGCCCTCCTGCCGGCGCAAAGAAGCCCTCGACGCGCTCGCCAAGCGGTACTCTTCAGCTAAAGGCGCGATCTCCAAGCTCGTCGCCCGCGCACAAAAGGTAGAAGTCTGCGCGGAGAAAATGGACGCGGGGTCCTTCACTGAAAAGCAGTTTGCGAAGCTAGAGCAGGAGGGCTGGGACGCGGGGAAGTTGGTAGAGCTGTGTCAAGAAGCACTTAGTACGCTTCCGGGCTTGCTTGCTGAAGTTCCCGCCGCGACGGCCGCATCTGAGGCCGATCTGGAAGAGGCGTACGCCGCGGCGAAGGCGTCGGTGAGGGACTACGAGCTTGTGGTTGGGGACGAGGGGGAGACGAAGGAACTGGTGGCGTTTGATGCGGGTGCGTTGGTGGAGGCGCGGGATGGGGGGATGCTGTATGAGGTTGTGTGTGAGATTGAGCGGCGGGCGGAGCAGGCGTGCTTGGAGCAGGTGGGGTGGGAGGGGCCGGGGGAGGATGGCGTGCAGATGGGGGTGTTGAGGGATTTGGGGGCGTGGAAGAGGGGCGTGCTGAGTGGGGGGAGGATGGACGATGCGTTTATCGGGAAGAAGAGGAAGGTGGTGTATACGGCGTAGGGAGTTTGGTGGTGAGAGGGGTGGGCATGTTGGTGCGTGGGTTTGGTATCGCTTCGGGGAGATGTCTGTGGATTGGCCTTGGAGTTTATTGAGGAATAGCTTGAGCCCCGCATCAGTCTAATCAGACGCTATCAAATCTAATGCATACGCTGATACCGATCCTATGCGTGAAAGCAGTAATATAATAAGTCGTGATGTAAGAAGCTTACTTTTGGCTAACACGTTCGCTGTGAGCAGCTTACGAGGACCGCCATTTGAAGGTTGTCAAAGCCCTAAATATATTGTCAGCGATAGCCATTGTTTTACTGACAGATATAATAGTTAAAGCATGCCAGGCCACTGATTTTATTACCCATGACACCTAACGGTCGATGCGTAGAAGTTTCTTTGAAAATCTGCCATGCTTCAACTTCATGTCCTCTCCTAGTTTAGTCGACTATTCCTTCGCTGTTCATTCTCTGCTATACGGCTTGGAACTGATACCGGCAACGAGTTCTCCCAAACCTGCCTAGTCAGTTCCAGAATTGCTAGTTCATAAATGTACAGCATGGTCACTTGGAATGATTCACCACGCGCCAGCATGAAGTGAATCTGAACAGTTCGTTCACATGTTTTATGCGCACGGCTTATCCGCGGTCATATCTAGCATACGGCCAGTGGACAGTGAGCTCGCCTAGACCGATTCACTTCTGGTCTTCACCCGCAAAACGTCCCGTTCACTCTCACCGTGCCTGTTCATCCGCATTGTCGACTGGACACAATAGAAGCTCCCAACCTCCTACTCTCTAGTGACTTCTGCGCTCCCGCACGCATATTTAAATCAAGCTCCCCGCTCTCCACCGTCGCACAAACACTTTCTTCTACTTTGTCCACACACCGAATTCTTTCACACATACACTTTCAATCAACACATTCCACAAATCACCAACGCCTCGCATCAATGGCGCAACGCAACAACGCGACGCCATCGCAGCGGCAGCAGCAGCCGCAATTTGCGGGCAATCTTTCAACCCCTATGTTCGGCTTGCCTCCCAATGTGAACACTAGCGGCTTTGACCCTCGCACTGCCAGCCCGCTATCCCTGCTTCCCTGCGAATCAATCTATGATCCTGACGTCCCAATCTACAGCACGAGGCCGCTCGAGGCACCACAGCCGCGCGGCATGGTGATCCTTGCGAAACTGTCAGGCGGCGTCCCGATCCCGGGCGAAACCTCGCTCCAGGGAGTGCACATCAACTTCGCGACTGCATGGAAAGTCGCCGAAGCCTCGGCCAATGCGAAAAAAGCAGAGCTGGAAGAGCAGGCCATACTCGCTGGCTATCCATCGCCGTACGTGATGGTCCTCACGGATGCCTTCAGGAGTACCTTCACCATTGCAGTCGACCACGTGTTTCGATGGCGCTACCAGGTCGAAAAAGTGCAGCCTGATATAGATATAATCGAGAATCGGGCGACTCCCAAGCAGGCGTTCAACGCAAACTTTCGAGCTGAGCATGAGGCTCAGCGCAAGAGACAGGACACGCCCGCTCAGGCAAACACCACCGCAGAATTCATGCAGCGCAAGCATGAGCTGGTTGGTTCGCGGTCCGCTTCCCTTGCTGACTGCTCAACACCCGCACCCGAGGATCACGGTTCGTTTCCCCAGCCGAATTCAACCGCTATCAATATGAGTGGTGTGGACGAGGTATCCTTCGAGATTCCACCTGAGCCCACGACTTCTGACTTCGAGGGCGATACCGTGGCCGATGACGACAGCCTTTTCGGCGACCTTATGAACCAAATCCCAGACACAGGTGTCGCTCTACCAGACGTGTTCTCTGAGCCGACCGACAGCCTTTTCGGCGGAAACATCAACCAAATCGCAGACACAGGTGCCGCTCTACCAGACGTGATCTTGGAGCCGGCAGTTACGCAGCACATAGAGCTGGAGCCCGAGACAGCCACGGGTGCTGAAGCAGAGATTCAAAACTCAAACGCCACTCTTCCAGTCGTGCCCGAGGACCAAACTTCAACTCAAGAGGCGTGGTCAGGTGACTTTGAGGCAAACAACGCCATCGAAACCCCTATCACGTCTGCGCCCCAGATCAACTACGGCACTCCCTGCTTCGGCCTTTACCTCACCCACACAGATCCATCCGGCCCCGCAGTCACCTATCGCCTCCAGCTCAACACGTCTTTGGGACAAGCAGACAGCGACATGAAGCTCATCGTGACCAACGAAGTGGTGAAGGCCCAGGCGCAGGGCGTCGCAGAAGACATGAAGCTTGAGATCGACGTCCACAAGCTTGAGATCGTCAACAAGAGCGGGTCTCGCCTGAGCTACGAGATTGCCGAGGGCGCTTTCGCTGACGGAAATTTCACGAGTAAGATGGAGCGTGATGGCCGTGTGATCGATGGGGAGAGCTACACGCGGACGATGTTTGAGAACGCGGTGAGGGAGACGGAGCGGATTCATCGGTATGTGATGCTCTGGCAAGATGTCCAGAAGACTATCGTACTAACCTTTTGCCTAGACAGGGTTTGGAGTCCCATAAACATGCGATCGACGAGGCCAAAGAGGATCTGCCCGAGACGCCCAACACCGAGGATTTCGAAGAGACAGTGGTCAAGTCGCCTGCCACCCAAGACGGAGAGGAGACTGTGAGCGTCATCTCCGCGACCACAGATGTCCTGGAGCCTTCGGCCGATTCACCCACAACTGAAGACGAGGAGTCCGACGCCGACGCAGATGGCCAAGAAACCTCGGTCAACCCACCCGCAACTGACGATGGCGAAGAGTCCGATGTCTCTTCACCCTCCGAGGCACCGCCCTCTCGCAAGCGAACTCGAAGCCCGTCCGAAGAAGTCCCCGCGACATCCCCAGCTCAAGACCAAGACGCTTCAACCGAGGAAGCTGCTCCCACCACCCCGCCTTCCAAGAAGCGCAAGGTAGAATCTCCCCGTGCCAGCCGCATCGAGAGCCACGACAAAACCCCCGAGCAGCAACATCCCACCC
This sequence comes from Karstenula rhodostoma CBS 690.94, assembly GCA_010093485.1. Taxonomy (NCBI): domain Eukaryota; kingdom Fungi; phylum Ascomycota; class Dothideomycetes; order Pleosporales; family Didymosphaeriaceae; genus Karstenula; species Karstenula rhodostoma. The sequence continues at coordinate 1,767,353 of MU001497.1, read as the reverse complement.
CAATCGCGCTGCACTCTCCCATCAAGAAGCGCGGCCGAGAGTCCGAGGAGTCTACCACGCGTCGCCCATCCTCCACCGCCGCCGAGGAGCCGCCCTCGAAGAAGAAGCGTATGACTCCAACCGAGCACGTCGACGCTGCCACCGAAGAGTCCACCCAAGCCACCGCCGCCACACCCGCCGCCGACGAGCCCACCGAGGACACCGCCATCCCCGCCGACGAGCTTACCGACGACATCTACTGCCGCTGCAAGCAGCCCGACGACGGCACAAACATGCTCGGCTGCGACGGCGCCGCGTGCCGCAACAACGGCTGGGTCCACATTGGCTGCTTCCCCGAGATCGAGGCGCCGCCCGTCGACGACGGCGGAGAGTCCAAGTGGTACTGTCCCGACTGCGATCCTGCGGCGTTCGAGCCGAAAAAGAAGGTTGCGAAGAAGGGCCAGGCGGTGACGAAGGGGAAGGCGGTGAAGAAGGGTGGGGTGAGCAAGAAGAAGACGAGTGCGGCGGCGAATAAGAGGAGGTTGATTCGCTAGGTGGGATGAGGAGTGAGCATTGGTGTGAGGGTTGGATGTTTGGATGGGATATTCATCGGTCGGGAGGTCGGGAGGTCGGAAACAGATTGGGAGAGTTTTGTTTACTCAGGCGGTGGGTCAAGTCGAGGTGATGGTCCAAAGATATGGATGGTGCTTCGCGCGAGCGTTGGATACCTCGCGCCGTCCTTCTTGAGATGGATAAGGATAAGACTGCCACATGCACTCAACGCACTGTACCAAAAACATCTCGCTACGACAGTCGGTTGATCCGACTATGGGCCTTCAAAACGAACGCCCCAGCGTAGCAGAGCACATCAGTACCACGGAATAACAGAAACATGAAAATAACTACTCTGTTGATCTACTTGTGATGATGTTTCAATCTCATGTTGAGCTTAGCAACGCTACTAAACGCAACACCGGAGCGGCCCCCGTCCCACCTCACACGACATGCCCGTACGCCTCTACCGCAGCGCCGCGTTTCATCTGCACCCCACCACCACAACAAATAACAACACAAATAAACAACCATACCGCAGTCCACACAAGCCCATCTACCTCGTACCCTCGTTTCCCGCGTGGCCCCAGCAAACCTCGACCATGCTTTCCAGCAGCACCGCGCAACCAATAACCTCAAGCCGCGTGTGACAGGCCGGGAAAACGGTCGGTCGACGACGCGCACAAGCAGAGGGAGGTACGTCTCAGCCAGCACATACAGTGCTACCGCATGTGCCCAGGGCTATGCATCTGCGACCGGACGCGGGCCGTGTGCCAGCCAACGCAGACGCGTAGATGACCCTCTGTCGGCCCCGCTCTCCCCTCACATGTTGTTGTGATATAACATCGGGTGCGGAGTGTGCTGTTCGTGTCCCTTCTCTTTCTTTTTTTAATACGCGTTTTGATATTGTTTGTGCTTGTTAGAAGAAGAAGAAGAAGAAGAAGAAGAAGAAGAAGAAGGAAAGACAATGTCTACGAAGACGAAGACGAAGACGACGCTTGTCATGCTCTTTGCGAATGAAGTATGGGCGGTATACGGGATCGGTGTCGAGGGGGCTACTTGCATCGTGCGTTACCACTCTGCTCTGCTCTGCTCTGCGTTGCTCTGCGTTGGTCTCGCACCGTACGGTACTAACAGAACCAGAGCTGCCAGGCAGGACGCATGGACGGAGCGGTAAAGCGAGCAGAGACACCAGTCTCGTCCAGCACTCCAACGCCAACGCCAACGCCAACGCCAACGCCAACGCGTCCCCCTACAGAGACAGTACCCTTCAACACACCCTCCCCCACCGGTCCCCTCGCCATCCCCACACCGCCCCCGCAACCACCCACCAACCACCTCGAACCCGGCGTCAAAATCGGCCTCGCCACCCTCGGCGCCATCCTGTTCCTCGCCCTCGGAGCCTACCTCCTCGAGTCGTGCTACCTGCGGCGTCGACGGCGGGAGAAAGCGCTCCAGCGCGCCGTGGAGGAGGTCGAGAGTGGCGAGCGGGCCGAACGCGCGCTGGCTGAGCTCAAAGGCAGTGGCAGTGAGGAGATTGTGGTGCTGGAGAGTAGGGTTTCGATTGTGTTTGATGAGGGGTCTGAGGATGAGATGGAGGGGTCTGAGTGGGAGAGGGGGCGGGCGCGGAATGGGATGAGTTTGGCGAGGAGGGAGTGGTAGGGGGAAGGGGAGGGGAGGGGTGGTGTTTGAGGATGGCTCTGTGTCCGGGGAAAAGTTGGGTTGGTAGAGTGTAAGCTTCAAGTGTTTGAACATGTATCCGTAGCGCATTCGCGAATTGAACAACGATCGCATGGATACTTCTGTTTCACGCGCGCTGCCTGCTGCCTTGTGCGTATCTCACCTCACTCGAGTGCTTTGCCGGTCTGGTCTGTATAACCTTGTTATCTACCCCCACCTCAGCGTAAGCAAGCACCATCCTTACAAGCACCACACTCCCCAGACCTCACCATGGCTGCTCTCCTCGACGCACTCCTCACCTGCCTCACCGGCTCCGAGCCCAACACCGCAACCACCACCCCGTCGGAGAAACAGCCCCTCACCCCCCCTTCCCAGCCAGCTCCTTACCGCCTCAGAAACCGCCGACCGCGTCGTCCACGCCCTTGTCCACACAGAAAAGCGCGGAACCCACCTTAAACGCACCCTCGACACCATCGTCAGCGCATCCAGCTGGACAGAGAACCTTGCAGAATGGGTGCTCGCCAAGCTCGAGACCCCCGCCAAAGAAGCCTACGACCAAGCGTGCTCCGCCGCCCTCGCAATCCCAGCCTTCGTGAAGGACCACCCCGTCTCCACCACCGACCTCGCGCTGGGCGTGCTCGTCGTGCTCGCGCCGTGGGTGCTGGAGGTGCTTGGGTTCGCCGAGCTAGGACCTGTTGAAGGTAGGTATCCATCCCCGTCCCGCACGACACCCGTTTCGTACGCATGGCTGAACAAACACTATCTTCTTTCGCGGCGGCATGGCAAGCGCGGTACGCCGGCTACGTGGCGGAGGGGTCGCTGTTCTCTTTTTTGCTGCGCCTGGGCATGGTGTGGCATTGAATTGCACCCCTTTCCCTGTATACGCTCCATCAGGTGCGACGTCCGTCCGTTAGCTCGTTTTTTTTTTTTTTTTTTTTTTTTTTTTTTACCGCTAGAGAGCAAAGGGCCGGGGTTTTTTCGTTTTCGTTTTCGTTTTCGTTCTCGTTTTCGTTTTGGGATGCTGGGGTCTGACATCATATGTTCATGCACACACACAACCCTGCGTTAGGGACGTGCCATGCCATACCATACCATACCTACCATGCTTTCCAGGGTACATAGGTAGGGATGGAAGAATCCGAAAGCGAACATGTTCGCGAATCGATATATCGGAGGATGCGGCATCGGTCCGATGTGCTGGATGATCTACCTACAACCTTGCTGCGACGTGAGGGTGCATCTGCCTATCGCCAACGGGCGCCACGCCGCCCCACTTCCGGCCCATCCCAGCCCTAAACCGTCCTAAACGGTTTCCTTCCCACGCCACGCCACGCCACGCCTTACCGTCCCTGTCTTCCCAAACTATATTGAACCGAAAGCCTATCCCCATCCATACATCCATCCCTTCATGGACGAACTCTACGTCTTCGGCTACGGCTCCAACGCGCAGTTTCCCAAAACACTGCGGACCGACAGCCAGAACCCCGAGCATCTGCACGTGACGACGCTTTCGACGCCAACTCGTGCTCTGCGCGCAGGAAGCATCGAGGTGGTGTGGGCGTCGTGGTGCGATCTGATATGTATGTATGTATGTATGTCAGTCAGTCAGTCAAGTGCAGCAAGCATGCGAGCGTGATGAAAGCGACACTTTTCCCCGCCCAACATCCTACGCTACGTTCTCCGTCCGAAACCTCCTAACCCATCTATCTACAGTAAAAGTAAACACCACATACCACTACACAGGCAGCTCGCTCCTCCCATCCCAAACCGCCACCTTGACCACCCTCCCCACCTCCCCCACCTCACCCCCCATCTTCTTCGGCCGCCCCGACACAGCCGGTATCCTAGGCTTCATCTCCCGGACCACCCACACCCACACCCTCACGACCTTTTCCCCACCCGCAGAAATAGCCACCGGCGCACCCCCAACCCTAACAACATGCCTCGCCTCGTCCCCATGCACCGTCCACGCCATCGCCTTCCCAGCCGCCGACGTCGCACTAGTGCACCTCGCACCGCAGGCCAACGCCCCAGCCGCACTCGTCCAGCTCCCACTCCCGTCACTGCAGCACCTCCACGACTTCCTCAGACACCCTGACGCAGAGTACATGGCGCGCACCACCTTCCCCCCAACACACGTCACAGCGAATACCGCAACGCTCACCGCCATCTCCCCACGCGGTACCGTCCACACCGTGGCCACGGACCGCCGTTTCGCCCGTGCCGCGGGCCGCGAGCCAGATTTTGGCACAGAGACGGCACAGCCGGTTCCCTTTCTGGAACACACCACCATTACCAAGGTCGCGGCCGGAGGGCTCTACACGGCGGCCTTGGCTGATGATGGCGAGCTGTTTGTGTGGGGCCAAGCGGTGGCGGGCACGCCGGGGGAGCTGCGGTGTTTGGCCGACAGGGGCGACGACGACGACGAGTTTGTCGCGACTGTGGAGGTGGGAGAGGGCGCGAGGGTTACTGAAGTGGCGGTAGGGGCGGCGCATGTGCTTGTTGCTGCGGAGCGAGGGGGAAGTAGAGGAGTGTGGGCAGCGGGGGATAATCGGTATGGTGCGCTGGGGCTAGGGGTGGATATGGAAGCGAGTGAGTTTGTAGACGAGTTTGTGGCGGTGGAAGGGCTGAGGGGGAAGCGGGTTAAACAGATGGTGTGTGGGGGCATGTCGAGCTACGTGGTGGTCGAAACTGAGAGCAGAGGTGGTACTAAAGGGTGATGTGATCACATCAAGAACGGGGAACCGTGGTATTCTTCGTAGGATATTTGATTATCGAGGGGAGGTGATCATATTAAGAACAGGGAACGGTGATATCATTTGTAGGATATTTGAATATCGAGGTGAGGTCCGCCGCAAAAACATGCCCACGTCTGGGTGCATATTGTTGCAGAGGCCCGAAATCCAACGGAAAGCGTGTGCTGGTTGAAGATCTGGGCTTTGCGGCGCAGTGTCGAATCGCACCATCTGAAGGTTCGTGCAGATCAGGAGATGCGAATCAGGATGCCATCGGTATCAAAAAATGAAGGACGTGCGACGACCTGAGCTAGGCTTTTTTTGTTCCACTTCGAATTTGGGCCCGATAGTCTCAAGATGCGCACCATTGTGGGTGATGCCTAGAGGCTGGCTGCGTGCCTCAGTAGCGTCTGGATGAACATGGATTTTAGTCGTCTTCTGAATCTTCGAGGCTAGGGGGGCTGTGTTTTGGCTGAACCGAGACGTGTTCCGGCGAATGCGTGTGAATCGTCTTGGGATCGTCTTTTCGAACGTTGGACGCAGTTGCGGACAGCAAGCAAGTATGATGGCGGTGCTGAGCTGTGCATATATCCACGCCATAGCAGCGGCGAGGTCGTCAGTCATGTCTCCGCGGAAATCAACCTGGACAATCGAGATGATACGAAAGACAGCCACTAGAATGTTGCTGCAAAAGGTCAGTCTTACTTGCATGCATCAACGGCGGGTACGTGAGTCCTCGCACAGTAGACCCAACGCGAAAATGCATGAGATGGCGATCTTGTGCGCGCGTCGAAGCTGGAGCTGCCAAACGACGAAGTGTGGGAGTGACCAGATGACGGAGTCAACGACCATGCCACATACAACTGTCACAACTTCAAACGGCTTGATCAGTTCCGCGTAGCAATACCGTGGATCCTCGAGCGGGTATTTCCAGTTATACCGAAGTGGTCGACAACGCAGGAGGTAGACTAGAATGACAGCGACCAACTAAGCCATACTGAAGCCAAGACAGCAGTATGCTATCAAGATTAGCCAACTCTCACAGTGGGAGGCAAGATGCAGAGGAATAGAGTGCTTGGCTTGGCGACTATACCGGTTGATCGCAGGCGAGATGAGGTGACTCGGGCGAAGAAGGTCCGGATGAGGAAAACAACGAGGGCCCACCTGACCAGGGTCAAGGCAACGGCATGCGGGAACTGGCATATCCAAAAGATCTAGTCCGGTCAGTGTCAAGTCTGTTGGCGTGTAACAGCACAGACACAGACCATGGCCGTGACCTCCAGCTGCGATTTCGTCAAAGCGTACGCATGCTCACCGGCACCTCCTAGCGTGATGGCTAGGGCCATCAGAATGCCATGTTCCGAGAGCCGCGCTACCGGGACGTACCCAAGATTGCTCCAGCGAAGAGCGAATACATGAGCAGCTGCAGGGTGTGAGTCTTCTTGGATGCTGGGTAGCCCTTGCGAAGCACCTACCAAGGCGGCTACCAACAAGGCATCGTCGCTCGTGATGTTGACTTTATTCGCTGTGGTGTATTTTGCAGCGAAGCGAGCTACCATGAAAGCCGTAGCCAGTACGGTCAGAAGCACTTGGACGGCGATATCAGTGCGATGTGCCGTCATGACAGGCCGAGCAGAGGCTGACAACGAGAAGGTCCAAAAAGAAAGTGTGATGGATACTCAAACGGAGATGAACATGCTAGGCGGTCGCGCAGAAGGTAGGTAGGGTGAATGGAGAGTGAAGTGGTTGGGAAGCAGTGTCGGAAAGCGTCATTTGAGCGAGTCGAAGTCAACAGAGGCAAGAGCGACCTGGGGGTGGGTGAGGAAGTCGCCATGGCCGAATCGGGCAATCGTCGTCGGGGCTCACGGTTGCGCAGTCGACGCAGTTTGCAGTTTGGGCGGATGACGGACGCATGTTTCGGATTGCTTTTAACGCGTTGTAGACGAGCGAAGACGCGCGAACATGCGCCTCGTGCTGAGCCCAGCGGTCCGGAGCTTCCGTGAGCAGCCACTGTCATCCAGCATCACCCTCTCACCTTGGCGCAGAATTTGGCCGCTACAACAAGGCCGCAGCCCAACCCAACGCCAATGCGCGGTATTGACTCTTCGACAAGGCCGTGATGAGGCCAGGCGTCTCCTTTTCGCGACGGGCCGCGGCAGCAGGGAGAAGGAGAGGGAGAGGGAGAGGGAGAGTGGGCAGGCAATGCTGACAATACGGCATCAGACGCAAAAGGGCATCGCAGCAGGGCGTGGTAGCAGGACACAGCACCTTGGTCCTGGTGAGAGCATACCTGATTCTCCCCAGCACGCAGCAGGCTGGGCAGGAATTTGCTAGTCAGCGAATCCTTGGCACGAGCCACACATTCGCGTGAGCCGGGACCCTTCTCCGCACGAACCGCAGGCATTTGTGGCCATCCTCGAGGCTCGAGTAGGTAAACAACAGCCAACGCGGTCCAGGGCAAGCAAGTCAGCCAAGCCAAGGCAAGCGCCAGAACCAGAGCCCACGTCAACGCCTCGTATCCAGTCCAGCTGCACCGGCCCGCACTCGTGTTCGCTCGTGTGCTGCACGTCGGGACATTCGTTGGAATCCGCCAGCTTCGTGTGGAGGTTTGACACCGACGACGATCATGATGGTGAGGGCAGGAGTCGTTGATCGTAGGGCACTGAAATCTTATCAAGACGCCCACTCAGCGAGGCCCCGTCGTCATGATCACCCATGGAGAAACACGGACACTCGCACACATCAGGGGGGTGTCGATGCTCTCGGTGGCGATCTGCACCGCCGCAGCCCTCTGAGCTCGCGTGCTGATACACTCCGCGACTGCACCGCCGCAGCCCTCTGAGCTCGCGTGCTGATACACTCCGCGACTGTCCCCCCACCCACGGCGGCGGCTGCACTCTGTTCGCCGTCGCCATCGGTCCACGGCGTGTGCAAAACACGTCGCCTCGGCGTTTGCGAGAGAAGGGCTGCAAAACACGTCGCCTCGGCGTTTGCGAGAGAAGGGCTGCAACGCCACGGCCATTGGCTGCCCGCGCCACGGCGCTATCCTGGCACGGATGAGCCGGGGTCGCGAACTGGTCGAGCCGAGCGCATGCACCCCTGATGGCGTCCTAACATCTGGGTTGGTAGCTCTCGTTAACGTCATGTGCTCTTGTCTAGCTGCCCGCCTGCAAAACCACCATGCTATTTTAGATGCCACGCCGGCACAACGACCCACCTTGGGAGATCCGTTTGGACCCGCCGCCTTTTCTTCTGAATGCCCTTGGGCACGCTTTCTTCTCTTGCTCGGCCGCCATCCTTTCTCCGTTTCCATTCCTTTCAATCCCGTGTAACAAGGCCGACGGTCGACTGTTGATCGCAATCAGATCTGTCCCTTCTTTTCCCTCCTCCAGCTCACACCTGAGAACACCAACTTTCCTACCCCGCGGTTATGCTATAACTGCTTGAAGCCGCCCATCCCGGAACTCGTCACAAGATGCACAAGCGACACTCCTCATCCTCGTCTCGCCCCCGAAGCCCTCGCCCTGGCACCTACAGAAAGAGGAGCAATTCCTTCCCAATCTCCGAGGCTTTGGGATGCTCCACGCCTGAAGCCGAACTCATCCTAGCCGAGGGCAGAGCCGCAGTACGCAGCCGTCTGGCCGGCCGCCAGCGCGGCCGTTCGAGAAGAAGTGACAATAACGCCCCCTTCAACCCAAAAGACCATGTTGCCTACCTTGCCCAACGCTCGGCACTGTCGGAAACTGCTGACAGGCACTCGTTATCGCCGCCTGGGCCGAACCCCCCTAGGCATGTGCGAATACCATCTGATGCTACGGACCGGAGTACGTCCACAATCGTTGCACCCAACCAACAGGCCGTGCAAGAAGCACCCAACGATACCACCCAGGCTGCCGGCCCACTCGGAGACTACTCGGCCCAGCTCGCCAAATTCATTCAATCCCAGCTCAACTCGATACCGGCCTATACGTCTGGCGACAGCTCAATTTCTCCACGGTCATGTCCCGATCTAACCTTCGCGCGGAGTGTTTCTCCGGCAAAGAGTCCTACTCGGAGTGCGTCTCCGGTAAAGAACCCTGCTCTATCACCTGCCAAGCCAGTGGCGATGAAGCGCCCTATCAATGCGCCTAGCCTCATTCGGATACCTAGCATTCGTGCACCTGCGAGGAGTGCCTTCTCTGAGTGGAGCTCGACAGATGAAGAGACCGACGACGAGGCAGCGCCACTGCCTGATACCTACGTCGCGCAGCTAGCTTCGAAAGCCGAATCGTACACTCCGTCGTTGTTGCGCTACTACGAGCAACCAAATGACTCGACTTTCCTGTTCACAACCACCCCCTTGGCGAACGACGAACATGCGCCACACACTGGGAAGGCCTTCTCCTTCCCGCCGATTCCCTCACCATCACAAACACAGGCTGAACGCTCATCTACACGCGATGAGGACTACCCTTCATCAGACTCCAAACTATCCCTCTTGTCATCGTCATCAGCGCCTTCCTTATCCTCAATATCTCCTGGATCCTATTTCGAAAACAAGATGCCTCTTTCCCAGGTATCAGGTTTCAAGAATCGACTCCTAGCTGCGGTGACGCCGCCGCCCGGAAAAGTTATACCGGCTATATCGCCTTTTGAAGAGGATGGTCTTGCCGATGTCCACGACATACTGGTGCAGTCCCAGCGGAGCGTCCTTGTCGACGGCATGTCATTCGACATGGTTCGAGACTTCGCCGCACCCAATGAGGGCATGCGACGATATCAAACACAGTGCTAGCTGCTTACAGCAAACCCTCACTCTCTTGTACACTACCAACAGCTTGTTTCCTTTCCTTGTGTCGGCGCCTCGGCATCGAAGTGGATCAGCAGGTCTGCTCCATTTCTGCATCGTCTCCTCGATTTCAGCGTCCTGTTTTTGTTATTGTACCCACAAATACTGTTTTGTAATCTGTTATACATGTAGACTGCCCCGTTTCTCAAGGCCTCCCGGTTCGTTTCGGTGCCTTTCCCCGTTTGTACCTACTTCTTTCAGATATCCCGAACACGACTTTCATGACGCATACGACGCGGTTTTCTAGCTTTTCTTTTGGGCGGACAGCAGATGGAGGGCAGGGGTGACGTACCGATAGGTTAGCTATGTATAATTGGGACACAGACACGGTGGACATACAAAATCAATGAAAACCTCGTATTTATCGGAAATTAGACCAAATGTCAAGAATGAGCCCTGGGTGAATAAAGTTCCGACGCCCGTAAGTCAAGCCAAGGCGGACGGGATGAGGATCAGCGTCCCTGCATAACTGGAAGGCGCGGGGAGAATCCCACAGGTGCGGTCCACTAGTTGCGTCAGCCTAGGTTGTTTGCTTCCAAAAGTCCACCGTTGCAACACTTCAACTCTCCACCCACCCAAACATTGTCCCTCGCTCAATTGCTGCTCGTGCCAACTATTGAGCACGGAGCCTTTGACGATCGCGCATCACTAGCTTATTTATTGCAGGCACCCCACCTGGCGCACCGCCAGAGCTCGCCCTCACCTCACCCCGCCACCATGGAGGAGCCCAGCCTGTGGGCCCGCGTCCTTGGCCAAGCTGCCTATCAATTCACCCAGATACAGCCCATGATCCCGACATACGCGCATCTAATCGCATCGGCGCTCTTCCCCATATACACTGGCGCGCATGCCTCGCTCACACGACCGTCGTCCGCCGCGAAACCCACGAAGCGCAAGAGCAGACCCGCGGAACACGACGACGAAGAAGACGAAGAGGAAGAGGAAGAGCACAAGATGGAGGGCCTTTCGCCTACGGATGCCATCATGATGCCCCTTTTCGCAGGATGCGCACTCGCGGGGCTCTACTTCTTGCTGCAATGGCTGAAGGACCCGCACTATCTGAACCTCGTTCTCAACTGGTACTTCGCGCTCTTCGGTGTCTTCGCCGTCTCTCGTCTCCTCACAGACGCCCTCGATATCGGACACTCGATCATCTACCCACGCCGATTCGCACGCGGTGGTGCACTGTACCACGTGGACCAGAAGCAGCAGGCAGCTGTGCCGGTCGCTGGCGAGATCAAGGACAAGAGCAAACTGTCCTCCCCTCTTCCGGGATTCTTGTCCTATATCCCGCTTGCAGATGGCTTCAGGAAGCTCCTTTGGTCCGATCGGGCCATGCCTGGCAACAAGTGGACACTCCGTCTATACATACATCGCCTCTTCGCGGGCAAGCTCCTACTTGGACCCCATGGCATGGTAGGCGCTGCCGTCTCTGTCGCTGTCTGGGGGTACTTCAATTTTGTGGACAAGCCGTGGTACTTGACTAATCTCATCGGGTTTGGATTCTCCTATGCTGCGCTGCAGCTCATGTCTCCCACAACCTTTGCGACCGGAAGTTTGATTCTGACCGCGCTCTTCATCTATGACATCTACTTTGTCTTCTTTACGTGGGTGGCTCTTCGCGATCAAGATAGACTTTTGCTAATTGTGCAGGCCCATGATGGTCACAGTCGCGAAGAGCATTGATGCCCCGATCAAGCTCGTGTTCCCTAGGCCAGATTCAGCGGTTTCCGGTAAATCCCAATACGCAATGCTGGGTCTTGGCGACGTCGTCCTACCGGGCATCATGATCGGCCTTGCCCTCCGTTTCGACCTCTGGATCTTCTATCTCCGCCGTCAAAAGCGCGTCCAAGCCACGGAGGGCTCTAGTGAGGTGGTGGAGAAGCCCAAATACTTTTCGCTCGCCGGGCGATGGAGCGATCACTTCTGGAGCCACTCTTTCTTTGGCCGACCTCTGTGGACTTCTCGCGTAGACAAGCCCGAGCCGCCTTTTACTTTTCCGAAGACATACTTCAAGGCGAGTCTGACGGGCTACATCTTGGGCATGTTTGCTACTCTAGCTGTCATGCACGTTTGGGGCCATGCGCAGCCGGCGCTGCTGTACCTCGTTCCTGGCGTTCTCGGGAGCTTGTGGAGCACGGCTCTCGTCCGGGGCGAGCTGAAACTGATGTGGAACTTTAGTGAAGAAAGCGAGGAAGAAGAGACAGGCAAAGAGACTACGGGCGAGAAGGATTCTTCGGAGAACAAGACACCTCGCGAGCGTGAAAGCGTCTTCTCCCTATCAGACAAGAAGGCTCAAGCGCGCGAAGAACGCATGAAGAAGGTAGTCGGCAAACACGTCGTTGCGGATTCCGAGGATGAGGGCAACGATGGCGAGAACACCAAAGACAAGGTCAAGGCTGTGGCCGGTCACAGGTCGCGCCGCGAGGTTTTCTCATTCTCCATCGAAGCCCCATACGACCTCAAGCACCCGCGGTCGTTGATGGATGGCAAGAAAGACAAAGCGGCCGAAGCCGAAGACACGAACAAGACAAACGAGCACGAACCGAATTCGGCCCCGACTCTGACCGACAAGAACGACGAGGGCCATGCCGGCAAGCGTGTGCGACTGAATTAGGAAAACATATACTCGCATTGCACCCTTGGCTTTTGGATTGCGTCGTTCGGGATTGGGGTCTACGGGCTATGGAAATCGTATCAGCACTTTAAGGCCCTCGGAGACTGGAAAGCGGAATGGGCGGACATCGACGCACAGTGGGAGGAGATTTCGCAGCAGTTGAAAGAGATGGAAAGGGAGAAGGAGTTTATCAGAAAGCTCATGCGGGGTACAGGCATGCCTGGGGTGGTGTGAAGGGCATGTAACTTGTTGCGGACTGGCTGGCGTGGTGTGGTGTGCATTGGCTGGGATGGCATTGGGCATAGCGATGGCGTTTGCGGGCTCTTCTTCCATTCTACTGCAGATAGTCCTGGACACTCGTAGTGTCTGTCCACTCGCAGTGACAAGATAAATCATCGCAACTGGGGTTTCCTCCTCTCTACCCTCCGCTTCGTTAGTGCGCCGCGTCCTATGAAGGACTCGTCCCCGCGGTGATGTGGCGGTGTTTCTCTGCCGTAACTAGAAGTGCCTCAAGAGACTGTCATAATGGATAGCCTTTTTTGGGGCGACGAGGCTATGCAAAGGCAAAAGTTCTTATTCCTATATGGAAGTGTCGATTCCCGATGCTTTTACCCTGCATAAATGCAATTCTAAATACTCCATTCTCCTCTTCACTGTTTTACTTCGCGACGTATCTAACCATGCGTCATCATAATGTGGAATTTGCTAAAGTTCTATTCAAGAACCAGAGCCACCCAGGCGGGGTGTCGCGAGGGGTCGACGGGCTGAGAGGCTATCTTCCGGGCCACCCCACCATCAGCCTCAAGGACCCTCATGGGCTGTCGCAATTTTTGTTGAGAGAGCTCCAGTGCGAAGATTTGGATCGTATCTACTAGTACCTTTAGATTATAACCACTCTATTAAGTACAAACATCTGGGCCTTGCATTGATAAAACGTTAAAAGTTGAGATATTATTGTTACCGAAGACTCGGGTCTGCATCTTTTGTGGTATTGCGACAAAATTTACATCAAGCCAATGCCTAAATATCTCCTTTCATATCCTTTCTGGCAGGATTGCCTCCGAAATCTTCACCAAGCTCTCGGGACCATGCAAACGCACAGAAAACCATGCGCAAGTGCTCCTGGATTTGTCCGCTCATACGTGTTCCCGATTCGCCATGAGTCCGACTTTCGGATCGCCACAAACAAGGACTCGGGGCTTCTTCCTACAAGCATGACCTGGTGCCAGTGGTCTAAGTTCCGGGAACAGATCATGCGCATCAATGATGATGATGATGATGATGATGTATCGGGACGATACCAATACGGGGAGATTCGCCTTTCACGCCTGAACCTTTACTGCAAGGTTCTTCTCCGCAAGTTACATTACCATCGAACACATGGCCAATATGGAGATTATTTTGCCAATCTGTATCCATCTCTGCTATTCATGTTTGCTCTCCTATCGATCATACTCGCCTCAATGCAGCTTTCAGCAACGGTTAAGGTCGAAGAAGAAGGAGCGTGGGATCAGCTTCTGGCGATCTATCGCATCTTCGGAATTGTAATGGTGGCCATCTCACTACTTTTGTCCGTTGGAATGTCTTTGTTATTGGTAGTGAAAGTTGTAAAAGAGTGGGTCTTTGCCTTGAAAATGAGATCGCGGTTAGGATCTTCGGAGAAAAAGCGCCAGAACCACGGCACTCTAGAAGTTTGATGAGGGTATGTCATGTCTGCAGGTGATCTGCCGCTACCTGTATGACGACCGGACGCAGTTTGCTGCAATGCATAACTGTGAATATATCCGTGTTTCCTTGAGCGTACGCCAATCGGCGCATCGTTTACTAACATGTGTTCCGGGGAAGATATCTCTACGCATCAGCGCCTTACTCACGTCACAGTCTAGGCCGGTCCTTCACCGGATATGGCAACATTTCCGAGCTGCAACGCGTCCAGCTGGACCAATTTGGTAGAAGTTATGCTAATCACTGGAAACAATGCACCAGTATTCGTGATTGGATGAGACACAACTTCATGGTGGCATGAGAAAGCAACGTAATTTGCTAGCAAAGACACTCTGTTCGATGCTGTCGGTTGCCCTGCTGATGATATATGCCCTCTACATAACAGCAAGTCGGTCCCGTTATCAAGGACGAAAAGTATTTAAGTACAAGAGAGCTCCCCACACATCTCCTTGTTTCCGTGGAGCTTCAAACAACGGCGCGAACAATACATATTATTTTTCGAGACTTCCGATTCTACCCCGGGAACATATTACCTGGCAGCAGACCCTGTTCTGGGTCCAACTTTCCATCCCTCACTACAACCCCATTCAAGAGTGAGTAGTCCTTCCGCGTGGTACCTTGTTTTGCCCAGCTCCACCGACTTTCATCCTCCATTAGCCTCGGAACCTGATACATTTCATCAGTTCACGATGCCATCTGATACTACTCGCAAGGGACTGTCCGTCGTCCGCCGCGAGGAGGAGAATAATGCCATTACAGAGAACAACAATGCCTCTGGCCATCAAGCGAATGCGGCACTGCCCGGAAACAATGATGCAGCGGATAGGGCCGAAGAGCACTCGGCGAATGCCAACAATCTTGAGAGCGTTGGCGCGACCGATGGTTACGAGAAGAAAAAATAAGGGGGCGGGTTCTAAGCAGTTGTATGCAGAGGGAGTAGGTATGGGGGGTGAATGGTTTGGATTGATGCGGGCGGATTCTATTTGCGAAAAGCGGGGTGTAGTCAGTCGTAGCTGAGACTTTTGTATCGGTGAACGGCTTTCAGGTATCGCTGCAACCATTCATATCTAAGTGGTTATGAATTTGGAAACCTTTAAGTATTCAAGCTGTGCAAAGCTTTTGTTGAACGTTGGTCAGCAAACGTTGAATGCTGTGTCAACACGTGATTTCGAATTTATCCTAGGCATGGCAGGAATTGGTACATCTCTGTTTCTACAGGTTGTTTGATGCCTGAAAAGAAATATCCTGCTTTTCTGACGCGTTATCGAGATACCTTTTCAACCTGATCTGCACAAGCTCTGTCCTTCGGGCACAGATTTTGGTCCATTTTGGCGGTGCTGACTACTTCAGGATATGCACCATCTCAAGTGCTCTCCGAGCTTGAAGGCGCTTTCCATAAAGGAATCCCTCTGCATCACCGCAAATGCCTATACTCAGGACTAAGAAATAAATCCTTCAGGCTCTATTTTTCTGCGAAACCAATACTTGATTACTACTAGTACTACACTTTTGAGCAAAGCTTGATTGAACAAGGCCCGCCATTTAGGTTAGAGTATGGCTTCATGTTTGATGTCAGTCCTGAAAATAGCCGCTTTCGACGAACTAGAAGCTCTCCCTAATGCGATTGCGCATTCAACTTCAGAGGGCACTCAGTATCAGAATTGAATGCGTGTTCTTCTTGAGGACACATACATCACGAAAAGTTTTCACCTCGCTGGTGCGCATGGGCGGCCAGCGCAGTCCTGCGCACACTCGCACACGATTGAGCGCCCTAGGCGCCCAGTGCGCACCAGCCAGCCCTATATTTTTGTATATATATATATACGTATCTACAGCCTATATATATTTATATAAATTAATAATATATTAGTAAGTAACTTAGTAAGTAAAAAAAATAAAAAATTTATAAATTTAAAACTTTAAAGTCCTTACTACTATATAATAATATAATAGGTTAGTTATACTAGTAACCTATATAGGAATTCTACCTTAACCTAAAATATAAGGTTTTATTATATTAAAAATATAAAAAATATAGTTTTATAATATATTTAAAGAACTAGAATAGGTAAAAACTAGTAATTTAGTAAAGAAAACTAGTTTATTTTAAATATTAATTAATAACTCTATAACTAATAGACTTTTTAATAATATTATTTAAAAATATAATTATATAATATTAATAGTATATAAATATAATATAATATTATATAATATATATTTAAATTAGTAATAAATAAAGTTTTCTTTATATTATTAAGTAATTATATAATATAAAATAGACCTTTTTAAATAAATAAAATTATATAAGGATTTCTCTATAAATCTATTAAAAAATTATAATTATAGCTTTAATATTATAAAAGTTATTAAAGAATAAAGAAATTCTCTTTTATAGAGATTTTGTGTAAATCTGGCACGCCTACGCACACCTGCGCATACCTGTGCACACCTGCGCACACCTGCGCACTCTAGACAGTATGGGCACAAATGCGCACGAATGTGCACATCTGCGCAGCTCTCCTGAAAAACTTTTCGTGATGTACGAAAGACTCTTTATCTCCCTGTTTTTGATCGTCCCAAGGTTGTACGTATCCCGGAGTAGCGGCCGCCTGCGATGCTGGCTACGATATGAAGCAAGTGAAGGAGGTGTGTTTCTAGCCGAAGAGCTTGTCTCTATTTCAGGATCAGGAGGCTGTTGGGCTGGTAACCCGGAGGGCCGGCTCTGTAGAGGAGCGGCGCGTTGCTTAAAGTTTGGGCGACGATTGCGACGGCGCGTTTAAGGAGTCATACCGACTAGATAATGTTGTTAGGCAGGCAGCAGCGCACGCACGAATATTTCATAGAGTCTTGCAGTCTCTTCTTTCTTCACAGACACCCAAATCCTGACAATCAAATCCTAACAATCGAATCCTAATAATCGAATACCAACAATATCTCTACCGTAATGTAAGTAGTAGTAGCTGCAGCCAGAACTAGCACTAATATACAATAATAGCCATGTTCGCACAACCACAGACTTGCCCGCGTACGGCGCGTAAGGGACGTGATCCACACGAACTCAAATATCTCAACACTCATGGTCTCTTCATGCCAGTCGGCGGTGACGTTCAGGATAGAGTTGTTGTCTCTATTTGCGTCTTAATGATTCTGAGTCCCGATAGTCACTAATTGATTGAAACGAGATTGATCCGCAATTGATCAAGCAAACAATGCGTCAAGCACGTGGGGTCGTCATTCACAATGCGAACTTAATGGCAGAATACACGCGTACTTGAATGAGCATTCGTCACTATATTCACTGTGCTGACCGCACCGTTATCAATATGCGTCTCACCATGAAAGCCACGCACTGCATCTTTCCACTCCACCCTCAACCACAACTCCGATCTAAATCACTTCCAGCCACAACCACAAGGAAACAATACACCAGCAATGTGCCAAATTCGAATCATCTATTACAGCTGCGGCCACTCGAAAAAGTTCCTTCGCGGCGCTGCCTGCTCTCAAGCTCGCTTCCACGAGCACTCAGACGGTGTTCTATATTTCTGTCCTAACGCCACCATCGACAAAGTCCACATTCCCAGTGACTGTCGCCGCCAGAGCGTTCTCATCGCATGCCAAGTCTTCCCCCACCTCGACGCTGCCCAGCGCCGCGTGCTCACCATCTGCGATACACGTGTCCGCGAGGTCCAAAACTACGCTCTGCATACGACACGTCGCATTCTCGTCGCACTAGCGAAGTGGTCCGGTGGCCAAACGTTCCGCCCGAATTCTTATCCGCTTGGGAAACAGCCTATGTGGGTGGGTAGTCTGCTCGGGGACTACTGGGGCCACACGCATATGATGGACGCTGCGTACTTTGCTATGGAATATGCGCATCGTGCGCTGTCCATTGTCGTCGAGACGTGCCAGAGGCATATTTTGAATGGGTACACGTTCATCCCCAACCGAGCTCAGATCCTCGCCTTTCCGCATATGGCGCAGGGTCTTGCAGATACCATACTGATGCCAGTCGAGTAGTGGGTTAGAACTCTGGGCAGTACCCTCGAGCATATCGCTGATGCTATGGAGAATATGGGATGGATGATTATTGCGCGGGACTATGGCCGCGGACAGGCGGTTGCTGGCGTGGGCCATCCGTTGACTCTGACTATTCGAAATGCTCCTCAAACCTCCGAACTCCAGCACTCTCAGCTCACTGGAAATCAGAATGTGCAGCTGAGTACTGGGCAGTCTGCCCCACCTACCAATACACAGCCTTTCCAGGCTACTAGTGATGGAATTACGCAAACTACTTTCCACGAGATCGACGAGATGATCGAGATGATCTCTCGTCAGCACCTCGGTAACTAGGCGATGCGAATCAAGAGACTGCTGGTATATCTAGAGTTGAGATCCGTGATCTCGAAGATGAACTGACAACGGGAATTATGCACGGATACAGGAGTAATGGGGTATTGCGATCGCCACATTTTTCAAGGGAGACGGAGTAATTGTCGCTCCATAGGAAAGTAGCTCATTGTGGAGCAAGTTCAAATCCCGTAGTACCTCAATAGATGCATGCCAACAGAGACATGTTCCAAAGATTGTTCGTTATGTTTGATTACGTTGGCCTATTTCTTGCTATACAATACGACAACGCTTAGTATCGTTGGAAGACGAATTACCGCGCTGATAGGATAAGTCCTTAGCCAAACCGGACATTAATATACGCCCAGTTACACTAGGATATCTGATCCCTTGCAGAAACAGTGCTCTATGTTGGTAAAGATCTAATAACGCTCTGTGGTTTAAACGTTCCCTTACGGCGATTAAATGTCCCAGGACTCTCAACTAAGTGTAGGTTGGATAATACGCATCTAGGTACAGTCTCACGCTTCACAATTTCTCACAGAGAAACAAAACCCTTCGACCTCAGCATCTAAAGCATAGATTTATGCATTTCCAGAACAAACTAGCCTCGACACGTTGCTTCTCCTAGGAACAGCTACCTTCGCCTTCGAGTAGTTTGGCCGCATCAGAGCTTAGGACCAGGCCCTTTCCCAGCACCCTCCATATCCCGTATATCTTCATCCTTCCTCTTCACCGTTTTCACCACATACGCCGTGCCCCCCGCCACGGCCGCCGCCGCACCGCCCGCAACCCCCTGAACAACCGCCAATGCCGCACCTCCCGTCCCCGCACTAGTCAGCCCCGCGAAGATGCTCCCCGCCGCGACGTTCCCGATGCCGGCTTGGATGCCAGCGGCCAGACTCCCTACGACACATTAGCGCTCGAATTTCCCAGGGAATGAGAGGAGGGCATACCAGCAGCAACGCCCCCAGCCGTGAAACCTGCGGCACCAAGGGCCAACGGCGCGGCTACGACTCCAACCACAGGCGCCGCTGCGACGCCCACTACAATCTTGGGGTTCTTTATAACCCAGTCCTTTGCGCTCACCGCGGCTCGAGTGGCGTTCTTGGCTGATGTGGAGAAGAGAGACATAGCGTGGGGTTGGGGGGCGAGTGCTGCGAGAAGGAGGAAAGAGCGCAGAAAGGAGAGACGCATGGAAGATACGCCTCTAGGCTGCTTTTCACACGCGATGGAAAGGGTTGCAGGGGAGCGTAGGAAATCCCTAAATTGTACTCAAAAGGGATTGGAGGTTGGTTGAGATGAAGGCTGCGCGGGATACGCGTGCATAGATAAACCCCGCTAAGCGCCTAGCATTGTGTAACGTGGGAGGCAGCAACGAGGCTGAAGATTCGTCGGGGCTGTGATGCGCGCTAAAAGATCGAATCAGAGCGTCGCTGGGCCCTCGTCTACATGGCGACCAGGTATAAAAGGCCGTCTTGTCCACATCCTCAGACATGGCCTTTGCGAAAGAAGAGGAAGATGGTCGTCTAGAGATGCCCACATTATACTAAATCCAGGGTACACGCTAACCCATTCTGCTCAAGCCGATCAGCGCCAGACGCGATGTCATCATCGATCGCGTCGCAACTAGACGACTGAGTATCTCTTCATTGAACCAATTAATCTCCAAGATGCCTCCACACTCGCACTCCAATTCCCCAAGGCAAGACCTATGGTCCCATGGTCCCTCGTATCCCCCGCCTCACGGGGCATCGGATTCGCCCTCGCCAGGCGAATCCTCCAAACAACAAACGCACCCCTGGTAGCCACAGCGCGCAAAGACCTCGCCAGCACAAAACAAAAACTCCTCGAAGGCCTGGATGTAGACGAAACCAGACTAACGATTCTTTCGCTCGATGTCTTAGGTAAAGTCCACACCCACCCACCTCACCACACCACCCACCTAACCCCCACCCAGACGAATCCACCATCGCCACCGCAGCAACAGCCTGCAAAGAAAGATTCCCCACCCCTAGCAACCACCTCCACCTCGCCTTCCTCGTCCCAGGCATCCTCTACCCAGAGAAATCCCCCGCCCAGATAAACGCCGACCACGCCCTCCTCACCTTCCGCACAAACACCCTCGGCCCCATGCTCCTCCTCAAACACTTCGCGCCCTTCCTACCGCGCAAGAAATCCCCCAGTCCCGAGGAAGATGAAATGCACGGCCTCCCTTCCACCGCTACTATGGCGCTCATGTCCGCCCGCGTGGGCAGCGTCTCGGACAACCGCCTGGGCGGGTGGTATTCCTACCGCGCGTCGAAAGCGGGCGTGAATCAGGTCGCGAAGACATTCGACAACCATCTGCGGACCGCCTCGGGGGACAGTGCGATGGCGGTTGCGCTGCACCCTGGGACGGTGAAGACGGCGTTTAGCGAGGCGTTCTGGGGTGGCGTGGAGGCGGGGAAGCTGTTCGAGAAGGAGTGGGTGGCGGAGCAGCTGGTGGATGTGGTGCGCGGTGTTGGGCTCGAGGGACGGGGGAGGTGCTGGGATTGGGCGGGGAACGAGGTGCTTCCGTAGGGACGGGGCTTGTGGTATGTGAGCGCGAGGGGACGCGGGATGCGGTACCTGCGTGTTTTGTGTCATGCTGCTGTGGAACGTATAACTAGCGTGAGGAAGTACGGGAGAAGCAAGCGCTGGTGGGTGCGAAAGGCCGGAGGCGGGGTCGGGGTCGGGGGGAGGGTGGATGCAGCCGGTTTGAGGCTTGTGTAAGCACGCATACAGGCTTTGGAAGCGAAAAAAATGTCTTTGATGGTGCTGGCTAGGCGTGGTTTGGTATGCAGTCACTGGCTGGTACTCAAGCACCCAGTCAGCATACAACGTCAAGTCAACTCAACGCCTCACACTGCAACGCTCAACAACACCGCAATGACACATTGGTGGCGTTTCTCGCCCAACATGCAATGTGTCTACGCTGCGTGCGCCACGGCCTCGAGCAACTCTCCCTCGCACCGCAGCGGGTGCCACCGTGAAGCAACCAGTCGTGACTGTACCCCCCCGTGCAACCATCCTGCACGTTCCCGCCCGCCCACACTATCGTCCTCCCAATCCAGCTACCAACACAAGACCTGCGACCCCCGGGACGGATAGCCATGTACATGCGCGCAAAGCAAGCTCCGTCTTTGTCACCCGACCTGGCCGTCCATCTGCGGCGCGGCGCGGCACCGCAGACAACGGCTACGCGCAGTAAAACGGGTTACGGACAAAGATAACGATGGAGATACCGATGGAGATAGCTACAGCACGTCTGCGGTGCGTGTCTGACAAAGAAGCGCACACCACCATCATATTTACTAAGAGTCCCTACAAAAAACAAAGCAAAATAAAGAATCTCTTCCCTCAGTGAATTGAAGTAGATGTATCCCACCCACAAGAAGACCACGGCATGGCATACGACACAACCCTACCTCGCCCCTATATCCCCCCCACCACCAACAATCCGTTCATCAAACTCTTTGTGCGTTTCAGCGTTTCAGCGTTTCAGCGTTTCAAATAGCAAGCACGAGCAGCCCTGCTATCCATCCCTCACGCTCACGCTCACGCTCACGTCACAGTCCAAACCAGCAGCAAACAAAAAAACGCCCCACACTCCAACATGCGCACAGCGCCCCCGTCATATAGTCAGAAAGTCGTCATCGCACGTACACAGACAGAGCATGATAAGAAAAGAAATTAACAATCCATTTCGCAACAAAGATTTCCCGTTCAAACAGTGTAAATGGTGTACTCGCTATATCGTACCGTAGTGCCTGACATGTGCCTGTATACTCCATTCCAATCCCATCCCGTCCATTCCAGCCCAAAACCCTAACCAGTCATAACCCATGACCCAAAACCCAAGCCATTTATAACCCATATCCCATATCTCATAACCCATAACCGAGTCCCGAATCCGTAACCCAGTCCAATGCCCAATCCAACCCAATCCGAATCAAGTACAAATTACACCCGTTTTGCCATGCAGCCTAGCCTAGTCCGGCCCTTGTCCCAGCCTATGTCCATCGTGAACTCCAGAATGTACGCGTGGCAGAAAACAACGCCGCGAAGGGGAAAAGAAAACGCCGAGGAAAAGATCAAAAGAAGGGGAAAATGGAGGCCCATGAACATCGGGGGAACCAACGCTGTGGTATAGAGGGGGGTGAACGAAGCGCCAGCGAAGTAAAGCAGCCTCCGCAAGAAGTCCTCTTTTGAGGAAAGAACGCAAGCGTCGGGAATGTGAGGTGAAGACGTGGACTTGAGGCTTCTGGTAACGTGCGTAGGTCAGAGGCCATCACCCCAGTAGAACTGCAACTATTAGCCCAGGTAGAGAGAAAAGGGCGCGCAAACTGACCTTCCCAATTCCAGTCCTTCATAACGCCTAGCCAATGCAGACGCCCTTTGACAGTGAACTCATACGGCAAAGTTTCCGTGCCCATCACCTCCGATCGCCGCATACCGCCACTCATGGCAGACTGCACAGGCACACGTCGTGGGGATTCGCGAGGCGCAGGATCCAGCCAGCAGAACTCTCCTTCGACATCGAATGTCGAGACTGGCTCCACTGCCCTCACCTTGGCCACCGGCTCGGGCCAGCAAAAGTCTCCCGGACTTTCGAAATCATCGGATGAGTGGCTGAAGTGACGTTTCAGTGATGGTGTCGCAGAGTAGATGTTGCCACCTATGTCTTGATCCAGGGCGGCTTCTGCTGCATACGTATCGCGGCGACTCCAAACTTCCTTGGTGACTTCTAGACATCGTTCAATGACTCCAATTTTCATCCGGGCTGCTGTCCTCTCCCAGCGGTCGCATATCCATTCTCGATCGACCGGATCCACCAGCTCGCAGCCTGCAGCGGTTAGGGGGTAGATGTGCACAATCGTCGATCGAGAACGATAGTCAACTGTGGCGAGCTCCCGTACAACTTTCTGGGCAAGGACTGCAGAAGGGAGCGAAGGTATCTCGGGAACGGCTTGGTGCAGGTACAACATGGTTGCGTACTGATAGGCCGTGGCTGTCTTGATGGAGTCGTGAGGGCTGGTGGTCTCGTCCTCGGGGTCTTCAATGTACGAGGGCGGCATCCAGTCCTCGAGCTGTCGCTTCAGCTCCATGGCCTGGGAGATGATGGTGGGGCTATTGTTGTTCATTTGTCGCACCTTCCTCACCAGGTTTGCAACACGGCCAATAATGGGAAACAGCGTCTGTGCGCAGCCCATGAGCGGATCGAGTTGGCACGCATCGCTTTCTCCCATGTGAAGACTATCCAACACGCTGTCATAGTCACTCGACTCGTCGGTGTCCGCAGAGGTCAGGCGGGCGATGACGTCGATATAGACCCATTGGTTGCAGAGGAACTTCAAGCGGGTCAGTTCGTCGCCGCGCACGGGGTTGCGGTTGTGTTGCACAAGGGCGCGATCGATCAGCACCCTGGCGCCCTTGATGTGGTTGATGCCCGTGCTGATGTGCTGATCCCACGACTCGGAGAAAGCAAGCGCAATGGTGGTGGATATGGCGGCATCGACACGCATGTTTTCTATGCCGGATGCTAGTGCATGGACGGCGGTGCGCATGTGGTCTATCCCTTCGATGCGTAGCGCGGGCGAGTCCCTGGATTGGTGGAACGATGTCATGGACAGCATGGCGTGGTACAAGGCTGGGGAGTCGTGCGCCAACGGCCATATGAGGGTGCGCCATGGATTTTCAGTAGGCCCGTCCTTGACCGATAGGATGCCACACGTCTCCTGGTCAAACCGCCGCGTCAGCATCTCGGGCGACGTCATGGAGAGGCGTGGCCGGGCGTAAAGCGTCATGTCCAGTGAGTCTGTAGACGAAGTCGATGGATCCGACGGATCAGGCGAGGGGAGTCGCATCGTCCAGTCGTCTTGGTTGAAGTCGCGGGGTATCTCCTCTATGTCTTCATCCATCGCATCTTCGGGGGGAGTGAGCCCGGTCGGCTGATAGAAGGCTTCATGCTGCTCACGGAAGGACATGTATTCTTCCGGTAGATTGTTCAGATCCGTGCCGGGCAGCAGTAGATCTACCAGACGTGGAGACTGGCCTGACGAGACACTTGACGCAAGGGTCGTGGTACCCGGTCGCGTGTCGGCACCTTCTGCCTCGAACACGCTGTTTGTGCTCTCGGAGCCCGGGGCAAAGCTATCCACGGGTGACAGGGCGGGCGGAGCTATCATGTATTGCTGGTGGTGGGGCATCGCAAACATGCTGGTCATGAGTGCCTGCGAGGGCTCCGGGAAGGCGGGCAGCAGGTGCACGGCTCGAAGCGCAGGCTGGGCCTGTGGAGGAGGGTAGAAGGCGTTGCGCTGGGTGGCGTAGGTAGGCGGGACATGGAGGGCGAAGGGTGCGTCTCTCGGCGAGACATGGTGGGGTGCGGGTGCGGGTGCAGAGGTTGGGGGTGGAGAGTTCTTCTTGGGCTTGCCGGTGGTCTTGGTCGCAAAGGTCGTGTCCTCGAAAGGACGCCACTTGAAGTCCTTCTTGTAGCCGCCGCACGAGACGCTGCGTCTGGAGCACTGCTGGCATGTGGGCTTCGTCTCGTCGCACTTGAGCCGCTTCGCTTTGCAAGTGATGCAGCCTGGGCGGGCAGGTATCAGCGGCGGATGGGGGACAGATGGATGGCAGGATACGCACCGTTGCGGCTCTTGGTCTGCTTGCGCTTGACCACGCCGCTGGGCTCGGGGGCAGCTGGTTTCAGAGGGTCGTTGGCCAGCGGCCTCTGCGGATGGCGGACTGGGGCCGGCTTCGACCCGCGTACCGGGCTCTTATCGCTGGGCTTGAGGAAGAGCGACGGCGACTTGACGGTGATTGTTTCTGCCATGGTTGGGCGAGGAGGGCAGGAGCGGCCATGGACGAGCCCAGCATCCGGGCAGACCAAGGGCGGGTGCAGGGCGTGGGAGCGGCTGGCATGCAGTCGACTGTGCACTGTGGTGGGCGACGAGGGCGTATCTAAGAGTGGAGAGGCAGCTAGCAGCTAGCAGCTAACAGTAGCTGATAATCTACCCCAGGACCCCCGGATGCCCGTCTACACTAGCGACTCCACCGCGCCGCCTCCCTATCAAACAATGCACCGCCCGCCCGCGCCGGCCACTGCATGCATTGACGTGGTCACCCACAATATCGCCTGTGTCGCCGTAACCTGCAGCGTCCTCCCCACCGACCAACACCCGCCGCCTGACGTCTGCCACACGACCCGCCGCTCGACCGTGCTGCTGCCGACCATGGAATCAATCTACGGGCATCGCATACACGACCCCCCGTTCGACAACACCGACCGAGGCATGCTACCCTTTGCCTGTTGACGACACCGTATCATCCTCCCCGTGAGCCTGTCTGACTTCCCACCACCACGGTACCATTCCCGCCATCTAGACTGCAAGGCTGGACCGCCATCCCCAGACCCTCCAAATAAGAACCCTGCTGCGCCCGCTCACCGTCCCAGGACAGCCTCCACCAATATTCTTACAAACATCAGACACGGCCCGAGTCTGTTGCGACTGCAAGGAGAACTAGGCCACCCTATCCGAAACCCCAGCGCTGAGTCTGGACCTCCACCATCCGAGCCGCCCAGGAATGACGCCTGGCCGCTGCCCTCGACGAGCCCTGTGCGACATGGATCAGCCTCAGTCCATTCTTTATGGTCGAGAACCTCATGTCTGACCTGTCGACTCACTTTACCGCGCGCCTCTCGCCCAAGCGACATAAGCGAGCGCTTCCACGACCATCAGTTTATACGAGTGATGGGCCATTTAGTCATGTTTGTGAGTGTCAACGACATTGTAGTGAGTGTCTAAGTGAGCAGGGAGTTGCCAGAGGGGGTTATGCAAAGCTTGTGTGTCTGTGTTATTAGAAAAAAAAAAGTTATACGCCGATTCTCCTATAGATCGTCAACCTGATTCTATTCTTGTTGGGTACTCATGAAACCGAACAAACCAAACACGGCATACTAACCTCCGCAAGCATCTTTCGAGTAACATTCGCATATGGCCGGGTATCTGCAACAAACACGCCCAGAACAGAAGAGCGCAACTACTTCTCTACGAACTTCTGCAGCTCGCCCTTCACGATCGTGGTCGCCACGGGCATAGTACCCCTGAACGACTGGAGATCAGACTTATCAGTCGTCATATACTTCACCAAATCCGCATCTCGATACAGACCCAGCGAATCTCTAGACACGACGGGTGGAATCTGAGGCGCAGGCTCTGCATCCCAGCGCAGCGGCGGCTCCTCGGGCTGTAACTCTGTCGGAAGAGTGCCTCGGAAGCCATACACGCTCAGGGGGACACCGAGCATGCCGGGATTACCCAGCTCGCTCGGCAGCCGCGACATACGGGTGCGGTCCTGGGTAGTCTGACCTGACGATGATGGGGAGGGCTTCTGTGGAGGTGCACGGCGGCGGTGTGGCAGAGCAGGAGGGCGAACCGAGCCCGAGTTGGCGGCGACCACCTCGTCACGACTTTCCCTACCCAGCGGCTTCCGACGGATACTACCACCCACGCTGTGCGACTTCGAAAGCGGACCCCGCACCGCAGTATCCCCGCCCACTACATCTCCACGACGACGGGATGCCGGCCGAGGTTGCTCGTGCTCAGTGTCTGGTGTGGGTGTGCGATCGGGGTTCACAACTCGCAGCGTCCCCCGATCATCCGTCTGCCGCCGCCGGACCGGAAGCGGCTTGTCTACCAGCCGCGCAGGCCGCTGGCTGGAAGGAGCTGGAGCGGCTTCGATGCTGGCTTTCATCTGCCATGCCTTTTGCTGGTTTGCAAAGTTCCGCTTGTGCCAGTCTAGCGTCTTTCTCAATGGCGCGGTGGCTGCGGGTTGTGGGCGGTGCGAAGGGGTGGTGGCGCTGCGGTTGGGGAGGGACATGGTGGTGGTGTTTTACGGGTGAGTGGAGTGAAGAGAGTTGGTGAGGGTAGAGATGGTAAGGGTTCCGGGGTTTAGTATACGGCGGCGGTGCGAGGGAACTGTTGCTTGCGCTCCTGTGAGTGAAAGTCTCGTGGGGAGGTGTTGGGGTGGACGGCGGTGGGCATTGTGTGGTCATGTCATGTGGCGGATGTTTTCACCACACGGAGGTATGCACGGTTTGTTGCTGGAAGTATTGGGACGCACGGTGAGGTTCGAGGTTCTTCTTCAGGATACTTTTAGTGAACTCAATCTGCATTTCATTTGAGCTGCGGTGTAGAAGACAAGGGCTGAGCTACCTTTCCAGGCGCACGTGATTTGGGTGTGAGCCCCCACTCTACATTATATCTGGCTTGAGGGTCGCCTACGCTTCATTTTGTGTCAGTACTGGGCGGCAGTCGCAGTCCATATTTTTGTCTATCACTTTACGGGACACCACTTTGTGATTCGTGTCAACAATCAGAAAGCCAGAGGGTCGCCTCATTTGATCGCTATTGGAACCAAAGCCTGTGGTGTCGTCTGGAACCAGAGCTATGGTGCACGAACATGGTATCCGATACCGGCATGTAGTCGCGAATTTGAGCGATGAACCGAGGCGGAAGATGCGAGGCGAAGACCCCTGCTCATGCACGGTAGCTCGCCCTGCGATAGGCTTAGCGCCAGCTATTGTAAGATCGGCCTTTGTCGTCACCGCGCCTCTGCAAAGCGAGAACCTTCTCACTTCCTTCCCACATCGACTGCACTGCGTGGGGAAGTTCGGCTTGGATCGAAACGCGCTCTTCATTGGATATGGGGGTCAATTTCTTAAGCGTCGCCGCTACTGCGACCTTGCTGCTTGATGCATCGCTAGTGCACGCTGTTCCAGTATGTACACCCGTTAAGCATCAGCCTCAAGATCCTTCGAACTGATCAACGGCACGTGGCAGTATTCACCCAGTCTGCACAAGGGTACCGCTTTGGTCCTCATCGACATCCAGAACGACTTCATCAACGGCTCGCTCAACAACCCCCGCGCACCGGCCATTTTGCCAAAGGTGTACAAACTGCTTGACGACCATGACTGGCCATTTATTGTAGCGTCGCAAGACTGGCACCCTAAAGGTCACGTTTCCTTTGCATCGGCCCATCCTAAATCGCAGCCCGGTGGCAGTGTTCAGATCCCGTTTGTCGAGACGCCGCTGAAGACGGAAAACCAAAGCCTTTACGCCGATCACTGCGTACCCGGTACGTGGGGTGCGCAGCTCGAAAACGGAGTGCAGTCTCGGCTGTGGGACCTCGAAGGCTACCGCGCACCCGTGCACTACATCAAGAAAGCCCAAGACCACAGCGTGGATTCGTACTCTGCCTTCGCAGACAACCAGTACCACCGCTTCACGACACTCAACTCGGAATTGTCGCTGCACAGTATCAGCACGATAGTAATCACCGGCTTAATCACGTCCGCATGCGTGCGAGGCACGTCCATCGACGGCATCAAGCTCGGCTACGAGGTTATTCTCATTGAAGATGCGACGGAGAGCTTTTCGGCCGAAGACAAGGCCAGTGCAATTGCGGAATTGGAGGGTTGGGGTAAGTGGAAATCGAGGCTATGGGAGTGAAACGCTGACGTTGTGCAGGGGTCCAGGTGCAGAATTTGACGGATTGGGAAGGCGAGCATTCGACGGATAACTGACGCGGAGAGCTTTGACCATAACTAGGAAGAAAGAAACAATCTAATACACATCTGGTAGTAATGCAACAGCCATTTACATTCGCGCCTGGAGGACTTCGGCGATCCTTGTTGAACCAGCTTACGTTGATAGGGTACTTGGATTCCCTTTGGCTGTCGCAGGAAAGGAACAATGTACGACGGTAGGGTACTTGGATTCCCTTTGGCTGTCGCAGGAAAGGAACAATGTACGACGGACCGCCGCTGCGAGACGGCTCCTCTTCCAGCTGTTAACTGTTTAAGCAGCGGTACTAGTGGTGTTTCGCGCATCCAATGCGGCCCCCACAGGACCGCCCATCGTATGTTTTACTGCCACACCACCGGAGTATTTACGCCCACACCAACGGAGTATTTACCGCCGTATGTCACACAGTCCAATCGTTTCCAAACGGACCTTCCTGTGACTTGTAATCACCGCGACATGTTTGCAAGCTTTTACTCTTCAAGGTGTCGTGCATAAGCCTAAAGCTTGAACCCCAAGGCTTGTATGCAGATCATTGGCTACCAATGGAAAATCGCAGGGTTTGCCCAACGCAACGTGCTTTCCGCCCCTCCAGCAGCTCTGACATTAATAGAAAAGTGGATCATCACAACGGCCAACTTGTTCACCATTTACGGCCTGGCTCGAATTCCGTACCCCATGTACTTAAGGTAACGGATGACGCCCTGCATGAGCGGTTGCGAAAACCCACCTCGACGAACGCGATGGGACTCAAGATGTCCAACATGAATCGCCTTCCTACCGCCATCCTGTCTCTGCTCGCGCTGGCAACGACGACAGCTGCCGTCCCCGACCCCATCTGCTCGGGCCTATGCACAGGAACAATCCGCGACCCTGCAGTCCTCCGTCGCGACGATGGCACCTGGCTGCGCTTCACCACCGAAGGCAACCTGCGCATCGCAACCGCACCGTCGCTCAGCGGGCCCTGGGTTAGCAAAAGCGGCGAAGCCGGCGCCATGCTCCCCGGCGGCTCGGTGATAGATCTCGACCCCGACCAGCGGCTGTGGGCACCCAATGTGTTTTTCAGCAACGGCCAGTTCTACTGCCACTACAGCGTGTCGACCATCGGCTCGCAGAACTCGGCCATCGGCGTCGCGACGAGCATCACGGGTGAGCCGGGCAACTGGACCGACCACGGCAGCATCGGCCTGCCAGCCGACCCCCGCTACAACCGCATCGACGCGAACTTCTTCCGCGAGTGCGCCACCTGCACGCCGTACCTCAACTTTGGATCCTCTTGGGAACACCTCTTCCAGACGTCGCTGACGTCCAACCTGTTGAAGTGGAGCGGCGAGGCACCCGTCCACATCGCGAGGAACACGTCGTACCCCTCCGTGCCGCAGACGTATCCCTCCATCATGGAGGGCGCCTTCATGTGGTGGCTGCCCAACGTCAACGGCCACAAGTACTTCTACCTCTTCTTCTCCTCGGGCGCGTGCTGCAACACGCCGCAGAGCCAGGAGGGTCTCGAGGCGCCCGGGGACGAGTACAAGATCATGGTGTGTAGG
The DNA here is from genome assembly GCA_010093485.1 of Karstenula rhodostoma CBS 690.94. Taxonomy (NCBI): domain Eukaryota; kingdom Fungi; phylum Ascomycota; class Dothideomycetes; order Pleosporales; family Didymosphaeriaceae; genus Karstenula; species Karstenula rhodostoma. Next base: position 1,736,733 of record MU001497.1, on the reverse strand, counting down.
GCGGGGAGCGTGACGGGTCCGTTCACGGATAAGGATGGACGGAACTGTCTGACGGAGAACGGGGGGTCGTTGGTCCTGGGGAGTCACGGCGATGTGTATGCGCCGGGCGGGCAGGGGTTAGCGCACGATCCCGATGTCGATCGCGTCGCGCTGTACTATATGTATGGTGAGTTATTGAGACGCAGGAGTGCTGTGGGTGTGAGCTGACGTGCAACAGTGAATAAAGCAGATGGGACGTACAACGACTTCCGGTTTGGATATAACTGGCTCGACTTTTCTTCCGGGTGGCCTGAGGTGGTGGAGTAAGGCAGGTCAGGTTAGGATAGGACACCTAGAAACATTCCTTTTACCTCTAGCATCCCCCGCCATGTAGGTGTTACAATCTAGTACTATCCATCCATCCATACCAACCATCCATCCTCCCCCTTCCTTTCCCATTCCCCCCACACTCAACTCAACTATGATACACCCTACGCATCATCGCCCCGGTACCCCTAACCTCGCAATATTCCAATCATTTTCTCACGATCCCGACCGGACCTTCACCTCCACCTTCTGCGCAGAGAGCCGCCCCAGCACGCGCAGACAGACCCCCCGCGGCGCAAGCGACGGCGTCGGGTGCCCGAAGCACGCCACGCCGCAGGGACTCGCTTGCCTGTACTTCGGGCAGCTGCGCGGACGGCTTTCTCCAGCTGGATGCCGCGCAGCAGGGCGTAAAGGGGTGACTGCGAGGCTTGTGTGGGCTTCCTGGCAATAGTGGGGATGTGGTGGTTGCGTATGTAAGCGCACTCTACTTAGGCGATGCTGGATAGAAGATGCACGTCTGAGGCCTTTGGTTGGAAGGGCAGGACCAGATTCGAAGCTTGGCTTTTGGATTGATGATGTTTTGGTGTGTGTCGTGGTAAAGCAATGGGGTGTTATTGATTAGGTGGCTCGGATACGCGTCACGTCGTCCTTGTGATAGTGAGTCTTTTTTCTACCGCCTGTAAAAAGGATTGAGAAGATGTTGTCAGTATTCGCATTTTGTGGCATATATATACTAAGAGTCGGGAAGTTGTATGGATTAGGACGGTATGAATGACTGCAGCTCGCGACGTCTGGCCTTCCAGCGGTGCAGAAGAGAAAGTGATAGCTTAGGTAGGGCCTGAGACGATAATCGAGCCTTAATTACATGTGCAGCTTTTTTCCATCAGGGCATTAAACCTCTAACGTATAACGAAATTTTGAGCAGCAATATCGACCGGGTGACTGGATGTGGTCACCATAGGCGACAGCTTGGCTAGCGCAGTGAAACGGCTGGTCACATGATTGAAAGCTTGGCATCAGCGTTGACTTTCACATCTGCAAGCACTCGCACTTAAAAGCACGCTGGCCAAGCCGGGTTTCTCTGCTCTCTCTACCTTCGACTCAAATCTGCCCTGCACCGCGCGCTACCCCCACTCAGCAGACTCTAACTAAGCACGCAGACAACACAAGCCAACATGGAGACCCTCCCACCCGAGATCACTTACTCCGTCTTGGAGATGGTGGGAAATACCCTGTCGGTAGAGAAACTTTTTGATCTACGATTGGTCAACAGTAAGTGTCCTCGGTCATCGGCGGACCATGGCTAAAAGTACACAGGGCTCTTCGACGTCCAGGTCATTCGCGTAGCCATTCGAAACGGACGCATAAGCCATGAAATCAAGACCCGCGACAATACCTTCGGCGCCCTGTCCGACCGAATTAAGTGTGAATACCTGCACTTCGCCGTGGATGAACACGCCCGCGGTCGCCCGTCGGCCTTCTCAACTATCGTCCACCGTACTCACGAGCGCGACCTGATAGAGCACAACGTCTCACTGACCGATACCGATGACGCAACCGTGTCTAAGCGGGAACGCAATCTACGCTGGCACGTGGACCACGTGCAACTATGGATATTTGACCCTCGTTTCTACCACTATCACTGGGTTCTGTTCCAACAAGACCAAAAAATGCGCTCGGGGCTCCAGATGTACGACCGGCTGTTTCACGTTGTATATCATAATGCTACGATTTCCCTGGCTCTCTATCTCCTCCTCCAATGCTGGCATTCCGGCGTTCCCTTCATAATGGAAAAAGTGCGGACCCTGCTGTCAATACGTGTGCCAGCACAGTGGGAGCTCGCTTTCACGCACGAAATCCTCAGCTTCGCCATCACGACCGACCGCGTCATGTTCGATTTCATCTTCGCCGAGCTGGGCAGCAAACTCCAGCACATCCCGCTGCGACCATACATCGAGGCAGCCGTCCTACACCGCCCCGACTTAGACCCAACATCAGCTGCGTGTGGTATCCTGGCGAGGACACTCAGCGCTGTTATGGCGCCGGTCAACGCTGGTACGGCGCCTGCACACGAGGGCGACTGCATTCTTCTGGGTGTGTCGATACTGGCTGCCTTGCAAGAGGGCGAGACGGAGGTCTCGGCCATCATCATCCATCGCATGACGGAGTGCAAGACTACGAGACAGTTGGACGACCTCTTCGCGGATATTTATGGGGACTTGTCCGGTGGTCTCAACATGAATGGGTACGGCTTCTCCAAAGAGCGCATGGAGGCCGTCAAGCAGCAGGCGCGATACAGGCTGATCTGGCAGCACCGCTCTCAATCCGTTGCTTGGAAGATCCTTAGCAGGCTGCATTACATACCCCACTATATACTATAGGGTTGGTTGTTGCAGAGCTAGGGAGAAGGTTGGAGCATCGCCTTGTCTGGTCTGGAATATGGGGTAATACATGGTCCTCAACCTCTTATTCGCACGGCTTCGAGTTCAAAACGAACAACAAACCAGAAAATGACATTTCAAAAATGCGCTACCGTGCCTGCGTCACCCCTACTACAGGGTTGCGGGAGCTGCTGGCGTTAGTCGGTCGTTTTCGTTCCAGTTCTTGTTTTTTTTTTTTTTACACCGGCAAAGACTTTTCTTGGTCTACATTGTCCTTTTAGTGCGGAACCGTACGCACATTGTACTTTTTCTGGAATTTGTTACGTCTCTAGGTAGTCCGGCCCGCGCGGGGTTACCTGTTCTTGATGCTGATATCAGCCACCAACGCTAAGGTATTGGGCGACGGTCAACAACTCACGTACATCAACACCGTTGCAATGTGCATAGCATGGGTTGCCGGATTAGTTAGCATAGATTATACTACCAACCACTTGCCACGTTATCAGCCGTCTACGCGTACTTCAACCGCTCTTCCGTCCACCCAGGTCTCAGATAATCTCCATCGAATCTCGGACTCCAGCTGCTCTCCAAAACATAGTCCTGCTCGAGCTTCACGTCAACCTTTCCACCCTCCTCTGTCTGCGCCCAGATACTGACACCGATAGCATTATCACCCGCGTAGTTGAGCACACCGGGCGGCACCGGGAAGCGCACCTCGTTCCCGACGGACGGATTGAACCGCCCATACTGGTATCCATTGACGAAAAGCTGCACACGGATGGCCTTCGATGCCGGCGCGTTGAAGACGAACGAGAACGCGGCGTCGACGCCCTTGGGGACGTTGAGCGGCACAACCGTGCGGTAGAAGTGGATACCCGCTCCTGAGAAGCCTGTGGAAGGCGAGCTAGCGTTCCAAGCAGAGTCGTCGAAGCCGGGGAGATGCCAGCCTAGACGCTCGGCGGTGAGGCCGCCTTCGCTCAATGGGCCGCGCACGGGGTCGATCAGTTGCCTCTCACCGTTTACTTCGCCTGCGATCTTCCACTTGGTGAAGGAGGCGCCGCCCTGGAGGGATGCGCCGAGGATGCCGCGCGGGTCGGTCGCGCCATCGCGAAGGTCGTGGCCCGTGTTGTCTTGGGCCACGAGGAGGACGTTGGAACCGTTGCTGTTGAGCGTGGCGTTTGCAAAAGGAAGAACGAGGCTGGTCTTGCCGACTGTAGAGTTGCCGATGTAGGATCCGACGAGCTTGCCGTTCAACCAGGCGGAGAAGCCGAAGGCCATACCACCCTGCAAGGTAAGGTTCACGCCTGTGGCAGATCCGTCGAAGTAGCCACGGAAGAGGTGGAAGCTGTTGTGGAAGCCATAATCGTCGACGTAGAGCACAGGCAGGGTTGCTGGCTTGGTGGGGTTCGACGTGGTTTGATGGTTCGCGTCCACCCAGGCTGGGCCGGAATCGTTGTAGCTTGCCAGCTTTTCGGGAAGACTGTCGCGGGCTTTCCAGGAAGCTAGAGACGGGAGCTTGATGGTGGTTTTGGAAAAACCAATGCTTCCCTTGAGACTACCGTACGAGGTCTTCGAAACCTTGACCTTGTTTCCGTTCCATGTCACTGATTGGTAATGCTTTGAAGCGAAGACTTCGATCGCGGTCGCGTTCGATTCATCGCCTGTAAACTCCAATGTGCTGCCATCAGAGGTCACATCCCGAACCAGATATGGTCCCTGCACGAGCACTGCGGCGTAATCAGCTTGAATGCACGCTAATGAGAAGACAGGTAAATCTTACCAGACTTGTCGACAGGTCCGGTCGGGTCATCGGAGAGGTTAGGCGCCCAGAAGAGGTATGCCGTCGGCCTATCGACGACCACAACCTTGACATGGTTATCGAACTGCAGAACAGTCTTGCCACTGACTGCGCTGAAACTTGCGGTAACACCCTGGCGATCTGTGTAGAATTTTGCCTTCGATCCATTAGCAGTCTGGACCGAGCCCTTGCGCGCACCCTTGACGTGGAACTCCGCTGCCTCTCCAGTCGGAACCCACAGAACAACCGTAGGGTGTCCGTCGATCACAGCATACGTGAGTACCTCTGCGGTAGAGTATGTCAACTTTTGCTTGCCGATGCTAAAGTCGGTCACTATGATCTTGGACTGATGACCATTGAGCACGATCGATTCAGCGTGCTGCGGAATCGTTAATTTCCCGATGGATGTGTTGACGTTGAGCTTGAACGACTCCCGTGTACCAGAAGACGACGTTGAATGAATTGTGACGTAGAAAGCACCATTTGTGTGAGGGTTGCGAAGCTCACTAGTCGCAACGGCTGCGTTATCAGAGTAGGAGGTGCTGTTTGCGACCCGGTTGGTCACTGTGAGATCTTTTGCGACCCGGGTGAACAAGGCGAGGTTCTTTGTCTCGTAGTACTTGCTGTCGATGTGTCGGTTTTCGCTAATTGGGCTGGAATAATCGTAGCTGGTAGCGACAACGGGGCAAGCGAGAGCGCCCCAGTTAGTGCCGCCGTACCTAGTTGAACAGTGAGCTGTGATGTCATGTGATCTGCATAAGCCAACTTACATCATGTAAAGCGATATGGCTGTAACGCGTTGAGAAATCAAGTTGCGGTAGAACCTGGTATCTGGTTAGTGTTCGTTATTATTGTATCCCCAAGATAATATCTTACAAATTAGCAAAGTCTGCTCCGATATCAGCTGGACATCCACCCTCGGGGCCACCCCAGGGATTGTAGGATCCTCCCTGGAATTCTGGGAAGAAGCTTGGTTGCGTCGGGCTGACGTCCTGGAAGTGGTCGTAATAGTTGATTACTTGGTATGGAACATATTTGCCGTTGGTTCCCGTGCACTCGTCCAGGTTGCAGCTCCAACATGATGGGTAGCTGTCCAGGCCTGCGACGTCAACATTGCCAGTTGCATTTGGAGCAAAGTCTTCCGACCAGCTCTTGGTGTTCAGGTTGGGATCATTCGCAATCAAAGGCACGTCGATTCCGTGCTCGCGGGCAGTGTCTTCGAGCGACTGCATATAACGGCCGGCTGCCGCATTCAGAGTCTTCGTTTTGACGTTTTCCCATTGTTCACCGTACTCGTTTTCGATCTGATATACTATGGCGTTGCCACCGTTCGTGACTAGATGTTTGCTGGTGATCTCGGAGAATTTGGAGAAGTACGGCTTCCAAGCAGCGGTATAACGAGGATCGTCGTCGCGAAGCTCTCCGTACGCTCCGGTGGTCAACCAGAGAGGAAAGCCACCCGCATTTGTTTCGGCATTGACGTATGGTCCTGGACGGACAATCACATACAGACCGACTCGCTTCGCAGTCTCGAGTAGCCGCTCGAAGTTGTGAGCCCCAGTCTCGAAGTCCAGAGTTTGGTTACTAGCGCTGTGCCAGGCCCAATTGCCATAGAAAGCAACTTTTGAAAAATCAGACTAGACTATAGCAACATCTGTGATCTGAAACACTCACAAGCTGTAAATCCCGCTGCCTTGATCTTTTCCAAAAGATCATCCCAAACTTCGGGGACGGGAATTCTCCAGTAATGCAGTTCTCCCGAATAGACAAACAGGCGCTGGCCGTTGACCTTGAAGCTATAGTGGTCCCATTGGACTACCTTGTTCAAGCCATTGTCGTGAAGCGGGTATTGACTCGGTGTATCTGCTTGCGCATGTACACCAGAAGACACGAGCGAATCTAGGAGGGCTAAAGCCGTAATGCTACTGAGGAGTTTCATTGTAGCGATCGCGCAGCTGCTCAAGACTGGCTGTGCACGCCATTTTGTTGTGCAATTTCACCGACCCCATTGCGGAGCTATACTCCGATCTAGGTTATAGTGCAAGTACTAGCAGAATATGACGAAGTCGTAAGACAGTAGCTGCGGGGACTCCACAGTCACGAAGCAATCGAATTGGTGGATTATCCTGGCCGTGCCCCGGAGCGGCAGAAGTTAACGGCTAACGCGTGGGCGACCGAGAGGCCGCACCGACCAGCTAATGCAATAGAACCGAGGTCTGTCGGAACCCCGGTTTCTGGGACGAACTGATGATGGAAAGAAGTTTGGGGCGAGAAGGAAGAATTGACGCGAGGTCTATAGAGGGTGCATATCCTCAGTAAGCATGGTTTCCGATGTCGCGGGCATGGTGGCTAGCCCGATGAAGACTAACTCTCGACACACCAAAACGTTCTCCTGGAATCCCCAATGGCTTGGAGTAAAAGAATGTATATACTATAACAATTATACCTAAAGAGTGTGGCGGTGCGTTTGAGGGTTAGGAACCCAATGTTCCAAGCAAAAGACCTCCAGCCTCATAGCCACAACAATATCGATCATGTGCTCGTGCGACGTGTTGGCGATAGGAAAAGTCGTCAAAGCAGCTGATCCACCTCGAGTCAAGTTTTCGAGCCTCATCATAGCTCCATCCAAGCCTGACTCTGGGTCCGCAGCCCCATTGGCGGAATTGCCTTGCTCTTCATCGCGGGCGAGATCTCAGGCTGCAGCTTGGCCACGCGGGTGATTCTTAGAACCTTTCCTCTAGCGTCCAGAGCTTCCGCACCAACGTGGTGAACTTGCTTTCCGGGTACCTTGAAGCTAGTCTCGAAAGACTTGCGGGGAACCTCTCCCAGGAAATGCTTCCGACCGTACTTGCCAGCCACAGCAAAGAATCGCCATGTCTTCGTTTCCGTGTCCCCATTCCACGAGACATGGACAACAGTGCCTTCATCATTCTGGAGAGACACGATAGCAGGCTCTTCATTGGGCAGACCTGTCCAATTGAAGCGGAACCCACGGTAATTCTCGACACCAAGACCGAGGTAACCGGAGTCCATGTACGTATGGAAGAGAATGCTACCCTTCGCCTCGTACTCAGTCAAAGCACCCTCAGAGCCCCAGTTGACGATGACATTGCCGTTTGGTAGAAGTTGCGTCGAGCCCTGCGACTTCGAACGAAGATTGTCAGGCGGATAGAAACCTTGAACTAGCTCAGCAGTCCAAGCTTCCGTGTCCAGCTTGATGATTTTTCCGCTACTGGTCGGGGCGGTAGCGACCTCTTTACCACGTCCATCTTCAGTGCCATGCGCAGAGTTGTCATATAGAGAGATATACTCAATGCTCTTTCCCTCGTCTTCGTTTTTCAACTGTGGATGGAATCGAGCATGGTGTTGAAAGCAGAACGTGACGTTCTGCCCCAAAGTAAAGGAGGAGTTTTTACCGTCCAGTCGCCAGATGATAGAGCCATCTTTTCCATCGATTTTGTGAATAGAGCATGCGTCACGCGCAGATATGATGTAATCACCCTCAGAATTCTTGTCAACACTGTTGATGTGGAAGTAGTCCCAAGCGTCAGAGGAGTTGTAGCCTGAACCAGCTTGGCCCGGGTTGATCGGCAAGATGGCTTCTGCGAAAGGTTAGTAACAATTGAATTCACCAGCGCTGGCTTCCCCTACCCTCTGGAGTGACATGATCAAGACTAGCCCACTCAAAGAGCAGTTCTCCTGTGGTGATGTCGAGCTCCTGGAATATCGCATTCACTATCCACTGCTGCTCCTCGCTTGCGCCGTAAGCCGTCAGATTCTGCGGAATGGGTTGATAGATCTGGATGACCGCAGTGTTATCGCTGACAACATGAAATTCGTGTTTATCGGTCAACTTGTGATTCCCAGCGCGCAACTCGCGAATAGTCTCGTAGTGCTGATCCAGGATGCTAGTATAAAGTTAGTCGACGTTGGTATATTGAGCCTATACAACCTCTCAACTCACGTGGTATGTCCGTGGCCATGCCCATAGCCCGCATTGTGGTCGCCTTCGAAACCGAACAAGACATCTTGGCCTTTCCACTTTGTGGCCTGAAAGTTGGTCGCCCAGATGGAATATATCCCATAACCTGACCAAACTAGGTCACCATCATCTCGGAAGATGTACGGACCAGCCTGTCTAGGGCCATGCTGTTCGGTCGCAGTGTCGGGATAACCGGCAAATGGGGCTACGAAGAGATATCCCTTTTCGACACTCTTGGCAGCTGGAATCGTGATGTTCAAGCGGGGAGGTGCTAAATCAGGGCGCGACTTGTACTGCCAGTCGGCTGCTGCGAATTGCAGTCCAATTGCTAAGGCAATAACGTGTCTCATGGTGTTGGACGGCACTGCCGTGGTCAGAACTTGATGAGTCCGTCATTTCGGGAAGGGTACATTGACCTTGTGGAGGCTTTCGAACTATACCAGGGCTCTCTTAGATGAAGGGGCGTATAAGGCGTTGTGGCGTTGTTGTGTTTGATGAGGAAATCGTAATGGGGGGGCATCCTTAAATGGAGGGTTAATCGTCAGTCATTCCTCCAATGGCGTGCTTACAGTTGCATGCGCCTCATGACGTTTGTGAACATCAGATAGCGGCGAAAAACAATCACACTTTTGCATTGCAGCCGCCCTAATCATCTCAAATCTTGTCATTTCATTGAAACACTTCAGGAATCCGTCCATGTGCCCTGCTCCGGCCACTCCAGGTTGTAACCGCCTGGCTTTCCACAGTATGGGTATTTTGTGTAGGAAAACTGCACATCATGCTTCCTGAATTCTGTATCCTCCAGCGCTTTCAGGTTCTGGCCCATGCAATGTTCTGTGTGATGAAGCGGCATGATCTGGCCGTCAATCATCGCGCCTTTGTCCTTCATCCGATGCAACTTCTTCATCAAGAACAAGCAGTGCGTCAAGTGGTACTTCTCGCGTACGAAGAAGCCCGGACCGTTGCCTTTTCTTATCTCTTCAACGCTCACTTCTTCCGTGTAGTTCTCGGTGCGATAGTACTTGAATTCGTTCTTCGCGATGTAGTCGAGGAACTCGGCTTCAGTAGCAGGGTCGGCGCACTCGGGCGCGAGCCAGGTAAATCCGGTTGTTTCGAACACACACCCTCTTGCGCGAGCCTCGTCTGCGTTCGTGCCGCAGTGGTCATACTTTAGGTGCGGTGACCTCGTCCAGGATATTGCGACGAAGGCAAGTAGGATGACGACTATGCCGGCGGACACGACCAAAAGCACCGTTCGCCATGATCGTGACTTCAAGAGGTACGGGCCGATGCCATGTTCTTCCGAGTCTACATCTGAGAAGTCTTTGAATTTCTCTTCGTCGTTAAGAGTCGTGAGAGCGGGGTCTCGTTCGGTCGCCATCGTTCAAGGTTCAAAGTGTGATAGCGATAGAAGTACGACGCATAGTAAGGCTCTACGTATAAGGGCTACGTATGGTATGCAGCAGGTCCGACTATTGTTCGCTAAGCGCCCCGCATCCCCGCCACTACGCACGAGAGATTAGGGTATCGTATCATCGTGCCCTCAGTATTTTTACCTGGTAATTAAGCTTATCGCGGGTCACGAGTCGAGCGGGAGGAAGTTTAACGATCGAGATAACCACTCTGAGGTCCAGGACTATGGCCTAAGGAAACATTCACACACGCCAGGGAGGAACTTCGAGGTGCTTGAACAACCCTCAATACTTGTGACCGCATAGTCCATTGCCCAGCTTCCTTCGATGCAGGTGCCTCTAGGCGCATCCGTATCTGCACGATAACAGAGATACCTTCCAATTTGGGTAGGAGCTCAGAAAAGCACTCACTCAGTTTGTAAAATGACTTTGTACGTCGCGAATTGTCTCAGAAAAACCTAGAGGAAGATTGCTACTGTATAATTTTGATCAGAATTATGAACTTTATACCTTTTCAATATGAGACTGAATGCAGGCTAGCGTGCTTAAGCTTCAATCGAGAGTGGTGTGTCGACGTATCTTTCACCTTCCACTTTCGCGCTAGTGCCATTTGATCCTACACGGTAACATACAATGAACATGCACATACTACATGGAGTTGACACTAAGAGGAACAGATTGTATGGAAGCAAAATTTCACATATCAAGATCCTTGGATCTCATGCCGATGTCAATCCCTAGATTTCAACGACATGGTCATCGTCCACGCTTGACTTCCTATGGCTTCCAAAAACTTCACAGCAACAGATATCTGATAGACTATGGAGGTAGATGGTGAGTCTAAGCGCCCCACATTGTTAGCCCCAAGGACCATCACTTTATATAGACATCTATGGTGTGCCTCATGAGTCGTGCACAACATTACCTAGCAGATCCTCCACAGCATCTTAAGCTCCACACGGAAGTATACCGCTCGTTGGACCAGTCCTTTATCGCATCGAAGTCTCGGCACGTATGCGTGACTCCGGTCGTCGGTAGAACTTGATTGTACTTTGGGTACTAAGCATATGAAATTGGGGTGATGTCGCTGGAGCACATGAGGCTTTGTCGCAGCGGATCGGTGCAGTGACCTATGTGTCGAAGAGAGTAAATGTCTCCCATGTCTCCCATGGTGTCGTTCCAAAGATACGTTTGCGCACCATGTTCTGCTGTGGCTATCTCAGTGACTGTTTGCTACAAACCAGACAATGTATTTCGTGGAATACATATATAGTGGCCACTGGGTCGCCTGAGATGGGTACCGTTGGATTTGCCAATTGGGAGGCGTCTTTCATCGGAATTTCCGTCATACCGACTAAACATAGTCAGAAGGCTTAATGCGCAAAACTCCAAGCTCTCGGCGTACAGCTGTAAAGCTTCTCCCACAGGCGATCGTTCTCCTCGTTAGGTTGACCTTGATAAGCTGTTTTGTCATCTTCGACACCAGCTGTCCGGACCACGTTTTTGTACTTGAGTGCAGAAGCGGCAGGGGCTTTAATGACACATTAGTTGGCTTGAATAGATTAATAACGAAGATACTCTAGTAGACCCACAGAACATAGCCCCACCTCCATTGATTTCTTCAAGTTCCGTCCATATATACAGGTCCAGAGAGACCAGACACAGAACGCAAAATCAAGATGTCCATAACGCGAGGGAAATTCTCAGACCACACGATTGCGCGGTTCTTTTTACCACCTGGTTCTGACGACCATATACTTCTTTTCTCTTCATCATCGCCGTCTTTTAAAATCCTGCTGACGAACAGACATATATTTCTGGCCTGTTCAAAAGTCGATCGATAGGAAGGGCGAGTCCGATATACTTATTGTGAGCATACAAGATATGAATCCGCCCCATCGAAATCCCTCAACAAGTATAGCTATGCCGAGGGAAGTGGCGCTCAGTTTCGGCCAGCACTGTGCGGGTTTGCCCCAGGGCAAAGTGTCAATTTCTACATCACTACGCTCAATGTTGAGCAACACTTTGCGGTCGCACACTAGGGTAGCGTGGTCGTTCGTACACCATCGTCAGCATATCGTTTCGGTCGTGACAGAGATATGCTAGAACGGAAGAGAATCTACTGCTGGATAGACCTTGTCCGGAGCCGATGTATTAGATACGATATGTTCCTTTTGAGTTCACCAAAGGTATGAGGAGTAAATTCAGATCATGACGAGATCAAGGCGCGGGCACTACATGGGGTATGCCACAGCGATTTTCGATTTCATGGCCGGTTGTCGACGTGGCAGGGTTTGTAGGGACCGTGGAGAGGAAAGGAGATGAATAGTAGTTCCACACTTGCATATTGTGAAAAGAACTGTGCTGGTGATATCATTGAATCGTGGTGCAAGCGCTCAACAAGGACCCCACGTCAGCGTGCAGACCACAGCCCGTTAGCGCTTGCCTCAGAACTCGTGAGATGTCGCAATATCCCAGCCGAGAAAAGACGGCAGCAACGAACAAAAGCCCTCAACAGCAGGTCGCCATGGTGCTGCACAAACATGTCGCCGCGCGACGCTGAAGAAGCCGGCCAGGAGCCCAACGAGGCTACGCCTCTGCTGCTCCGGCCGCCGGAAGAAGAGAATTGGAAGCCGCCGCGAGGGTTCTTCTGGATCGAATTGGCCATTTTCGCAAACGTATTTTTGTACGGTTTCGACAGTACCATCACAGCAGCGACATATGCCGTCATCAGCTCCGAGTTTGATGCTGCGAATACCGCGTCGTGGCTGACGACGTCTTATCTCGTCACCAGCACGGCGTTTCAGCCGCTCTATGGCCGGTTTAGCGACATCTTTGGACGGCGCGTCTGCTTCTTTGTGTCGACTACCACGTTCGCGGCAGGATGTCTGGGCTGCGGTCTGGCTAACAGTATGCTTGTCGCTAATCTGATGCGAGCGTTGACGGGATTTGGAGGCGGAGGATTGATGACGATGGGTAAGATGTTGCCCGTGCGCCTGAGACCTGACACGTGACTGACCAAACGATCCAGCAACGGTTGTCAATTCGGACATGATTCCTTTTCGAAGGCGCGGCATGTACCAAGCGCTGCAGAACGGTATCTTTGGATTCGGTTCGATATGCGGAGCTTCTTTCGGGGGTTCCATTGCCGACTACATTGGCTGGCGCTGGTGTTTTCTCGTCCAAGTGCCCATCTCCATCATCGCGTTTATCCTCGGCTGGCTCGTTGTCAAGAATCCAATTGAACTCCATCCCACTTGGAAAGAGATACGGGAAAAGGTCGACTTCCTGGGCGCTCTGCTGCTAGTGACTGGCATCTCGGTGCAGCTCGTGGGCCTAAGTCTGGGTGGCAACGAACTACCGTGGAGCAACGCGTGGGTCATTGGTTCACTCGTCGGCAGTTTTGTGCTGCTTGGAGGTTTCATCTGGGTTGAGTCTCGGACGACTGCGATTCCTGTCATTCCTCTGCGTCAATTGCGTGGCAGGAACCCTATCGCGATCCAAACCGCGAATATCTGCGCTGGAACGGCTGCGTATGCGTATCTTTTCATGCTTCCGCTTTTCTTCCAGGTGGTCCTGCTGGACTCTGCTACCAAAGCTGGCGCCCGGCTTGCGATACCCTCGCTTGCTACCCCTGTGGGTGGCCTCATTGCAGGCATTGTAATGTCGCGTTGGGGCAGATTGATCCCGTTGGTAAGAGTAGGGGCTCTTTTCTTGGCTGCCGGTAACGCCATGGTGACTTCTCTATCCTTCCATGATAAGACGTGGAAGTACATGGTGTTTATCTTCCCTGCCAATCTGGGGCAAGGCATCATCTATCCAGCCACTCTATTCACGACACTGGCCTCATTCGGTCATTCAGGTAAGCTGCTAGACTTCACTCATGTGCACGGCATCCGCTCACAGACATAGATCACGCCGTGTCTGCATCGACTGTCTATTTGATTAGATCTTTAGGGACCGTGTGGGGTGTAGCCATCAGTGCTGCCATTGTTCAAAACACTCTGAACTGGCGACTCCCAGACGCCCTGGACGGAATCCCAAACAAGCAGGAAGCCATCGATAGCATCCGGCATTCAGTGACTGCGCTCCGCAGCTTACCTCCAGAAATCCAGCTGAAAGCACGATTGATCTACTATGACGGGATCAGGTACTCATTCGCCGCGTCTACCGGTATCGCAACCGTGGCGATCATAGCGAGCCTCTTCGCATACAATGCAGGGTTGCGAAATACTACCAGTCACTAAGACGATGGGGATTTTGGTTACGTAGATGTAGAAGCGGACGCAAAGAATTCCTTATTAGAAACAAGTAAGGATGGGTTGAGCGTACAGCGGTCGTAGAGGGCCAAGATATCATAGAACCGAACATTGAAGTATTATCCATATTTGCCTACTACTTTACGGGACTCCACTTTGTGGTTCGTGTCAACAATCAGAAAATCGTGGAACCGATCACACAATCTACCTACCCAGGCCGTGCGACCTCTGATGTCAAACTCAACAGGACGGGCTGTTAGTGCTTTTCGCACCAGAAATCTAGGATACTTCGCGGTAAAGGACATCACTTTCTACCTCGACGCAGCAATTTCGTACTGCAACATCACATTCTTTCACACCCACGATGGCCGCGGCGACCTCGTGCACGTGTCATTATTCGCGCCCGACCTGTCGGCTTCCCTGAATCGGTTCTTAGCCACTGGTGGAGGAGGAGGACTCGTTATTCAATCTAACACCTCATCGGTCGTGAGCATCGCCGCGGTAGCCAGCTCGACAGACAGAAAATTCGGCAACTTTATCACCCAAGCTGACGCTTATTTTCTGCTGGTAACGGGACGGTGAACTGGGGCAATGTGTTCGTTCGTGTTCTGGTACCGGCGAATCACAAGATACCGGTTCTCGAGAAGGCTCTTTCTTTCTTACTAAGAATCCGATGGCTGTGGTGGATGCTCGCGCGAAGCTGTACGCGTACTACCAGAGCTGACCTGTGGGCAAGTAACATAATGTAAGTTCCACTGCAGTGAGTGACGGCATACTAACAATTCCCAAGCGGCCGCGACGGCTGGTCCCAACCAAGTGCAAAGATTTGAGGAACCCAATCAACGTCGCGAACATAGATAGATAGGCGCAGTGTCCCGCGTACTAAATAAACTAACCCAATCAAACCCCCACCCCTCAAAAAAGCACCACACACATCAAACGTGTTCCTCCGCACCCCGAAAAAATTCGCAAAAAAAGAACAGATGTCGCTTCTGTGGATCGAACACAGTCTAGAATTTATTAATTTTTGTTCGATGCATCGATCCATATGCAGATTGACTTACACCTCCAGATATTCGAGTTGAACCGAAGTTTGCCGACCCCGAGGGGCGGATTGCTTCAGTCTGGCGCTCTCCCAAGTGAGCTAAAGCGACTGCTTTGTTTTGGTGACAATTATGTTTAACGTTGCATATATATAGCGGGGGTTTTAGGGCAGGGGGAAGGGGGAAAATTGGTGTGGTATTCGGCGGTGAAGTGCGGGGACGGACTAGGCTAGCGCGTGGAATTCGACGAGAAAAGTGCGCTCGCTTAGCTTAGTACGGTACGTTCATTGCGTCACCTCAGCGCAACATATGGCACTTGGTCATAACTTCCCACCGCACAAGGCTCGAAAGCATATCAAACCAGAAACCTACAGCGCTTCCTCAAAAGCACAATCACACTGCCCCTACCCGATTGCAAATAACACCGAAGGTAATCGTGCTCGAGCTTTCCATGCTGTACTCTATGTCTATGCGAGAAGCGCTACACCCGAACCTGCGCTGAAATACGCTATCGATGATCTAATCTGATTCCTCCGTCGTCCCCATCGTCCTCCGATTCATCCACGTCACGCCATTGTCCCCTCTTCACTATCTCCATCATCTCCATCGTCTTCGTCTTCTTCATCCTCTTCATCTGTATTCTCCCCTAACAAATACTGTGAATCGTCTTGCGGGTACGGATCCTGTTAAAGACCAAGTCCCGGCCCTTGGGTCTGCGTAGTCTCTGTAGTTTGTGTAGGCTCCGTGGTCCGCGTAGGCTCCGTGGTCTGTGTAGGCTCCGTATCTTGCGCAGTCTGCGTAGCCTCAGTATCTTGCGTATTCTCTGTAGGCTCCGTAGTCTGTGTAGTCTGCGTAGTCTGCGTAGCCTCCGTAGCCTCTGTAGTCCGCGTAGCCTCCGCACCCTGCGTAGCCTCTGCACCCTGCGTAGGCTCCGTAGTTTGTGTAGGCTCCGTATCTTGCGCAGTCTGCGTAGCCTCGGTATCTTGCGTATTCTCCGTAGGCTCCGTAGTCTGTGTAGTCTGCGTAGCCTCCGCACCCCGCGTAACCACCGACGACTGCGGAACAGCCGGCACCGTCGGTCTCTCCAACCTCCCCACCACACTCCTCCCATTCCCCACGTCAACCACCGCCTCCACCACACTCTGCGTCTCCCCGCCCACCCCCTCCTCAAACCTTGCAAAGGCCTCCGGATCCGGGAGCTGAGATTTCAGTACCGGCGCCGCAACAGTCTGCTTCGTGAAGTCCCATTCAGTCAGCCATGTCCGCAAAACACGAGCGTCTTCATCCTCCTCACTGCTCTCCTCGCTGCTCTCCTCGCAGGAAGAACTTGACGTATCCGCTCCTACCGTCCTCGGCTTGATGATGGCAGGGTTGTTGACGGGCCGTTCCGGCGGGGCTGACAAACGCTCAAAACGAGATATATGTTCGCTTACTCGCACTGCAATGCTCTCGTCGTTCGTATGAGCGAGGAAACTATCCCGCCTCTCAGACTTAATTCTCTCCGCGAACGCATCTGCAATATTCATTTTGACGGGCCCATGAGGCAGCGGGTCAGCCAGCATGGCGTCCCCATGTCCGCCCTTGACGATCTTCGTCGCGTGCGGATCCTGATCGGAATTGGTAATTGCTGGAGTGGAAACAGTCCGTCGATGGGAAGAGCTGGAGCCCGTTTGCTTCGGCGGGACCGATTGTTTGGATTCCCCCTAGTAATCACTTCGTCCAGTCGGCAGCGGTAGTGAACTGCGTCGCTCTCTCCGAACGTAGAACCCAGTGCTCACCCGCTCCCATGTCCCGCTGCCTGAGCTCGATGAGCTTGAAACAGACAGATGACTTGAATTTCCACTCTCGTGCTCGAAAGTAACGTAGGGACGCGGGAAAAGATCGCTCTGTGGTATTCCCAAGTAAGCATCGAAGACCTGCGCCTGGTACCATGCCAGAATATCCACGTATTGTAGTTTTTCCTTCTCTTCAGAAGGACCAGTTTGGCAATTGAGTGGATCCCAGAGAGGGGTAGTGCGAAAGTCACCGAGAATGCAAGTACGAGTGACTTCATCGCAGTCGTCAAGAGATGCGCGGAGGAATTGCACAGCGTATGGGAACCTCTTCTTTTGAGCACAAGGATATTTGCTTAAGAGATGATACTGCTCGAGGGTTACGACGGAGGATGATCTGCAAAGTCGATGTCGGCTGAGGCCAAGGCTGCCATCCTGCGAGAATGGTTCGTCTGCGACATCCTGATCGCCTATGATACAGTAAGCCAAAACTGGGGTTGCTATCGGCTGGGGTATTGCCTACCTTCTAGCAGTAATGTTTGTTCACCAGGCGCACCAGATTGAATGAAGCGCGGACAACCCTCCACCCATGAATCAGAGCAAGCCCTCTTCAAACTTCCGCGCTCAGGTATGGAGCGTCGATATCGCCTGATGCTTCCTAAATCTTCAGGACCGGTTTCTTTTCCGGTCTTCGCGATATCTTTGTGAAACTGATCCCGTTCCCTTCTCATGCGACCAAAATCGTGGACCAATTTCATCACTTCACGGATAGTTCTAGGTGTCTCAATCTCCTAGGTAGGCACCGTCCGGACACCCGTGATCATCCGCACATACCCAAAAGGCAGCGTATGCAGCACTTTCTCATGAGCTCGTATTTCCCACGACGGCACATCGTACACCTGGAGACGCTCGTCGCCCTGGGCGCGAGTCCTGGTGACGATCTTGCCTTCGTCTTGCGCTGCTTGTTTGACCAGTTCAGTGAACTCCCCGAATTCTCGAGTGCGTAGGCAAGACACAAGGCCATCAAACGTGAGTGTGAGGACGGTAGCGACCCACACGAAGGGGTATAACAGGACATTAGGCACACCATAGGAGAAGTGCCCACGTAATCGACATGCGGCGACGACTTGGGGAACGACGAAGAAAAAGTTGCCGAACATCATGCCGAGCATGAACAGCCGACGGTCCTGGAGCTCGATAATGGCGAACCCATCCGATGTCTCCATTGTGCTCTCCAAGATTTTCCTGGCGATTTCATCGTCGAAGTGATGAAAAGAGCAGTTGAAGAGTCTGAAGACACGCCCGCTGCTTCCATTTATCCTAGGCGTCGTTAGTAAAAGAAAGGTTGCAGGACTGGTCTCACTCACAATGCATCCGGTTGCTTATTGAGAGCGTTACCCCGGCTCATGGCTTTTGGGGGTGGACTAATCGCATCGACAGGGTTATCCTCGAAACTGAGCCATTCTGATGAGCCTCTCAGTCGGTCCCAGGCCTCCTGATTGGGGTAAAGATCCGAGATTGTGAATTGGATCGGACGTTCATTGTTATCCAGGCGATGCTGGTTGATCAGCTTCTCGAGCGTTGGCGTGGGCCCACTACTCCCAGCACAAAACTCGAAGACCTCCAAATTGCGTTCCGTGTCTTTCTCGTATACCTCGCGAATAACAGAATCCAGTCCTTTGGCAGCCGTGAATGCCGGGGGCGCGGGCTGAAGGAAAGTGAAGAGAGGGACTTTCTGCGTCCATTCTCTTGTGAGTACATCCTGGCATGTTCTTCGAATAATGTCAGGCGTCGAAGGAAAATCGCATATCTCGAACCACCTAATCGACCTGTTCCATACGATCGGATTGAACTTCTCGAGCATGGTACATATAAATCGAACCGTCCTGTAGAATTTGCCGAGCTGCTGAGCATCAAAGAGTGCCGCAACGTGACGAGGAGGAGATTTTTGGTGTTGCTCTGCTCTCCCACTCTTCGTTTCCTCTGGACGATCTTGCGGTCCGAGAAGAGGTTGTGTTTCCCCTGCATCAGCCACCGCCTTCTCCTCCAATGTTCCGGACTTCGAACTCTTCATTTTCGTCGGCGGTATATCCCTCGGATCAATCGGCGACCCCCTCCCCGCTCTCTCCTTCGCCTCCTCTCCCTGCTTTCCCACATCCTGCTCACGGCTCGACCCCGACTCGTCCCTCACAACATCCGCAGCCGGCGTCAACGGCGTCAACTCCCCAACCAAACCCGCCAAATCAAGCCGCTCATCCCCCATCTTCTGGCTCCCCACTGAGCTCGCCGAGCTATTCCGCTTGCGCCTAAACTCCTGCGTCGGCTTATCTATAGTCTGCGTAGTGTCTCTATTCTTAAGTTTCCTAGCCAGCGGCGAGTTCGCCGCCGCGTCGGCAAGCGCCTGCGTTGCGTCTTCGGAATTCCTTCCGCGCCTGTCTTGCACGATATCCGCGTTGTCTGGGGTGGATGGAGTAATCACCTCCGGATCCGAAGACGCGCCCGAACCTGCACCCGGCGAATTGTCTGAACTGTGACCCGACGCCATGGCGCAGCGGTGGTTCGCGATTGGGCTAGTTAGCGAGTGGTCGATGTAAGATGCACCAAGTGATAGGATAATATGCGTGAGTGAATGCTGCGAGTTGTGTGATGTAGCTGGAAGATCACTGGGATGACGGCAGAGAGCAGGCTCGCGCAGATATGGTGGGTCAGTGACTCCTGCGTGGAAAATCGTTGCAGTTGCCCAATATCACAATCGTCGTGTCGCGGTGACGTCGTTGCGCTTGCCTGAAACGGGCTAGCTTGCGTTCGAAACGTGCCCGCCACGATTCGTCTGCAGGGTCTTTTCACATGATTCCGCCGTATGCTGATAAGTATTTTTGACAAAGTATCTGAGATATCCGTCGACTTGCTGTATCGCTATGAACCGTGCTCTCGCGTGAACGTGAACGCCGACGATGCAGTATCACGTTGATTGCTCACTCTCAAAGTAGCTTCAGTCACCCCCAGGCCGACCATCGTGTTCATCACAAAGACCTCAGCTTATCTCCGATCTTCACGTCGTCACGAGAGGCTGATCGTAATGCGCACTGATCATCACCAAAAGGCGGACGCCGCACTCAACCTTATAATCCCGTTATCCAATTCCACACCAATACCAAAACGCTATCAAACTCGCTTGTCCCTTCCCTGCAGTACTACGCCTTATACAACGTATCCAGGAACCCCTTCGCCAAATCCACCACGACGCTCTTGTTCGGCAGACTCCCCGCAACGCCATACAACGCCGCGGTATCGCCCTTGACCGCGCCCTTCGCCCCCTTGCCCTCCGCAATCCTCTTCCTCTCCTCATCCTTGACGTTCTCTACAACCTCCACCAGATCAGACACAAGCTGGTCCGCGACCGCGACAATCGGCAGCGTAACAGCGATGTGGATAGCGGGCGGGGATTGTAAGGCATTGAGGTGCCAGCCCTTCGCGTTCATGCCGTCCGCGATGTCGTAGATGTCGAGGGTGGGCGAGAGGAACGCGACAACTGAGACGAGCGGGCGCCCGATGATCTTCAGGTCGGTCGAGAGCTCGGGGCGCTCGCGGATCGCGGACTCGATCTTCTTCATGGACCCGACGATCTTGTGGCACGCGTCGATGTATCCGTTCTGGCCTTGCTTGACGAGCGACGCCCAGCAGCCTGCGATGAGGGCACCAGGGCGGGATCCCGCGATTGAGGGGGATGCGTAGACGCCGCCTGACCAATCGGGGCTGATGAAATATTGGTACTTGCGGTAGACGTCGGAGCGGTAGAGGACGGTGCTGTTGCCCTTGGGTGCGAAGCCGTACTTGTGCGTGTCGCAGGAAATGCTGGTCACGCCTTTGAGCTTGAAGTCGAAGGGCTCGAACTCAAAGCCAGCCTTGGGGAGCATAGGAATGATGAAGGAGCCGAGGCAGCAGTCGACGTGAAGCGGGAGCTTCTTCTTGTGCGCCAGTCTGGAGAGTCCCGAGATATCGTCGATGATGCCGTGGGGGAAGTTGGGGGCAGAGCCGACGAGAAGGACAGTGTTAGGGTTGATGAGGCGCGAGACGGCGCGCAGGTCAACTTTGTACAAAGGCGCTTTGCATGCTACCAGGTGCATCTTGATTTTGAAGTATTCACACGCCTTACGGAAAGCCGTGTGCGCTGTCTCCGGTAGGATCATCTCGGGCTCCCTAACACTGCGTTCGTGATATGCCTTGTTGCGTGCAGACAGACAAGCCATAAGAATGGACTCCGTGCCACCGCTGGTGGTGACTCCGCAGGCATCCTCGGGTGCGTTGAAGAGCGACAGAACCATGGCTACGATTTCTGCCTCCATCTTCCTCACACCGGGGAATACATCCGGATGAATCGGGTTCGCAACGGTAAATTTGCCAAATGCCTCCGTCTGCAGGCGCATCAACTCGTCGCCACCGTGGTATACCGCTCCACTGACCCTTCCGTCCTCCCACCTCGTGTGCTCCATCTGCGCCAGCTCATCCAGCTTCTTCCGTACATCCTCTTCGCTCCATCCTTCGGCCGGCAGTGATGTGATGCGTTCGACGCCGGGACCGGAAGGCACCAGCTTGCGCTCAAGCTTCAGGATCGTCTCGGCGACCTGCGTCTGGACTTTTGTGCGGACGCCTGGGAGTTGGAGGAAGATGCCATAGAGGGTGCGGCGCGTGGAGGTGTACACGTCGACGACGGATCCGGTTATTCCGCGACCTTTAAGCTGGTAGAAGAGCTTGCGCGTCCATCTGAGCACGAAGAGCAGGAAGATGATGTTTCGCAGCCTGTGGGACAGCCGGATCAGCATACGCACATGCCCGTTTGATCGATCGAGACATACAAGTCCACGTTCAGTGCCGCGAGCTGCTGGCCCCTAACCGAGCGAACGCGGGCGTTGAAAGTCTCGCGGAGACTGACGGGAAGGCGCGAAGATCCAGGCATGTTGCGCAGTCAATTGCGGTCGCGCGGTGTGCGGCTCTATGCCAGCGATAGCATTATCCGTAGAAGAGGTCAAGCAGTAGGCGGCCGTGCGAGGGCGTTGGCTTGTTGGATAGTTGCTACGTCAAGGTGCATCTACAGAAGAGGTTCACGTGCAGTGGACTAGTGGCGGGAAACCAGGCGCCGTGGGCACACTTGCCGAGGCTCTCCCGCCTTTTGGAAGGCCAATGGAAGCTCGCGCGCACCTGTCGCTGCCGACGATAGTAGATCGCACCATAAAAAACCATGGTCAATCAGGAAGTGTCCCTATGCTACGGTCTTGTTTCCCTTTTATACCACGGGCTTGCTGAAAGTCTTCGTGGCGAAGCTGTAGTTATCCTCGTACGTTGCCCAGGCGGGAAAGGCTTGCGAGACCCCTAAACAGTGCAAGAACTGCAGCAGACACCAAAGCTTACTATGGCAACACCAACACCAACTTCAGTCTCTAAGGCGCAGTCGAGCATCACTACCGTTTGTAAACAAAGAATCTCTATGACTCGACCCTCCGTTTCCAAGATTAGGCGGGTCTAGGGGCTACGCAAGCGAATAACTGTCGCCAACTCCACGCAAGGGGCGTAGCTCACACTATCGATTGCAAAGCTGTCTAGTATTCGCAAATTAGGATTCTCAGAGGCCTCGACCCCGGAGTGGAGTGGAGTGGAGTGGGTGTCGTAATCTCTTTCATCGATTCAATAATGCAATGGCTTTATGACTATGAGTGGGAGTGCCACCGTGCATGCGCGCCCATAGCAAAGAGTGGCATCACCGCGCCACACTCGTCGCAAGCGTACCCGTCCTCATCGAGCATGTCATCGTCTTCCGACTCCCAGTGACCTTGTGTGGCAAAGGTGGCCTCTTGGGACGGTGTAGGTAGGTCTTCCGAGCCGCCTCTAGTATCACTTAATCGATGTATATTCGTGTCGCCGACTGTGGCGTCCATCATTTCATACTCTGGTCTTGGCACGACCTGAAGACTGTCATCCGATTCAGTGACCTGGAAGTCTTTCAATACTCGATCCTGGCGTTTGAACATCTTGCTGATGTCGCGCCCCACGCCTCCCTTTTCACTTGCTGCGTCTACCATGTTTGTTGCTGCAACATTGACCAAGCTAAGGTTCCACCCGCTCTTCTCAGGGTGCAGTCTCCGGAACAACCGCAGAAGAGCCTCTGCAACTAAGCGCTCAGCTAGCGTATCGACGTCGTCCTTCAAGTTGAACACGAAGTTCGGCATTGGCCCTGAGCGAGATGTACGAGCAAATGAGCGGTTACGACTACCGTCTGAGTTCTGTGGAGGACGTGGCCTAGTCGTAAGCCGCAGTGTTTTCGGGAATGCCATCCAGCGCTTTATGCGAAGTTCCGACGGCTCTGCAGTGTCGGTAATCGTCTTGACTGAAGCAAGAACATCTTCGTCTTCCTCTAAGAGGTCGGCATGCATCCGACGTAGCAGGCTCCCAGACAACAGCAGCAGCTGTTTCTTCACTTCAGAAATGGTATCGAGGCGGATGTAGCTGTCTTCCAGGCTGATCTGGGTAGGCACGTCACGAGCCTGTCCAACCTCACTGTCATCGACTCCAGACAGTAAGCCATATGTTTTAGCGCCGATACCATGCGGTGCGCCCGCGCCTCCCAGAATGTGCTCAAGCGCTTCTGGTCCAATATCGGGGACTTTCCTCACGTCACCAACAAGCACTTTCTCTTTGGTGCCGCCGTAAACTAAACCTTGGACAAAACCTGCTGGGCTTTGCAGCACAAGCGCGCGCAGCTTCTGCGCAATTTTGAAGCCAATGCCAGGGATCTTCCCGACCTCGTGGCTATCTATAAACGAAGTGACGTTGTCCTGACCGTCCTCAGAGTTGTAGGGCGGAAATAGAGTAGTCTGGTCGTTAGGCTTATGTATACTGCCTACAAGCTTGGTTAGAAGCTTATTTGTCGAGATGCCGGCGGTACAAGTGTGGTTTTTTTCTGACTCAAGCCTCCCGCGCAGATAATGGGCGAGATGACTGCCGAGTATAAGACGCAAGCGCAATACATCTGACGGGCCATCTGTGATACATTAGCGCTCTGATGAGACAATGACCGCCCCGCAATCTGCAACCACGGAGACTGGCTTAAGGCGTACGGCCGCTGCAAGGCTTATTTATAAAGATTATTCCGCGAGTGCGAATATCGCACGGCGCTTATTTTGTATCTCGACCCCATGTGATCCGCGGCAGCGGCAATACGTGTTGGGTTATCCGAGTCAAAGTATATGACTGGTCGATGCGATTGGCCTACTTCGCTTTCACGCCGTATTGAGAACCGTGTTCTACGTGAACGGTGTAGCCGTCCCAGCTCCTGCGGCGTGGTAAGGCTGGTCACCACAACCGAGCGCAGGATTGGAAGCTTCGGACTATGCTTCCTTTGAACATTCGAAACAGAATGTTCTGCAAAAAGCAGAAGAGAGAAACAGCTGAGCTGTGCCGTGCGAAGCATTTACATGGCTAGTGTTGACCAGGGTAGATGATGCGTACTCGGCTCCTGGGACAAAGACTCGAAATGGAGATTGGCCGCTCTTACCTGAAGAGGTATCCACTTGTTCTGGATATGTCTGACCAGCCACCTTTGAGGCATCGAAAGCAAAACCAATCGATGGGTCGGTCTTGGAGAGACAAAAAAAGGAAGACGTCCAATCCGTTTGGTTCAGAAGTTCCAGGTTATGATCTACCATATCGGTCACGTCCATCCAAACCTACGGGACACATGTTAGTATTCGCTTATGCTGGTGACGTACGGACCTCGAAGAGGGAAATCGTGCGTTACGGACGGAAAAGCGGGGAATTCAGGATGGCGGTGCCAAGACGAAGGAAGCTTACGGATTGTTCCGCAGAATGCGCCTACCTCGTCGAAGCCCAACCTCTCGCAGCGGGAATTCCACGAGAAGGAGCGAAGAAAGGCATAAAGCTCCTTCGAGGCGTTGCGAAACCGCGTCAGATCCTCGCCGAGCACGATGACGACGTCTGGGCATATTTGCTTTGCTTCTTTGATGAGCTGCAGTTTGTACAAGCCCTGTGAGGGTCAGCGGGCTGACTCGCGTATAGAATACGGAGAGATGGTGATGAAGGAGCACACGATGGGCGTTCGCTTGGATAGCGTGAACGGGCCCACATGGGCTGGCAGGATGGCGAGTCGGCCTTGTTACGATCCGAAGGGTGCAATTCGCGCAGTTGGCTGACGCGACAGGGGTGGTACGCAAAGGAAGTCTTACTCTCCGGCGTGCCTCGTAGTTGCAAGTCACGACGATCTGTTTCTGCTGTATCGCCAGCGGCCGCGTTCGCAACGAGGGCGTTTCAGCCTCGACGACGCTGGCGTAGAAGGCGTCCTACCGGGGGATGAGTGAGCTAGGCCGGAGTGGGCGGGGGTCGTGAATGGCAGCAGTCACCAGGGTGCCAGTGCATACATAGTCCTGGAGAGGCGACGGACGAGGTTAGCAAGCTCGGCTCCTTGAGAGGGTAGGGGGTAGAGCCGGGCGGCGTCGCGATTACGACGATGGGTGAGGCTCGGGGCTCGGGGCTTTTGGCGTATCATCAGCTGGCATGCACTGCGAGATTAGGCAGTGCAGCTGGGGCCTGTGCTTACAAAGTGGATGATGATGGAGTCGAGGGGCCGCCTGAGCCTCTTCCTGTGCAGTGGCAGGCGGGCGTCGATGGCAGGCGGGCGAGGGCCACTGGTGGACATGGCGTGGGTGGAACGGAGGATGGGCGGGTTGATGGTGGGACTGTCGAGACGGCCGCGCTGGAACAGAAGCGCCCTCGCGGGTCGAGATGCGAAACGCAGCGGGCGCCAAGGGCTCGAGGAGTGGGTGCAGATGGCGCTGGACGGCTATTGGCAATATCGCAAGCCAGCGGGTGCGCGTCGGTGCCAGTCGCTGTGATGTGCGCTACAAAGAATACGGCGGGCGGCCAAGAGTTTGCCACGTCCAAAATAGCAATCGAGTCGTTTATTCTTGGAGCGCCTCAGCGCCCGTTGGTAGGGTGGGCCGGTGGGCGTGTGGGCCCCCCCGGCGAATGTCCATTGTCATTGCGCTCCTGCGCTCCACACGCCTGCTTGCATCCTGCCCCCCCGCGTCGTCTTGCCCTGCCCGCACCGCGTTATAAACTACGCTGCCCGCCGGCCTCGATGCGCACAAGACTGCCTCTCGCGTCCCACTACCATCACCAGCCAGCTATACGACGCCTAACCAGAACACGAGGTGCCCCCGGCCGCCACACGACCCTCTCACCACCGACGGCTCCCCTCCCTGCCTCTTATCTGCGCCATCGCCATCGACACCTGCCCGCATCATGTTGTCGACTATATCACACTCCATGCCGCCCACCCTCAGTGCACGAGACCCCCCCGCCCACATCATGGCCACCAGCACCGCCCAGCTGCCCATATTAACCCCGCGCCAGCCCGCTCTGTCCCAGCGGCCCTCGCTCCGCCTCGACACCCAGCAGCTCCGCACCTTTGGCAAAGGCTCCAGTCTGCGGCTCGACACCCTCAGCGCCGTCTCGCCCACCGCCCGCAACACCTTCTCCAACGCCTATGCACCCCCGGCCTCTGCAGCACCGGCCACTGGTCGCCCATCCAAACTGCGCCTCTCCATAGACAGCAGCTGCAACGCACCCACCAGCGCATCTACACCCAGCTCCGCTTCCACGCTCTCCTCTGCCCTCACATCGGCCTCTACCGACTCTGCTGCCATCATCATCCCCTACAAGCAGCCCCACAACGTCCGCTCCATCCTCTCCAACGGCCCGACCCCGCGCAAGATGGCCTCCGCACGACCGCTGTTCCCCGCCGAGAAGCGGGTATCCTTCCGCGCGCCCTTGGAAGAGGAGATCAAGACGGTGAAATACACACTGGCGCATTCGGACATCGAGTCCTCGGTCTCAACCATATCTTCCCTCGCAACCACCTCTTCAGAAGAGTCAGAAACCGCCACCCCCCTCTCAATCAACACAAAGCCCACCTCAACCGCATCACCCACGCTATCCATCCCGTCATCCTCATCCTCATCCAGTTCTTCGTTCGCCTCGCTCCAAACCTCGCCTCGCCCCGGAGGCCCACGTGCAGGCGACAAGCGCGACTCGTCCGACTCCGACAGCGATTCCTGCCCTGAGACACCCGTCGCCGGGCGGCGGAAACGCAGGCGAGACTGGCGGTGGACACTGGGCCCGCTCCCGTCTGACGCGTCGACCTCGCCCTCGGCATCGACGAGCGAGGCGACGAGCGAGGACAGCGCGTAATCACATCATGAAACGAAACGGACGGCGTTTGGAGGCACGCAGCATCATTACGCGGCACGAGCTCGGGCTCACGCACAGGCTTTGGCGTTTTTCTTTTTCAATCTTTTGCACACTTACGGGGACTACTCATGAGCATTTTACGGTGTTGCGTCTTTCCATGATACCACATCTGCATGGCTGGCTGGCATACCACAACGCGGCAGCGAAGCGCGCTAGCATCACGTTACATACATACTACCACCTACTTAATCCTGTAAATACACATGCCCTTCAAACACCAACATTACCACATCGTATCCTCTCTCCATGACCTCCCCGTGCCTCGTCACCCATGCCCATCACGCTCACAAGCAAAATAAAATCTCCGAACCTCCCCCGTCCCACCCGGCGATCGCCACCGGACCCTGGCCGCGATCGCACGCGACTTTGTCCACATCTCGCCATCTGACAGGCGCACGCGCCCTCCCGCTCTC
Source organism: Karstenula rhodostoma CBS 690.94 (assembly GCA_010093485.1). Lineage (NCBI taxonomy): Eukaryota > Fungi > Ascomycota > Dothideomycetes > Pleosporales > Didymosphaeriaceae > Karstenula > Karstenula rhodostoma. The sequence continues at coordinate 1,709,047 of MU001497.1, read as the reverse complement.
ACACATGACGATCAGCGTACTGGCCGATGTTCGCCGGCGCCCCAAACCACCCCATCCCCGATCTGCACATCGTGTTTCCCAACGCGGTTTTAGCACGCGCGACCCTTGGGTATAACACGCGGCGAGGGGGAGGTGGGAGGCGAGTACGGGGCGGTCATCTCGGTATATGTAAGGCGTGGATGGGAAGCGAGGACGCGTGATGTCAGAGGCGAGTGGTGGCGGTGGAGCTGAGGACTCGACTTGGAGAGGGGACGCGAGAGGGAAGAGGTGCAGTGCAGTGGGGCGGAGGTTGACTGTCTGTGCTGGTGCTCTGCACTGCATGCGCGCCGATGGTCGATGGGTGGGTGGGGTGGAGAGGGGGATTCGCCATCCATCCATCTGTGCCCCCTCCCTTCCTCGCGGCTGGTGCGTGCGGCACAATGCACGTGTGCCCATGTAGTCCGCGGCATGTACATTTTGTAGCAGCGCAGCTCCCAGCCCAGACCACGCGTACTGTACCTATCTACGTACACAGATCCTATCCCATCCCTCACCCGCGTCTCCATTTCCGTTTCCGTTTCCGTTTCCATTCCGTTTCGTCCCGCCCGTCCTAGCGCACCAACCCCAACCCTTCGCTATCGATTCGATTCGATTCGATTCGATCGCGATTGCGTCTCCGGCTTCGTTTCGCACCGCACCGCACCGCACCCGCGACACCAAACCAAATTGTGACACGGCGGTGTTCTGGAACGCCTGCGCCCCTCGTTTTCGTTCTCGCGCTCGTTCTCGTTTCGTAGGTTCTCCACTTGGTGTTCAGACCATGTTCAGACGCTTTGGAGGGGCACGTGCGGTAGGACGAGCTAAGCTATAAATAGAGGGGGCGTCCGAGGTGGGATCGCACGTGGATGAGGTAAAGCTGGAGCGAGGTGAAGTGTAGTTAGGCGGTGTAGATTCGGCTGATGGGCTGAGGAAATGCAATGCGCGAATACGTGGTAGAGGAGTTAGGAGTGAGGCGTTGTGCAGTGAAGAGTGGTTTCGGTGGTGGTGCTGGTTGGGGATAGTGTGGTTGGGTGGGAGAGAGAGTAATTTTGAGTGTGGCGTCGAGTGTGGATTGTGGATTGTGGCGGTGCTGTGGCGTATGTCTGTGAAGGGAGAAAGGAGGGAGAGGGTGTGCTTGGAAAAGGAGGTGTGAACGATTGGATTGGTGACTTTGCTACTAGTATGGTCAGACTTGCAGTGGTTGTAAGTCGTCTCCAAGGATTTAACTTTGGAAATGATATACCAGCCGGAGTAAATGAATCAGCGAAGATCTAGTGTTGGTACGAGTCGCTGCATGAGGGAGTTGATGATGCTTGTAGGCTGAAATTTTCAGGGTTCGCGGAAAGCATCTTACTGTACATTGAAAACGGTATTCCATTCCAGATGAATCGATTGTTGGCTCTTCGCGCACTTTTGCAAGTCGCGGCAAAACGCAGTACAGGAACTCGGTAGAGTGCCAAAACACAAAGATCTCAAACAGCTCTATATATTGTAGAGATTCACTATGAGGTAGGGTGACTCAATTAAGTAGGGGGGACAAAAAGGCGCGTTGTGCTTTGCCAATGCACGAAGGGACCACAAAAGCGGCTAGGCGTGTCCACTGTGCGCCGGCATGATCACAGAACTGTAGCGGATATTGTCTAATAGAGGGGGAAAACGTGATTATCAATTTGTGAAGTTGAAAATTACTAGCACCCGAAATGCATTCTTAAAATCCCACCCCTCAATCCAACTAATCCTCATCACTGCTCTCTTGATCCTCGCCACCCTCGCTACCACTCTCAACCTCTTCATCCGATACATGACCCGGCAACGACTCCATGATAACACCTAGAGCCCTGCGTCCCTCTGCAAACTGCTCGTCGTCTTTCGCCAGTTTCTCGAGCTCCTCGTCGATTCTGGGAAGCATGTGCGAATAGACAAAGTCATCGAATGGCAGGCCCAGGTCATCGTATGCCTGGTCCAGTTCCGGTACTAGCTTTTCGAGCACGTCGATGAGGTGACGGTCTTCGTTGTGGATTCGTTTGGTGTCTTTGGGCGAGTACAATGGTTCAGGCTTGCATGTGCCGATAGACTCCGGTTTGAACGTCAACCGATGAGAGAACCTATCAAGATCGCAACAAGTATGTCTGATCTCCAGTTTCCAAAATATGATAATCCGAATGGCGATTGTGAATTTGTGCCGATTGTTGGAACTCGTAAGTACAAAGGGCAAGATGCGTTTCGCTACAGCCTGGACGGCAATGTCTGTAAGATCATCAGCAAATAACGGCATTGAGCAAAATCTCGTGGTGGGGTGAATACCTAAGCTCTGAAGTGATGAATAGTACCACCCGTCATCCTTGAGAGACCTAAAAAGCAGACTCATAGGTATGCAGCCGGACGGGCTACAATGACATTCGCACAGATCAGATGTCTCGTCGGCTAAAGCGTCTATGATACAAGATCGCAGATTAGCTTCGTCAACCTCTTGATTCAAGACGCGCTGAGCCTCTTCTTGCTCCATTACTACCCCAGCAACTACTTGCGTTGAAGTGGTTGGAATTGAGATCCAAGCATAGAAGTTGGGAGAGCTATGTATTCCCGGCCTTATTCGCGCAAGCTCCTCCCGGTAGACAGACCGTCCTACCAGCCACGCCAAAAGATGACTGCCTTTGGTGTGAGAGTTTGGCCAAAGTTCATCGAGGTCCAAACCTTTCGCCAGGAACCAACTCAGCGGGATCGGGATATTATTCCAAGATGATGGTAATAATAAGCCTCCGGCGATGTTCCATATTAGCGGCGTTAGAAAAGTGGTACTGGCGTCCAATTGGTCATTTTTAGAGAGGTCCTTGAAGCCAGCTTTGTACAAAGCATCTAGAACGCCAGTATTAAGATTTCGACGTGGAAAGTTCTCAAAATAATATATGGAGGTCCTAGAAGGTATAAGTGCTGGAGGCACCTCAACGCCTTGGTCTTCGAGAATATCGCAAATCGTCCAGGCATTGAGATCGAGGAGTCTATCATGGTCTGGAGAGTAGTCCGCTTCGCACAAGTGTTTGACGGCAAGGGCTTCTAAATCGCGCCGTTGTCTGGCAAGAGCGTCAATGACTGCATCAATCTTTTCGGAATCTTCAGTCTCAATGGTATAGTCGAGAGCAAGTTCCAAAGCTCCGAGGATTTTAAGGTCGGATGGGTCCAGAGAAGGTCGGATATTGAGCCAGAAACGTAACAGGTCAATGTCACAATATCTGACCACCGACTTGAACAGTCCGCTTTCAGTCCTTCTTAACCTCACCCGATTTTTTATCAACAATCCAAATCCTTCTGTCCATGACATTGCGACAGCCATCTCATACAGGTTTAATATCTCTAATTCCTGATCTTGCAATGCTTGTCCGTTTGACAATAGTTCCGAGAATCGTGAGGCATCCTTGAAGATGATGGCAATGTATGTATCCGATATCTCGATCAAGTGCTCGTACCCATAGAAGCTGTGTTGCCGTAGCCCCTTTGATCCGTATACGACAAAGTCGTCAAAATACCTTGCAGAAATCGATACATCGTGTTCCAGAAGCTGTGTAATAAACGGTGACCATTGCCGATCGACCGTGCACAACTCTAGACATGTCCTAGGTTTTGTGAGTAATCAAACAACTTTTTTGTTACGTTGCGGAGGGACTTGGAATGCCAACTTGGTAACCAAGGAACATCACATCTTGATCTATCATACGTTACACACAGTGTAGTGTACGTGAGTTTCCGTTAACGTGCATTGTCGCGCCCATTCGATTGGCCGCAACCCAGAGATATGAAATCGTAGCACTTACTTTCCTGAGTTATCCGTCACATGTGCGGTACCCTCCATGTGCTCTAAAAGATAACTAGCAAGGCATCGAAGGTTGTCCACTACTGTCTGTAGTTGAGTTGGACTTTCAACATCGGTCCCGACACTCTTTTGGCGATGGCAAAGATGCTGAGGGAGTTATTAGCACCACTATAGGCACGAAGAATCATAGCATACATGTAGAATCGTCCTTCCGTCCCTCAAACGATCATGTGGGGATGCTCGACGGGTCCCGAAGAGTTTGTGAAGTTTTGCGGCAACAATGTCCCAAGAGCCAGGTTGGTACAACTCACTGTTCTCCCAATAGGTATATTCAGTGATCAGAGAGAATGCCTCGGAGTTTTCACCCACGATGGTGATTGCCCTGAGCCCTGCTCGTATAGCGATTCCCTTCATCAAGCTGCGAGAAACTCCCATGGCCAAAGTAAATTTCCGGCGTAGAAGAGTCGAGCATAGAGATATCCTCAGATCTATGTCTGTGAGTGCATTGCCGAACGCGCTGTAAGGGCACCCGGAAGCATGCGAGTTGGTCACGGTACTGGATAGGACAGCTGACCACAACGTAACCTCGACGCTCGAGGTTCGTGTCCTACATCCACATGACAGTACTTTTCTTCGAGCTTGGGATACAGTATGTTCATAGCTTTTCAGAGTGCGATTGAGTCTCTGAGCTCCTGAAAAGTCGCTATGACTAGCGCGCTGTGCTATATTGACCGGGTCAAGGTGATCAATTCGAGATTGCTGATAAAGGTTAGTCGTCGCTGCAAATACGTGGCAAGAGCTTCGGTGTTACCAATCTGCTCAAGCTTGCTTCTAGCCGCGATAAATCAAAGATGCGACTTGCTACGGGCTCAATCGTTGATCGGAGTTGCGAGATCTCTGTGCGTATCAGCGACGTCTCCGATCCAACATCCTGGAAGCCACCCTGGATATGATATGTCTGCTGGGAAAATTGCGAGTCGATGGTACTCTCAAGTATGCGTTGTTGGCCCACGACAGTACGCTGCACCAGTCTTGTTTCGTGTGAGATGTGGTTTCGAAGCGTCTCGGTGTTCATCCGATTTTGTTCTCTGCTCGGTGTCAGTCAAGTCGGGTTTGATTCTAGGTTACTTACAGGTTCACAGTCTGTAGCGCCAAATGCAAATCATCTCGGATGTTCTTCAACAGAGATCGCAGGTAATCAAGATCGTCTGTCTTGAACGGATAGGACAGGTGGAACTTGATGGACCTCAGGCGCTGGCGGATTATAGATCCGCTACCACTCGCAGTACTTGCAAGCTTCTGTTTGATCCTGTTGAGCGCGTTCACACAAACCACCACGTCAGCACTTGCTGCGGCAGTAGAAGTAGTGGGATCGAGTTTGCCGAGCTCAGTTTCAAGTCGTTCGAGATGGTTCTCCAAGCTCTCAAGGTTGGCGCGTATGTCTTCAGCCTTATCCGCCGCAGTTCTCACGTCGCTGATAAAGGAGTGCAGTTCTTTGCATACAACGAGGCCGAGGGATACCACGCCTACCGCGCTTCCGCCGACGGACAACGGATCCGCCATGGCGTCGGCGAAGTTGAAGGGAAAGGATGGAGTGATGAAGAATATGCTGTAAGGGAGGGGAAGTGGCTGCGACGAGGCTGAGCTGAGCTTGAACCCTGCCCGTTGGTTGGAGGACATAGCGAGACCAATGAAGGTTGCAGTACATCCCAGTATCTGCCTCGTGATGCACACTTTGCGTAGGGCAAGTCTATGGGTGATCGCTAGGCTGTGTGATTTGCTTCGTTGCAGTGGGCCCACGCTTGACCGGAAAGTATATTTTTGAGGTGATTTGACCGCGAAAACGTATTTGGTTCGGCTAGTATCGAGGCATCCCTCGAGCGTATCATCCGTCTGTGGAATTCGAACGTGGCTTAGGCTCTCCGCTTAATGCTACGTTCTCCATCGCCACTCGATGCAACTTCTCCAGCCTCGGTGTCTGCCTCGTCGTGCGCCGCACCTGCAGCGCTCTTGCCCCGCTTCCGCTTCTTCTTCTTGCTCGCTGCCTGCTCATCATCGCCTGCAGCACCTGCACTAAGTGCATCCCGTACATCACCCTGCCCATCCTCGCCCCTACTACCCTGCCGCTGCTTCCCCGCCTCCACCCTACTCCCCCTCACTAACTTTTCATACTCCTCCGTCCGCCTCAAATTCTCAACCTTCGTCATGACCTTCCAATCCTCCGGTTTCCCCGCTGCCCTCCACTTCCCCCACTGATCTTCATGCATGACACTTCCACTAAGCACCACAAACGCGCAGCTATTATACAGCGTGTGCACCGCCTGAACAGGCAGCCACTTCGTTCTCAGCTGTCCATGTTCCTTGAGCCAGTGCGCAACTTTGGCGGGCGTCTTGCATAGGTGGCGGATGTGCGGTTCGACGTAGATGGTACGTTGGTCCCAGAAGCTGAGGCCTTCGTCGTCGACGACCGAGAAGGAGTTCGGCGGGACGAAGGGGGCAGGGTAGGTGGAGGGCCGGCGGCGGATGTAGAAGCCTGAGGGCGAGATATCTAGAGTTGAGCTGGGGATATCTTGGAGGGCCTGCCGAAGGAGTGGTTGGGTGGCTTGCGGCTTCAGGGTTGAGATGTTGGGGTGTTCGAGGATTGCTGTGAGATGGATAAATTTCTCCTCCCCATCGACCGTCCTATACCGCTCCTCAAGCCATTTCGCACCCTCTTTATCTTGATGCGCATAATCCGTGAAAATCAACTCTATACCCGCAACCAACTGAGCAAGATACTCCGAGCTAGTTGTCGTCGTGGTCGTCTTTGGCTTCTTAGACGCTTTCGTTTCATTCAGATGCTCCTCGGATTGAGCTGCAGGGGATGGTGCAGCTGAATTGGTGCTTGCATTCTGCATAGCCTGCACGAGTGCATCTTCATTTGACGCTTCTGTTACGTCCGAGCCCGTTGGTTGATTCGGCTTCCGCTTTTGGGTCTCCTTGACGCCCTTGAGCCGGAGAGCGCGGGGGACGAACATTCTAGGCGCGAGAATTGCCCATCAAGGTTGGGTGAGAGTGAGTTCAACCAGAAGAGTCCAGTTAGAGTTCGCGTGACCACGCTCGAACGTCCACGACGCGAAGTCACGTTGCAGACCCACTTTATTTCCCTCCGGTCTTGGCGCTTCCAACCTTGACATCACCACCATCTCTACCCTCACCACCCTCTCACACAAACCACACACGCCAAACCACCACAATGGCCAAAGAAAAAAACTTCAACCCCGTCCAAGCCGCCAAAAAGGCCGAAAAAGCCAAAGCCGTCAAAAAGCAAAAAGCCCAGCTCCAAACCCAGCGCACCGAGAAACTCGCCCGCCGCAACCCCACCCGCATCCAGCGCGACATCGACGCCCTTAAAGAAGCCGAACAGACCGGCGCGCTCCGCCCGCACGAGCGCACGCGCCTCAATGAGCTCGAAAAGGACCTCGCGGCCGTGAACAAAGCGCGCACTGCGCTGGGGGAGAAAGCGCCGCAGTTCAAGCCCGAGCGGGAGCGGAGGGATGATGGAGGTGAACGGGGGGGAAGGGGCGGCGTGCTGGGGAAGAGGTCGAGGGGTGCGGGGAGGAAGGGCAACGGGGAGGACGCGGACAGCAGCGATACGGATGCGGATGTGAGGCGGATTCCGATGCCGAGGGATACGCCGCCGCCGATACCGAAGCGGTACGGGGGGGATGCGCAGGCAGAGGAGAAGAAGCCTACGCTCGTGTACGAAGCTGCGCCCCAGGTGCGCGATTTCAAGAAGGAGGTCACGTCGCGGTTTATGCCTGCGGCTGTGGCGCAGAAGTTGAAGCTGGCCAAGGGAGAAGGGAGATTGTTGGAGCCCGAGGAGTTTGATAAGCTGCAGCAGGAGGGATACATGAACACCACGCGAGAAGGCGAAGAGAAGGCCACTGGGGCTAAAGCTGATACCGAGACTCCAGCTGAAGCAGAGGCAGACCCAGAGTTGGAACGGTTCCTACAAGCACAAGAGGCCAAGGATGCTGCGGAGAACGCTGCTGAAGCTGCAGTGCAAGAGGCAGAATACGAGATGATGGCAGCCGAAGACAGAGGCGAGATACAGAATCTGGAGGGCGAAAGCAGGGTAGCTGAGAACAAGCTACGACACGTGGAGATTGAGGAGGTGGAAGACGAGGGAGACTATTGAATACTGAACTATGATACCCAGGATCGAATGAACACTTGTCACTTTCAGACACCACATTGGGTGCAGGAATAAACGGGAGCCCTTTTAAGTGAGGAACCCCGGGCAAGAACTGCCGTTTATTCCAGCACCCAGTGTGCATCGATATCGACTGTTGACTCTTCGCGCGCTTTTGCAAGCTGGAGCAAACCGCAGTAAACTCAATGGTGTGCCGAAACACAAAGAGTGCATCGAGATCGCGATGAAGTGAGGTAACCACAAATCTGTAGGAACGCGAGAGTTAAGGAATGGAGAGACTCTGTTACCCAATTCGGACCCATCACGAGCGAGCGTAAGCCTGTTTTTGGCAACATGTGACGAATCTATCCAGCATGCTGCCAACTCACGTTCAAGGCGCACAGCGTCAACATCACCAGCATATTGGAAATGAAAGTTGAGTTCATGAATTATCATTCATCGTAGCTTAGGCTATAGGGTATCGGATACAAATTCGACCACAGGTGAGAAAGCGGAAGCCCCAAACTCATGCCATAATGTTCGTGTCTTTGTCGAAAGGAAAGCCCAAGACTCAGAGCACCCGCATCAAGCGAAAGCGTCTACTTGGTGTTGCCGGAGACGGCGTCCTGGACGGACTGGGCAGCGTTGCCGAGGGTCTCCTGAGCGTTGGCGAGAACGCCCTTGCCCTCGTTCTGGGCGCTGTCGCCGCCGCTGCGGGTGGCATCGCCGGCCTTCTGGGTGACGGACTTGTCGCCCTCTGCGTGTCTGTTAGCGAGAGCTACAGGATGCGATGGTGGGGTGGAGCGTACCGGGCTGGACGGAGGAGGCAGCCTTATCTCCAAGACCGGAGACAGACTCGGAGGCCTTGTCGAGGGTGGACTTCTGGGAGTCGGGGGTGACCTTCTCCTTGGCCTGCTCGCCGAGACCCTTGCGACTGCAGCATGTTAGGGACAGACTCCGACGGCAGGTAGCAGAAGTGATGCGTACCCGAGATCAGACATGTTGTTTGTTGGTGGGGGTGGTTTGTTGTTTTGGGGAAGTGTTTGTTGTTGTGAGTTGATGAGAGCGGATGAGTGTGATGGAAAGCAAGCCTCGAAGCGGCGGAAGAGTGTTTATATACAGGCAGAGGGGTAGTGACACGGCAGGCGTGCCTGCAAACAGCGGACCGTCATCGGTACGTCATGGTGGTTGCTGCGCGGCAGTCACAGGTGAAGGGCCCGCGCCTGGGCAAGTCTACGAGTCTGGAAGCAGCCGAGCAGGCGCAGGTAAGCGCATGCAAGCGTACGCCGCAAGGCTGCACTATTGGTCGATCACGCAAATCTCATATGCTAATGTCGCGCTTGGGAATGGAAATTGGCCCTGAAATTGCATCCCGCCATGCATCTGCCACTACCTGACCATACCCCGCGACTGACGTCAGACCCACGTCCCGCACGTTCGGCGCGCCATCGAGGGGCAGTCGCGACGTGTCGTGTGACAACAAGACAGATCAACATATACAGTGGATATGCTTCCGCCATCCACATTTATGCGCTCATTCTTCCGTCTGTCGCTCCCTTCTACCCACTTCATGTTCGCTCCGAGCTCGCAACGACGTGCCTCCGTGGAGAAGAAACGCCACCGTACCCCTCCCTCTTCTCCACCAAGCAACGCTACGTCTGCGCACTCAGCCCGCGTGTCGAATCAAATCGACGATTCTCACAGCCTCGGCTGTACACTGCACGTATGGCGTGCCGCTTATGGGCGCTGGCCTAGGCCGACATGTGTGTGTCATTTGGTGAGGAGAGGAGCTGCAGTGTATGTATGGCATCCAGTCAAGTGGCAGGAAGTACGCCTCGACAACTTTCCAGCTCAAACTTAAGATGGGTGTCTGCCTCGGGTGAAATCATGAGGAACGACTTCATTCGGCTATTGTACTATATGTACTTCTGCATCTCCCGAGACCGCATGTGCCACAACTTCGACCGTGACCGACAATCTCTTGTCAAATCACATCATATTCCACGACCGTTGCCTAACCGCACTTGCAAAACAAGCCTCCAGGGCTGCAGGAGCAGTTCGACCATTCCGTTTGCAAAACTGAGAAGAGCTAGATGGTCGACGCCAGCCCACCGAATCACTTCTGAGTTGCACGATCAAACTTGAGTTGATCATGTAGGACGGTGTGCTGATGAAGAGGCCCCTCCGAGGTTGGACCCAAGGCCTGATGTGGTGCTATCAGAGGTTTCGGGGCAGCCGTCAGTCAGCCTGAGATGCTGCTCGCAGATAACTATCGCGTAAAACTCCTAGGCGCTGACACCAAGGCCTTACGACCTCATGTCTACGAGACCTCTCACGCGACCTGAAGATACAGCTTGCAATGAGGAGCAAGGGCTACGTGCTAGTTGGTCTAGATTCACCGCAACTAAGCACCCTAGTCCGCATTTCGCAACTCGCTCAAACTTTCCGCTCGGTCTAGGTTGAACAATTCTCCGGAGTTTCCGGTCCCTTCCCTATACCATGTCGACCAATGAGCGCCGTTGAACGTTTCAGATTTTCATGTTGCGATCCTGCACACCATTTCGCACGATAGGGCGATTTGATCCAATTTCCGATACACGAACGCCAAGACCCAGCGAGCGCCCGTTTGCACGAGCATGACCAAAATGTTATCAGGAGAATACTAAAAGCCACGCAGCAAACTGACTACGTTCTGCTACAGCCTCAAAGATGCTTACGACAATCGTCAGCATGACCATTCCACCACATATCTTACTACTAGTGCGCAAGCTCTACCTTGTCCAAACTCGGCCATTTCTGATTGTCGCGCGAGTAAAATAGGCGTTCGGTGGTGTTTTGGGCTGTTTTTCTGCATGTGGCGCCCATGCACAGCCGACTCCGCAACATCAGCCGGACGCCTGCCTTCTTTAATATAGAAGATGCCGTCCGGCCTCATCTCGTCTGTGTTGTTTGGTATTCTGATAAACAGTCTTTTATTCTCCCTCATTTAAGCTCTGTTCACTTCACAGTCGCTAGATCCTTCGTAGTATTTCAAGCGTACTTGCGCATAGTTTCCTATTCATCATGAAATTCCAATTCTCACTCCTACTTCCTCTGTTCTACATCAGCCCGGCCTCGGCCGACTACACAGAGAACACCCACACCGCCATCCAACTCCTCCAAGACAAATTTTACAATGTCGACACGGGCCTCTGGAAAGGCGCGACTGGCGACCTCTGGTGGCAATCAGGGCACATCCTAGAAACAATCGCACGCTTCGGCATTGCAGACGAGTCCTATAAGCAGACCGCCACCGACATCGTCGCAAACACGTACGCCAAGTCGGGCGACCAGATCGGCTACACTAACTGGCACAACGACTACTACGATGACATGGGCTGGTGGGCCCAGGGCTGGATCGCAGCCTACGACCTCACCGGCGACGCGAAGTACCTCGACACCGCGAAGGACCTGTTCGAGGATATGACGGGCGGGTACCACACGCCGTGCGGCGGCATCTTCTGGAGCAAGGCCGCGACGGGGATCGCGTCGATTTCCAACGAGCTGTTCCTATCTGTCGCCGCGCATTTGGCTAACCGCGTGGGCGATGGAGAGAAGGAGAACTACAAGAACTGGGCGCAACAGGAGTGGGATTTCATCTTCAACAGCGGGGTCATCAATAGCGACAACCTCATCAACGACGGCGTCGACATGGGGACGTGCAAGAACAACGGGAAACCCATCTACACGTACAACCAAGGTGTCGTCCTCGCCGGGCTCTCTGAGCTCGCAAAGGCGTTCTCAGACGGCGGATTCATCAACGTAAGCCCCCCCCTATTTCCACCTTTGGAACCTCTTCTAACGCCCACCCAGCACGCCTACACCCTCGCCCGCGGCTCCCTTGCCAAACTCACCACCAACTCCATTCTCACGGAGCCCTTTCCCTCTCCACTCGACGAGCAGGGTTCCATGTTCAAGGGAGCCTTCATCGCGGGGCTGCTAACGCTGCACGCGAACGAGCCACAGCCGGAGTTCGCGGCGTTCTTCAAGGCGAACGCGGATTCCGTTTGGGACAAGGCGAGGAATGGCGACGGCGTGATTGAGGATTTGTTTGACGGGAGTGGGAATGCGAATGCGGCGAGTCACGCGAGTGGGATTGATGTGCTGCTTGCGGCGAGTAGGTCATAGAGGGTTTGATGGAGTAGAGCAGAGTAGAGTAGGAGGTTAATCGTAGTGTCTATTTCTTTGATGCGGATGGTGGTGTTGCTTGGAGTGATTTACTTCATAGGTATGCAAGAGTGACCTAAGGATGTTGCTATTACTGTTATGACTAAGACTATTTGACAGTGTAGTCTCAAACCCTGTCTTGATCATAACAGATAAACTAGGTATTAGCATACTTAACTCGAAGATTAAAATTGTATCGTGGAAAGCAATATCAATGTGTAATCAGCATCCACGCAACTCCCAAAAATCCAAAGTACGGTGTTGGTTACTGGCGGAGTCCTAGGTGCGTGTCTGAAAGCCATACAATCGCACACCACTAGCCCGGGACTAAGGCTCAAGCAGTTGATTCCCTTCACTCTAAAACCCCACACCAATCTCACAGTCATCAAATCTTCCAGCACAGCAAACAATACTCGAGCCCAAAGCGGCAAGTCCATTCCTCGCAACACCACATCCCAAACCTGCCCTCCCCTTACCCAACAAGCATACCCCCCGGCAACTCACTCACCCACCCATCCACATCCTCCTTCACCTTCTGACTCTGCACGCACTTGTTCGCCGCTGCGATACTCTGCGTCTTCAGCTGCGGACAGTTGATGTTGCAATTCGTATCCATAGCTTTCTGCAGCGCGTCGCCCTTCCACCCAAACACGTAGTCGCCGTGGTTGCCGTAGCCGGTCCTAGTACACACGCCCTGTTAGTAACTACTATCCACTAAGATGGGGGGAGGGGTGACACACTTATCCCCAAACGACCACACGAAAGGCTGACTCCCGTCATCGGGCCAGAGTGATTTATCATTGAACTTCTTCGTGTCGAATATGACTTCGTAGAAGAGCTGGGGGAGCTTGACGGGGTGCGTGGAGGGGCATGGCCCGTTGGATTCGAAGGTGCCGGAAGATGCTGGCGGGACTTAGTCATTCGCCCATACCATACCATACCCTTCCTCGCCCTCGCGCTTGTCCAGAGGAAGGTGGAGAAGAAACGGAAACGTACGATACGCCACATGGCTCATATGGTCCGGGCTATCCAGATTGACGCCATCCCAACACGTGGGGAAACGCACGTTCACCATGATACCCGCCGGACACGCTTTCTTGGGGAAATCCAGCGTTTCGCCTGTCCGTGTCATCGCGTCCTGCAGACACGTGTAGGTGAGCTGGCGGAACTGCTTTGCTTGCGCTTCGGTGCGGTAGGTGGGGTTTCCTGGGGGACGCCCATCAGCTTGTCTCCCTCCGTATACCACGCCAGGCAGCCAGGCGACCATCGCGCAGCCAAAACACACCCAGAGACAGTGGAATGAACTAAAGCGGGGGGGGGGGGGATTACCAACAAGCATCCTAAACCCCTTTCTAAACGCCGTCACCGCCCCCGGCGCCGCCCCGTTCCCATTCTTCGGGATATAATAAATCGTCATCCCCCCGTTGCTCGCCTCGAAGTTCACATTCCCCTGCTGCGGCACGCGCTTAAAGGTCCCGTTCTTCGCGCGGAAATACAGCGTCGCGGTCCAGTAGTTGCTAAAGTCCTCGGCGAACGTGCACGTCGTGCAGGTGGCTGTGTCCGGGGGCGCGATGGCCGGGTCCATGGACGCGTTGAAGGCGTTTCCGCCGATGATTTGGTGCACGTGGGGGGATTGCGGGAGGCCGGGGTTGACGAGGGGGTCGAGGCGCTCGACGACGAGCTGGGAGCAGGAGAAGCGGAGGAGCGCGTGGGTGGGGGGCGCGAGGAGCGCGAGGAGGAGGCGCTTGGGAATCATGGTGGAATTGTGTCACCCCCACGAGTTCCTGTACTGCTTTTTGCCGCGGCTTGAAAAAGCGCGCGAAGAGTTAACAATCGGTTGGAGTTGTGTGTGATGGCGGGAGGGGGGATGTTCACTTTTCGTCGGATTACGGGCTATTATGGTGTGTGGTGGAGGCAACGGCGTTCATATGGGAGATGGACGCACGTGCGTATCTTGGGTAAATTGCTTGATATGGAAGTGGTGGGTTGTATGGTCGTGGTCGTATAATGTGGGGTTAGTATAGCCGGGGATAGTGGTACTTGGGTGTCGAGCTGAGGGTTTGGTTCGTATGAGCGATCTTGCGAAGAGGCAGACAATATAGATGTTCCTCCAATACCGTGGTCGGACAGTGTAGATCGAATGCAGTCTGTATGAGATAAGGCATAGTTTGACGTCGAATGAAGCTTTGTGCTGCTGGCGTTCACGGTCTTGGCGTGCGGCATTGTATATTACCGGGGTGTCCCTTCTGCCGAGTGCTTTCTGGAAGGCGAGGAAGGTGGCCCCACATAAGTAATACGCCGAGTACAGAAACATCCAGGTGTAGATGGATAGGGCTTGGACGATAAGAGATAGTAGTGAAGACAAGAAGACCAGAGTGAAAAGAAGGGGACACGCGCCAAGATTGGTATAATATAGACATTGAACTATATGACAATATATGAAATATCATGAACATAACTTAGACCCGATCAGGTCCGAGAAATATCCGCATGCTCGTCGTGAACAAGGTAGAAAGGGTGGTGCATCGGACCCAATAATAGTACCCTGTTGCAGTTGAGAATGTACCTCTTTCGTACAATGCACCAGATTGCCCATCTGCTGGAGGCGAATTTTGAGAATCTCCCTGTCGGAAGTGTTTTAAGTCGATCAAACAAAATCTTCGTCTTCTTCTGCTGAAAGGGTGGCCTCTTCCTCGTCGCTGCCAAGATCTGAGAGGTCACTACTCTCGGACTCGTTCTCGTGCTCCCACACCTTTTGCTTCGCTTGCCTCCTCGCTTTCATAACGTCTGCACCCTTAACGGGGCTGGCATCATCACCCTTCCTCACACCGGTCCGCTTCACCAAATGGTCGATCACACAACCTTTCTTCCAGTCTCCGTAAGTCTCGCTGGTATTAGCGCGGCACCTTGGACAGGTCTTTCCGTGTTTGATGAAGAGCTGATGCAGCGGATACTTGAGATGGTCAGGGATTCTGACCTCGCAATGGGCGTACGTTCTATCACGCGTCGGCTGACCCAACTTCCCTTTCTTCCCGGGTGGGAGAAGGGCCGGGTGGCCAGGCGGCGGGACCCAGCCGAGCCATTGACAGAGGCGGAACACGTGGGTGTCAACGGCGAACGATGGGCGCTGCAAACAAAACAGCGTGACACAGGAAGCGGTCTTTGCACCGATACCAGGGAATTTGGTCAGTTCTTTGAAGGCTTCGTCGGTAGAGAGGAGGTGGTAGTGGTCGAGGGACAGGACGTTGTTTTCGGCTTTTGATATCTCCGCATCCTTCTCCTCTTGTGGTTCGTTCGTCGAACCGGCAACAGACTCCGAAGATGCAGCGAGCTTGGCTTTTCTATCTTGATTCTCCTCCCAGACCATTTGTAAGATCCCCTTCATGTACTTGCTCTTACTGTCAGCCAGACCGCCGCTCTTGATGGCTTCGAAGACTTCCTTCTGGTCAGCTAGTCGGACTTTGTTCCAGTCAACACTACCCTTGCCGATGCCTTCTTCGAGTATGCCAAATCGTTTGACGAGACCTTGGAATGCGCGCCTGGAATTGGTACCGGTCGTCGCGGCGGAAAGCAGGGTGCGAATAAGTGCATCGAGAACAGACGGCACTTCCCCACAGCCCGTGACCTCGAGGGAAGGGGGAGGCACGACCTCGGGAGCTTTCACCTCCCCGTGAACGCTCGAGAGGAGACGGGTGACTTCTTCACACTCCTCGTGCGTCGGATGAGGCCAATCGGGATACGGAGTTGTGCCTGAGACCACACCGTAGTTGTTGGTCTTCTTCGACTTCTTTGCGGGAGAATCTGCAATGCCTGTTGCCTTGTCGATGACATCTTGCACACTCTCTATCTTTGGTGTAACGATCTTCTTCGGGACACTTGTTCGAGACTTTTTCGCTGGCGGTTCACTATCGAGATTCTCCTCGCTAGGAGATAGCTGGGGGAACTTGCCTAGGTTGTGCGGAAGCTCATTGATGTCGTCATCTTCATCCTTGATACGTACACGTGACCGCTTCCGTGCGCTGTTGGGAGTAATGGACAACGCTTTGGCAGTGGAGGCCTTCTTTTGTGTGGAAACTAGCTTCGAAATCTTTACGGGCAGCTTGTCAGGTGTATCGGGAGGACTCGACAACTGGGGATTTTGTTCGGTGGCGATTGCGGGCGACTGAGCTGCCTGCTCCTTGGCTGCCGAGCCTCTAGTGACCCTCGCCATGAAGACTCGAGTTATGTACACTGAAGGTCTGAAATGACAAGTTGTAGGAAGGAAAGACGATTGAAGAAGTCGGATTGGGAGCGACAGCTTGGGCTATACAAGTAGCAAAAAGAGGTGATTGTGAGGGCGAAAAGTAAGTCACCAGTGAGGAAGGTACTATCCGCCTGATGCTACAAACGGTGAATGGGAAGTGTGAATGAGAGAGGGAGGATTGCAAACGTCCATGAGAGATGCAGTGAGAGCAAATGAGGTGAATGGATGACGTCTGCGATCTGATTGGCGCTTGGACCCCTGCCTAACGCAGGGACGGAAGTAGCGCTTGGTCCATCCTTCCTCCGAGGTTGCGGACAACCCCACATAAGGCATCAAGCAGCGCGTTTTGCTCCGCGCATCAACAATTACCCTCACCACCCTAAACCTCATTCCACCTCATCTCTAGACTCGAAGATGGCCGGCCGAGCCCCGATTGTTGTCCCTGCCCTGAAGCGACACACCGCAACTGTCATAGTTGCTCATGGCCTCGGCGATAGCGGGGCAGGTTGGTAGGTTACTCAGATACGAAAACAGCTCCAGTACTAATAAACGACTCCCAGGCTGTTCCTCGCCGAGAACTACCGCCGGCGATCTGTGCTCGAGGAAGTCGCATTTGTCTTCCCTAATGCGCCCAACATTCCTATCACCCTGGTACGCCTATCGCATGCGACGAGAAAGCACACAAAACTGACTCGATAGTAGAACATGGGCATGCACATGCCTGGATGGTACGACATCAAGTCGCTCAGCACCCTCCAGGACCGCGAGGAGGACGAAGCGGGCATCCTCAAGTCGCGAGACTACTTCCACTCTCTTATCGACGCCGAAGTCGCCAAAGGCATCCCCGCGAACCGCGTAGTCGTCGGCGGCTTCTCCCAGGGCGGCGCCATGGCGCTGCTCTCTGGAACTACCTACAAGGAACAGCTGGGCGGCATCTTCGGCCTGAGCTGCTACCTGCTCCTGCAGAAGCGCATCAAGGACCTGATTCCTGGGCACAGCCCGAACCAGAAGACACCCATCTTCATGGGCCACGGTGACAGCGACCAGGTGGTGGCATACAAGTACGGAAAGATGAGCGCAGATGCCCTCACCGAGATGAGCTACAACGTCGACTTCCGGACATACAAGTAAGTTTGACTTGGAACCCCTCAAGGATTGCTGCTAACCCATCTCCAGGGATCTGGTGCACTCTGCCGACGAAGAAGAGCTCGACCATCTCGAAGCCTATCTCACCCAGCAGTTGCCAGCTCTTGGCGACAAGAACCCTGAGCAATCGCTGTGACTGCCCAGCAACACATCTAGTCCCTTTGTCGTGCTTACAACAGCACTGGTTTTGATTGTTGCATTTCTTATAGCATGGCTTTCCTGGTTCAAGCAGCGAGATGTGAAGGAGCAGAAGCATACATAGGCTGTAGACATGGCAAGCCGCGCACACACAGATACCCTACCTGAGTCATTTCCCCCGAGACCAGGCAACAGCCCTTGGTAAGAGATGAACGCGTTAGACCAATCTCATTCTTATCTACTTATTTCCGACACCCTTGATGAAAATCCAGCTGGTTCACGAAGGAACGTAGCCTGAACATGTCCGCGAAGACGTCGTTCATTCCAATGAACTCTGGACACACTCCATGACCCAATTTCACGTGCAACTCTCACTCATTCACGATCCCCAAATCCTAAACGCAGCGCCGATCCCCTGGAGCACAACCGCAGAGGCCCTGGTAACGCTCTTAGCAATAGCAAGGCCATATCCACCCATCTACGTTTCATCAGTCAGATTCTCGACACTTACGTTCTCACCATTCACAGCCTACCTGAGATGACTGGCAGATCGCGTACCAACCGCGCGCTACGACAGGACCGAACTTGGACATCATACGAGCAGCCCATGTACCTAGACGATGGTAAGTATCGTAGATACCCCGTTACTGCATTGCGTGACCCACCGATGGCCGGCCCAGTGCGAGTGAACCCGATGGCTCGCAGAATTGGTCCTATGAGTGTGCCTGGGACGAAGAACAGTGTCGTGGCAACGAGGTCGTACGCGAACCAGAACGGGTGTTCGGCGATGTAGGTGGAGAGAAGAGCTATAATCTTGTTGTAGAGTTGTGAGATGAAGCTCGCGGCTGCTTCACTGCTGAAGGGTGCCAGTTTTGGACCCAAGAAAGAGTAGAGGTTCGCCGCGGTGGAGAAGAGGTCGCCGATGGCACCAAACATTTTGCCGGTGTTTGCGTACGGTTGATTTGGTGGTATTGGGAAAAACGAGGAAGAGGAAAGGAAATGGCGCAGTGGTGGGAAGTCGCGGTCAAGGGAAAGGTGTGGTGTGTAGAAGTCGATTTGCAGTGGGTAGTGGGTGAGTGGGAACGTTGTTAGCTTGCAGTGAGTAGGCGAGCTGCTCTTTCACTTTCACCGTGGTGATGCGTGAGCTTAAGTCTTTGCTAATCTATAGGTTACTTTCGCGACGACTGTGTCTACGATCAGGGCAAGATTTCCTTATCATATTAATCCATAAATATGAAAGCAAGCCACGCTAAGTCCGAAACAGCACCTCCTATGCCCGAATTTGTGGAATGTCTTCCCAACCCCGAGGTCCTGCATTCTTCATGAACTCAATCAACACATCAATGTCGGGTACCTTGCTTGTGTCGAAATTGCAATGGGTGAACGACGTTCCATTAACTATATCTGCGATAGTTTGCGGAAAGCTGTCTAGTCGGTTCCAATGCTGGTTGTAATTGGGAGAAGGAACCGGTGGATCCAGGCATCTCCCACCAGTCGGCTCGGCGTGTTCCAAGTATCAATCGTGTCATAGGTCGTACGGTCTAACATACCTCTAATCCATCAATTTGCGGTAAGGGCGGACGGTACAATGGATGTTGCGAATGGTAGGGCGTAATATCCTCTCGTCCACCGCGATGCTCGAAGCGTAGATGGGGGTTCTCTTGACACAACGAGATGAAGCTATGAGCATGGCTCTCAGATCGAGCGAAGGCTTGATAGTCTTCATGGACAAAGACACACCGAAGATGTCCCCGTTAGGCCTTTGGGCGTGAGCTGAGGAAGCGGATAGCTGCCGAGGCGGCGGAGAACCCGTGCTTACTCATGTCGACGCAGCAGCTCCCTTTACATTCCACCCCACTGGTTCCCCCTAATTCGTGCACATGGTCGTCCGAAGGCTGGCCCAGTAGTCGTAGTCCGTCACGAGCTGCTTCAAGCGCCAATCAACGGAAGCCAGTTCTTCCAACCGAACATCTTTCGATAAGATCCGCAGGAGCTCGCGAACAAATTCACGGCACAGTATATTCACCAGGTCTTGTGGAGTAACTTGAAAGATTCATTCTAACCGTGAGTCCAGCGAAGCTAGAACATCATGCCAAAACGAGATGGCGGGCTGCGCCTCACGCGATAATCACAGTAGAACTGGAAATTCCGCTATTTGAAGGGAGTAAGTACGGGAAAGAAGTCTTGGAGTCAAGGCGTGTTAACGAGGAAAGACGTTGTAGAATACTTTCACCTTCAGTCTGGATAGAGTGTGTGGAGAAAGATGCGACATAGTATGTATTCTTTCCTAGTATACCCTGTAATGGAGCGTTTCTGGATGTTGCGCACAGGTATGTTTCTGGGTTCAGTAGGTTTCATAGGTAGCCAAGAAATGTGTAGATGGCCTTGCTTACGTTGTCTTCTGGGATGCTTGCTTCCGTTCCACATACCGACTATTGCTTTGCGAAGCACTGAGAAATATGCATTGAATGTATAGGAGTAGTCAGTTGGCATGCATGTCTGTCTTGAGACTTGCCTGGTTTGTTTTGTATGAGTTTTGTGCGAATGGGTGGACTTTCGTGCTGGGCCTGGGTGGTGGTCAACTGTCAAACCGCGAAGAGAAATCACGAAGAGAGAAAATATATTAAAAGTAGGTTCAATAGTAGGGGGCGGCTGGAATGCAGGTATAGAATGCAGAACATATCAAAATGTCACAGAGTGAGATACGGCACGACTACCATAGCGAAGTCTGTAACCAGGTACGCGGACGGGAGGCGCAGATCAGGATGCCCGATCGAGTGCGCTAAGCATGGGTGTACACAGTGTACCAAGTACCTACATCGGTGCTCGGGCACCGTTGCTGAAGGCTGAGCAACGTCAGCCTCGGGCCTAGTATACCATGTTCCCGGGAGGCTGCATATTAGGCCTCTTCCTGCGTACACATGGCCTCTTTCAAGTCCTTCCAAAATACCTTCGGTAGCAGAGGACTTTTTGGGAATCGGTGACGAAGGCGTGCAGGGATTGATATTGACATTCATGCGATACATACTGTGTACAGGCGACCCCCTGGACAAACACTCCCGCAGATGGGCTCGTGATTGCCCCTCGTACATGGGGCGTATACCAGGGTCGCTGCTCACAGTTCGTACGTGTCTTTGCAAACCCGCGGTGTCCTGACAGCCACAGTCCGTAGAGGCCAAGTCCCGCGGGCATGGGATTCCAACTTCAAGGTCAGACGTCGGCAGTCGCAGCAGGTTCGGGCAACTGGATGGGGTAATATCACCAAGCCAGCGCGAGCAGTTGCACAGTGTGAAGGAGCAGTGCCGGAGACAGCCGCGGCGGTTGGAGGGTGGGGTGAATGCGTGCTCGCTCGCTTGCGTGACGTTGGATGTGCGCGAATGTGTTCAGGTGCGGAATTCACAGCGCGCGCTGATGAAGGAAGACGGCCGCGTCACCTCCTTTTCGCTGCTAGCTCGTGGAGGGCGGGGGTGAGGCGAGGCGAGGCCCTTGGTCGTGTGGGGTGCAATAGGTAGATAGCGAAGGAGCTGTGGGCTGCGTGTGCCTAGGCGTTGTTTCAGTTTCAGACGGAGAAGGTGCCCTCGATTCTCGAAGCAGCCAGCGCGCAGGCCGGGCGAGCGCTGGTGGCCAGTCGAGGGGCGCAGATGGGGCTGCGGTGTATACCAAGCCGCGCCGGAGTTTGCAGCGGTGTAGGTGGAGGACCGCCGGGTGGCTGCTCTTGCCTAGTGGCTCTGGCGTCGAACTAGACCATGTACCTATTCACGGGCAAAGCTAGTCCCTCTAGCAACAACCCCCGACCACGCCCGATGCCAGGATAAACGACGAAGAGGCCCACAGACTTCAAGACTCCATTCTCTCCTTTCCACAATTCACGCACCCGGCACGCACCCCCCTCGCATGCACGCCGCACCGAGCGCCGCCTCTGTATCCGCACCCTAACTTGACAACTCGACAGCTGCACTCGCCACTCCACCCATACTATGGAAGACACCAAGCCCATCGCCCGGCCAGAGAGCACACACAGCTCCAACGCGGACGCCGTGAGTACCCGCTCGCAGTTTGCATGCACCTCCGTAGCGGTGGCTGACCTGGTGTTGCTCTCAGGACTCATTCGAAGATGCCACCGAAACCACTCCGCGACCAACGTCCGCCTCCCGCGCGCGGTCACTGATCAGCCGGCGCGAGTCGTCGGCATCGGCAGAGCAGAACGCAGACGCAGAGGTGCCCGAGGTGCCCGAAGTACCCGGCATACCAGATATCAACGGGGCGCTCGAGGAGAAGGAGCCCGTCCCAGAGGCCGACGAGCAGAAGACACATACCACACCGCCAACTGAGGAGACGCCCGCTGAGCCCTCCGGCGACGACGCTCCCAAGTCCCCAAACCTCACGTCGCATAGAATATCCGTGACATCCATGGATGATGTCTCGCTCGAAGAAGGTAATTTTGCCCTTTGCGAAGTGGCTGCGAGGGTTACACGAGCATGCTCTACCGCGAATCACGCGACCTCTCTCCCTTGCAGCCTCTCCTGCACCGCCATACCCTCCCAGCGCAGTAGATCTATCCTTTTCGGTTCGGTGGACTGACAATCACCAGAAGCCGCAAAAAGCCCCAACCTCGGGGGGCCACCCAAGCTACCGCCCCGCGACTCTACAGGCAGCCTTCAGGGTCTGTCTGGCAAGATGTCACCAGTCAAATTCCCTCCACCGCCGCCGCCGCCGGCTTCTGAAAAGCACGCCTCGTTGCCTCCGCCGGCAGCGACGTCGCGCAAGCTCACAAGCCCTTTCTCGTGGCTTTCGCGGAACAGCTCCAGCAAGAAACTGTCCGAGTCCCCGCCGCTCGCCACAGCCGACAGGAGAAACACCAATTCCTCCCTCGCAACCATCGGCAGCCATACCGAGCTCGGAAAAATTGAAGATGAGGACACAATCAAGGGCAACCGGTCAAGCCAGGGCAGCTTGCGCGATCGCTTCAAGTTTCTGCGAATGAGGGAAGAGGCCGGCATCACAATAGATGAGGCCGGTGAACCTGGACAAGGAGCAGCCCCAACTGGCCTGGGCATTGGCCTCGCCAGCCCGTCGAGCGTAGCCGGCGATGAACCGACTAGCCCCCTACCTCCCACCCTCGCCAAGCAGCCCACTGTTAACCCAAATCTCGCTCCTGGCACTGCTGCTGGTTTCGCTGCTGGTCCCGCTGTGGATGCCACCGAACCGGTCGACTGGGACCTGTGGCAGAACGTTGTCAACGAAGGACCTGCTGCTGTTGCACGCACCAGCGCAGAGGAGCTCAATCGAGCTATTGCGAGCGGTATTCCTCAGGCCATTCGTGGTGTCATCTGGCAGGTTCTGGCGCAGAGCAAGAACGACGATCTGGAGGTTCTGTACAAAGAATTGGTTGCCCGTGGCACAGACAAGGAGACAACCAAGGCCAAGACTTCGCAACTTCTAACTGGATCAGACAGCAAGGAGAAGGATTCGATAGCTTCGTCTTCATCCTCCATCCACTCCGACTATTCAACTCCCGCTACGACAACCGGTAGTGCTCCCATGGGATCGCCTTCTCTTCCATCGGACAACCATGATGACGTGACAAAACTTCAATTGAAGCTTGCTGCCGAAAAGCAGAAGAGTACCAAGCAAGAGATCGCCGCGATCCAGAGACTTGAGAAGACGATCAAACGCGACCTCGGTGCACGCACCAGTTATTCCAAGTACCTTATGGCTGCAGGTCTGCAAGATGGGCTTTTCGGCATTTGCAAGGCATACGCCCTGTACGACGAAGCTGTTGGGTACGCGCAAGGTATGAACTTCGTCGCCATGCCCTTGCTCTTCAACATGCCCGAAGAGGAGGCCTTCAGCTTGTTCGTGACTCTTATGAACAAGTACGGCCTGCGAGATCTATTCGTTGCAGATATGCCTGGACTGCATCTGCACCTCTACCAATTCGAGCGCCTTCTGGAAGATCTTGAGCCCGCCCTGTATTGCCACCTCCGAAGAAAGGATGTCAAACCCCAGCTCTATGCTACACAGTGGTTTTTGACCCTCTTCGCATACCGCTTCCCGCTCCAACTGGTCCTCCGGATCTATGACCTCATTCTCAGCGAAAGTCTCGAGACTGCCATTCTCCGGTTCGGCATTGTTCTCATGCAGAAGAACGCAGAGGCGTTGATGGGTATGAAAGACATGGCTACCCTGACGACGTTTCTGAAGGAGAAGATTTTCGATGTTTATATCGACAAGGCTCCCTCGGCGTCTTCCATCCTCGAAAGTGGCTTCTTCGGGTCTACTGGTGGCATCGACAAAGAGGTCTACCGTGCCGATGTCCTCGTCAAGGATGCGGTCGAGGTCAAGCTCACGCCCGAGATAGTGAAGCAATACACGACCGAGTGGAAGGAGCAGCAACGGGTCGAAAAGGAGCGAGAGACTGAGTTGCAAGGTCTGAAGGACAAGACTGCTATGCTTGAGACTAAGGTTCGCACTTTGGAACGGCGTGCCGAGCAGTCTGATACGGAGCACGTCCAGGTAGCATCCGAACTCATCAAGACAAAAGTTGAGAACGACACGCTAGCGGAGGAGAACGAAACACTCAAGACCAAGGTCGAGGAGCTTCAGAAGATCGTGGACACGCAGCCCGCGGAGATAGAGGAGAGGATGCGAACGGAGATGGACACTGTCATGCAGAAGAACATCAGCGTCCACAACGAGAACCGCATGTTGGAGGAGAACATGGCCGAGATGGAAAAGGATCTCGTTGACACGAAGATGAAATATGCGGACGTAAGTATCATCATCTCGCTCTGACTTCTCTGGACTAACAATCTCTCTAGATTAACCAGCAGTATGAGCAGCTCAAGCAGAAGTGGAATACCGTCACACATATGATGGCGCAGTAACCGGCTTACGGCCATGCATCTGTTCGTACACTTCCGCGACCCTATAGCATTTGAACCGGCGCAACATCTGCATATGCTGCAACACGCATCAAATACGAATCTCTCAAAGCGACCACCGCCTCTTACTTTGGTTCTTCATGTCCATATTACCGCTAGACCCGCCCTATCGGGAGAAGCACCTCATTTTCTCACTTTACAGCACGCTCATGGACGACGCTCGATTTGTATCCCACACGCATCTCATCATATACCCACGGCCGAATGAGGAGAGACCCTCCCTTGGTGTTTAGTCACTTTTCTTTGCACTTCTGCACGCTCATTTTTGGATAATGTCTGCATTCATTGGCTAGCTTGGATGGCGCAAACGGTGCTTTGCTCTTGGGAAAAGATAAAGACAAACCATAGTTTCGGGGGGACTCATGGATTGCTCGTATTGGTAGTTTTCTAGTCTGTAGTTGTAGTCTCAGTTATCAAGATAGATCCGAATGGATTTCTTATTTCACAGCTGAAGCCAGACCACGTAGTGATTGGGCTTGTGTGTGTGTGTGTGTGTTGTTACGGTTTTGTTCGAGATACATGTGGACTCTTATTGTGAATCCAGAACTTGTATGAGGATGAATATTAGTTAATTGTGCCACGTCTTTCACCGAGAGCACTTGAGTGACCCAATCAAATTCATTGGATTAGGTGAGGGCTGGAGCCTGATCACGTGATGCGCTAGTCGGTTCCAGCTAGCTTCTTACTCTCCACCTTCTTAGCTCTCGCCTGCCTTTCTCTTTCTTCGCGACACACTACAAAGACTCACCGCGCCTCGAGCCAACCACCCGCCTGCGCGAGCTATCTTACTTCTTCGAACTCTTTATAACCCGTGCGATTCTTATTGCATTGAAGTATTGAACCTAGCTGCAAGAGTCGCGCACATCATGGCGACACCCGACATCAACGCCATCTTGGCGGCGCTTGGTACGCAGCTGTTGCTTTCCTTGCGCCCTCAACCGTCTTGCTAACACTTTCGCAGCCGCCCGACCCGCGACGACGACTCCCTCACAAACGCCGCAGCAAACCGCGCCGCAGATGCCGGCTCTCCAAGGCCTGCCTCCCGGCTTTCCGGGTGCGCTGCCAACTGCGACACCGCCCACTAACTACGGCTTCCCCCCTCCGACGAACCAAGGACAAATTGATCTAAGCGCCATTAAACCCAGTAGCTCAGGCTCTGTCAGCATCCAGGACGCGCTTGCAAAGGCGCGCGGGTTTGCGGCGCAAAAGGGTCTGAGCTACGAGCAGCGTCCAGGTAGCTTTGACATGCATCACTCTGCAACGCCGCCATCGACTTACGCAGTCCCAGCTCATCAAGATGATCCTCGTTTGCGCGGTCGTGACTTCCGAGACCGGTCGCGCTCCCGGTCCCCGCAGCGTGATAACATGCGTGATGGTTACAACCCGTACCGAGAGGAGCGACGGGGTCATGGTTATCGTGAGCGCTCTCGCTCGCCCCCTAGACGCAATCAATTCTCCCCCCAGCCTCGCGGATATGGCGGTCGTGATCGCACTCCACCTCAGAATGACAACTCCGAAGTGATTCTCATTGATTCGTCTTTGGTTGGCCTCGTGATCGGACGCCAGGGCGAAAGCCTGCGTCGCATCGAACAGGAGTCAGGTACTAGGATCCAGTTCATCAATGGCCCCAACACCGGGCCCACCCGTGAGTGCCGCATTACTGGCGGTCCAGGTGCTCGTATCACTGCGAAACGCGAGATCAACCGCATCATTGAAGAAAACGGTGGTAATCCTGCCCGTGAAACTGGCCGTAATGCGCGCCCCGGCGCTGCCGTGAAAGCTGCTTCCAATCAACCTGCTTTGCGCGATGGCGAGGAACAATCTCAAATCATGGTTCCTGATCGTACTGTCGGACTGATCATTGGTCGTGGAGGTGAGACTATCCGTGATCTCCAAGAACGAAGTGGCTGCCATGTCAACATTGTTGGTGAAAACAAGAGCGTGAACGGACTGCGCCCTGTGAACCTCATCGGCAGTGCCACCGCTGCCGCCAAAGCCAGGGAGCTCATCATGGAGATCGTCGACAGTGATACCCGGGGTAATGAGGGGCCTCCCGCAGCCCAGCAACAGCAGCCCGCTAGGCGTGACAACTTCGACCCGTACAGTGGAGGCGCTGGCAAGATCAACGACAGCGTCACGGTTCCTTCCGATGCCGTTGGCATGATCATCGGCAAAGGTCAGTTTCTTGTGCGCTTTATAAAGTATCCTGTTCTAATCATCGCATAGGCGGCGAGACCATCAAGGACATGCAAGCCACTACAGGATGCAAGATCAATGTCTCTCAAGCCAGCGGTGCCGATATCGAGCGCGAGATAGGACTCGTCGGTACGCGCCAAGCCATTGACGATGCGAAGCGCGCTATCTGGGAGAAGGTAGACCAAGTGGTAAGTGTTTCGCTGCGCTGTGTAGTGCCCCTCTAACGCCATGCAGAAAGAGAAGAACGCCGGTAGACGCGGCGGCGGTGGCGGTGGTGGTGGCGGCGGTCGTGACAACGGCGGCTACAATGACTACTCACAGCAACAGCCCTCCTATGGACAGCCCGCCGCTCAAGCAAGTGCACCTCAACCAGCCGCCCAAGGTGATGCCGCAGCTGTTGATCCATATGCTGCGTATGGTGGCTACCAGAACTACCTGAACCTGTGGTACTCGTCATTAGGTTACCAAGCACAACAGCAGCCCGGTCAAGCGCCTCCCGGTGCATAGAAGACTCGATCCATCGTGATTCTTGCACATGTCACTGAGAGACTGTCGAATGATGCTTGCTTGCATGACCGATGTTCAGGAATCACCTCTTGTGCGACATGACTACTCGGAACTTTTCTCCTCTCACGGATGTTCGTGCCTTGCTCGCCTTACTTGACGGCTAGAGCCTACCGATGTCTGTCTTGCTTATGGAACATATGAGCATGACCTATCTCATCGACCTGGCACCTGTTCGTCGCATCCGCGCGCAGGCATGCACATAATCTGGCGTTTGTGAGACATGTTATGTCTAGGCTCACCAATGCTTTGGATCGCAGCCTCTTTACGATGCTTCAATTACTTCTCCACCACGACTCATCTCCTGGACACACCTTGTCTCAAAACTTCTATGGAAAAACATCGACTATGCGTTTCTTCTTCAGTGGCTTGCTCACGTTTTCAACTGTATTGGCTAAACACGGAGTGCAATATGTGCTTCACACTGGCGTTGACGGTACTATCTGCTTCGTGCAATAATCACTTGGGAGAAAGAGGCTACATCACTTCAAATGGATAATACGAGTTTGTGTCTTGCTCTCGCTCGATGGGAGGGAGGGCTTTCCCACACAACCAACTGCGTATGCCTCCGGTCCGATGTAGCAATAGTTTTTTCTTTGCGGTTGTTCTGCGCCCGGGTCGTGTTTGAGCGGCGAGGCAGGGCAATATCCGATTAACACAATGCACTTCATTCCATGAACTTGAATGTGTTTAATCTTTGTGACGAGTTTGCGATCCCTACTGACAGCAACAAGCTTTCAAGCTGTCCCATTTGCAAGTAGACCGCATACATACTGCGCTCTCCCACGCGGAGAGATCACCGACGCAGACCGCTGCCTACCCCTTGCACGGTGCGATCTGCAGCACCATCTCCGCGCGAGCATGACGTCCACGGTTGCAACAGACGGATGCCTGTCGTATAGCCAGAGTTAAACCTCCTCTGTATACCACAACCTTCTTTATTCCAGTGTGGTTTCGAGAGCTGTGCCATCCATCTACCGCTAACCCTCGCTTGGATCCAGGATTTGGGATTGCGTGGTGCAAAGAAAGAAACGAAAGAAATGATAATGCTGGCGGTGTCGGTGTTGACGATGGATAAAGTAGACGCTTAGAGCACGTTTCGCACGAGCTGCCTGCAACTCAAGGAGGAGGGGGATGTAAGACAGACGCACACGGTGAAAAGGCGGCTTCGACGTACGCGTCATATGGGTGTACGTACCTGCTCAACTTTCTTTCCCGATGGAATCGAGGTACGTATCACTTCCTGGGGTATGTGTATTGTTGACCTGGTGGCGATGGCGCGATACTGACGCGACGGTGCAGGTTTGCGGGCGTGCAGGACTTCGCGACGGTGGTGGCGTTTATATCTTCGAGGTAGGTTTCTTCCCACGTCTCATTCAGAGCTGAGCTGCTATGAAGGGGAGTATTAACAGATTCAGATTCAAGAATCGTCCATCTGACCACCAGCACGACGAACGCGCCGCGCCATACGCATCTTCTGCAATCTCGCCGGTGCATTCGGCGGCCTGAGGGGGGGCTCGGGTGGCTGTTCATCATCCAAGTGCGTAGGTCCCCTTGCCATCCACTTCCCTGCAATATCAATACGCAAAGAAAGACCAAACCAACCAACCAACCCCACAACATCCCTGTCTGTCTGGTCCTTCCTCCAGACTACCCTACCCGACCCGCGTACGCTTCCTCTTAGTCCCCAGACACCACCTCTCCACCGCCCACGTCGCCCTCCGCGACTAGCGGCGGCTACCACCTACAACCCTGCTCGCCCCTGCACCACCCCGCCTCCACCCTTGACGTCGTCCTCCAAGGCCCCTTCGCCTTCTTCACCCCGGCCAGGATCATCGTGTGTGCGGGATGCAACTTTCCGGTTGCGGCGATGGCAGTGGTATGCAAGAATAAATAGGAAGGGGACGGCTTGATGCGTCGGCCTCGTCATCTAGGGTGTGGGTTTATTGGATGGGGACATGAGGGGGGCAATCGGACTAGAACTGGAACTAGAACTTGAAAGTGACAGGTAGAGATGAAATCGTAGTAGAGCTGTCGCTTGCAATATGTAGCTGTGGCACAAAAAAGGGAATGATAGGAACCATTAACTTCGTGGTTTGATCTCAAGTATATGCAAAGCTGGTGCCATAATCAAGCGATCTGCCTCGCTGTAAATATCAGGGCGCATATTCTCCCGACGTTCAACAACGTCAACGTCAAACTTGTGCAATGGCATTGAACGTGATCGACAACTCAGTCAAGCTCTATTCATTGTTTCGAAGGCACCAACACACCGCCGCCTCCTCTCCTCTATTTGCTCGATAGATAGACATACATACACTCACTTCGCCCGTAGACTACCAGCACACACCCTCAACCCCCCTCATCCCAAGTAAGGCCCGTGTACTTCTCCACCAGCGCATCCCTCAACCCATTCCCTTTTTCAGCCCACTCAGCGAGCGTAAGCGCCTTCTCAGCCCATAATCTACACTTGTCGTCCTTTTCCTGCACGTAGTAGTCGACCGCATGGTTGAACGCCGTCGTGGCAAGCCACTCAAGCTCGGTAGCCGGGTAATGGTTGGGCTCCTTGACATACTCGTCAGTCATCGGTGCATCCAGATCCATAGATGCGTGGGGCGATGTCGGAGGTGGGGTTGCAGGCAGATGGTGAGTCACCTGTATTGGTGCTCAATAAGATGTTCGGTAGAAGGGACGAATAACGGAACTTACCCCTTTGCGCGTAGATGCTATGCGGATTGCATGATCAAGGCATTTCAAGCTAACAGTCTCGTCGTATGTGAGCGCGAGTTGGAAAAGACAGCGGATCCACCGAGACATCTTGACGATATCAAAGCCTGCGCCTTTCCCACTTGCATTGATGATCTTCTGGAGCGCGGAAAGAACCTCTACATCGGCCGTCAGCGCTGGAGACTCCACGCAACTATTTTGAAGCGCACTTACTGGTCTGATACTTTCTGTCCACGTTGTCTTTTGCCATGGAGGAGTACATGATGAGCACAAGATCGGCAAGCGTGTCGTAGTGCGTTGGACCGCCATATTTCCAACATTCGTAGAACAGACTGTCCAGTTCATCCCATTGTTCTCGTCTGAGCGTAGCTTCAAGCTCCAGCTTAACAACCTGTAAGTGCTTTGCTATCATATCGGCTTTTGAAGACCCGCGCAGCTTGTCGATAAAGTCTGCACCAAGAAGGCGAAATTCTCGCCCGTGCCTGGAAACTTGAAGGTAGTGTTGGATCTGTATTTTTCAGCCACCGAGCATATGAGGTAGTGGATACGGCGTACACAGTCTTGCATACTGTCTTCTGCGCGAGCCAGTGCAGTGAAGGTGCAGACGGACAAGTAATGACAGAACATCAACCGTAGACAAATGTCATCACTTTTGTCTTGGGCATGATCTTGATCTTTGAGGATTTTGATAAACTATGGAAGCAATGAGTCCAAGGAGCGGATAGGAACGGTGCGCGTGGTCACGTACCTCGATGCACGCGGATAACAGTCGCACAAGATTTGCCGGAGGGACTTCGGCGCAGTATTTGATAGCCAGATTGTACGAGTTCTTCGAAAACCACTCAATCTCTCCATTGTTGAACTGTTCTCTGCTGGGATTACTGGGTCGGCGCCGCGATGCCTTCGCATGTGTTGATGCTATTCAGGATCAGCTCCGCTCAGTTGTTAAAATCAGAATCGCACCTCCGTCAAAGGTTTTACAGATCTGCCCGAATGTATCTTCGTGAAAAACGCCGTCCTTGACCAGTTCTGAGGTGAGAAGACGAACTGTCATACTGTGTTCATCAGCAATGTAGCCCCAGCCTAGCGGAGCATACTCACCGCAAAAGCGCCGGCAGATGTACACCAGCAGGTGTATGGTCATTGTACTTCTCGAGCAGCTTTTCAAGCGCTGCTATCCCCTCTCGCTTATTTCCAGATTGTTGTGCCTCGATCACACATGCATAAAGCAGGGAAGTGTCCTTCGATGATTGCCGGCATACTGCATCAAGGCATTCGGCAGCTGCAGGGATTGGTTTAGTTTTCGTGACATACGTCGACCGGTGGTCTTACCGAGATCTGGATCGTTGCTGTGTAGCGCAACTTTGTACATCAGATACCGGGTCACGCGATCATCCCGACCAGGATCGGACATCTTGGAGAAAATGTCCCGTGCAGCTGCATAGTCATGTCGTGCCAGAGCGCACATGATTATCTTCCTGTTGCATGTGAGCACAGAGCCTGCATACACTAATTTCGGAAGGAATACCTCGCAATCTTAGATTTGTTAATCTCGCCAGCCAGGTTGAATAACGAATGAAGGCAAATTCCACACCATGCTTCGGCTTCTTCATGCTGTCCTCGGCTCGAGGTAGCCTCCACCTGTTTCCAAAGCAACTACGTGGATTTAATCAGCACACGCGGAGAATGAAGGACTCGACCCACTTACAGTCTGTGCCGCATGAGTTGCCTGAGCAGAAAGCGGGGCTTTTGCATTTCGAAGGATCTCATCGAAGAAATCCCGAAGGTGGATCAATGTTCCTTCTGCAACGAACGAGGTGCAAGTGATCCATACTCTTGTGATGACTGCCTTCTCGATCCAAGCCTCTTTCTCCTCTCGGAACAGCCGGGTGCTAATCAATTCGTCGACGATCTTGCAAGCGGTAGCGGCACTGTGTGATCAGCGAGTGAAGGCTAGATCGTGCATTACCCTCACCTCTGGTCCTTCAGCTTGTGGACGTGGTGCATGATTCTGAAATCGTGTTATTGACCATGTCTGCCCTGTGACACGCTCAACGTACGTCTTGAAGTTTCTATCATTGAGCACCACGAAGTGCATCAGACGATGTACGACTTATGACGTTAGCGAAGTTCTAACAAGTTTGCAACTACCAGAGCCCATATTTCCTTACCTAAATAGACCTGTTCGGGATCAACTTTGGTCTCCGAGTATAATAATTCAAGGCGGAGCAGACATATAGACATCTTGTCCTCATGATCCTTTGAAACCTTTAGCATCGTGGCTACGAAATGTCAATCTATACCCACTGCTTCAAGTAGCTGGAGCATATGCCATGCTTTCGTGCGAGCCTCGGGGGTCTTGAGTTTCATGTATGCTTGGACTGCCTTCTCGTGAGATACATCGATCAGTTACATATGCCTTCACATACCTATACTCTGCATGATGCTCAGCTTTAGTTCTCCCGCTTCAGCGCTGAGCATCTCGAGGCTCTGCTCTCCGATAATGTCATAAGCTCTCTCCAACCATCGTGTCGTAGCTTCGTAGTCGTTCTTGCTGAGAAGGTCCTTGCACATCTCGTAGAGCAGGTCAGCGACGCTCTCTGCTAGCGACGCTGTGAGAAAGCGTGAAAGTTGTTTGCACTTCATAAACATATGCTCTGCAGTATCCAGTCGATCTGATCTCCACGCCTACGCAAAGTAAGTGTGAGCTCACAAAGAAAGGCAAGGGCTTACCAGGGCCGT
Source organism: Karstenula rhodostoma CBS 690.94 (assembly GCA_010093485.1). Classification (NCBI taxonomy): domain Eukaryota; kingdom Fungi; phylum Ascomycota; class Dothideomycetes; order Pleosporales; family Didymosphaeriaceae; genus Karstenula; species Karstenula rhodostoma. The sequence continues at coordinate 1,676,141 of MU001497.1, read as the reverse complement.
TCGTAGAGCATAATACTCAACGCGCAGCCGCTCTCCCAGCTCAGCCTCACCCCTCTCAATCTCGCCCTCTTGGCCCAGTATCTCCTGATACTCAGCAGCGCGCTCAAGCACTCTCGTCGCATTGTCAACCTCCTTGTTCTCAACGCACCACTTCGCAGCTTTGAGCGCAACTTTCATCAGCCGAATGCAGTTCTTGCGTTCCCGGCCCTTGACCGCCTGGCTGCCCGCCGAGTCCAGGAGCAAGAACGAGAAAACGCGCAGGAGCCCTGCTTCATGATTCTTCCTGGAGGCATCCTCTGTAATCCTGGCGTTCGTGTGTGGCAAGTCACGCCGCAAGCGAGTGGACGTGTTCCAGAGCTCGGTTCCAAGGTTCTCAAGTTCGTCTTGTTTCGCAATAACGGCGGAGGTCGCTGGAAGCGGTAGGCTGCGGATTTGAGATTGGAGGTCCTCCGCAAGCGTTCTATCGCGCGAAATTTCAAGCCGGTCTGCCAGAGTCGATGCGAAAGCTGTCAGGTGTTAAGATGACTCCGGAGGAAGGTGCACAAGGGGATTGCGAACCGCAAACCGACTTGACTTTCTTTTCGCGTTCGGATCGTGCTGTTGGGTGAGACGGTGCCATCTGAGGGTTGCGAAGATGAATGGGAAGAGAATAGAGTGGGAAAGAGTGACGAGGATCGAGTGGCGGTTGTCGCGACTTCCTCATCGGTCTCGCTCGATCGAGGCAGTCACGAACAACCAAGTGAAATAAGTTTGTAGTAGATCGCGTGAACAGCTATCGTAAAAGCAAGAAGAATCAAACGTTGCAGTAAAGAAAAGCATGCCTAATTTCCGCGTTACCCCTCGCAATGCAGTATGAATCCTTGGAACTCCATCCGCCCCATAACCCGATGCCCTGCATGTGCATGTTGGCGAGAAAGGAAACAACAGATACAGCCTATGTAGAGACCCTGAGCCTAACCCAATTCGAAGAGTACTTGTATGCATCATCATAGTGCGGGACAGAATGACCCCGTCGTCCCACGCGCCGACTATGCAACCATGGGGCATGAGGTATGGCTTGTTATGTGGAAGAAATAGCATTACGATTAACCGTCCTGTGCGCAATTGCTCGATGCGAAACTAGATATGCCGCCCATGTGTGTAGGACTCGTACAATCGTACAATTAGTAAGAGAAATCAAGTACTCGGAGGCGCGTTTGGTTCGAGCATAGGCAGGAAGTTGCCTACAATTAATGATGGACTGTATGAGTGTCAATTGTGGTCCATGTAAAAAAAAATCAATACCACTCACATGTTCAGGGTATCGCGCTTTACCGTGAAGGAGAAGCAACACCGTATCTCAGGGTCTTTCGAATTCGGGTCCGGATTCTTGAGCGAGCAGCTCGTCAGAATAGCCTTCTGATTGTTGTCGAACGCTATTGCACCAAACTTCTCCCAGTATGACACCAAGGAGGGTTCGGCAAGTATTTCATGAAGAGCGATATTGCCCTGTCATTTGTCTTAGCATAGCTAAACTGAAGGCTAGGTTGCTACTCACATCTCTTAACCTGGACATGGGAACGTGTATTAGGTTCGCCATCTCCTTATTCCCGCGATAGATTTCTCCCGTTCTCCGCCAGCAGCACGCCGGAATGGCCATACTGGCGAAGACGCGGTCGTACTCCATCAAACTTCTATCGAACCAGATTTCGATGCGCACAAGGTCCACATCGGTTGAGGACTGCACGCGCTCGCGGAACTTTGGCCTGAACCTGTCGAGTTGTCGCAGTATGCGCACACGTGATATCGACTGCAAATTCTGCTCCATGTACTGGTTAAGCCGTGCGTAGCCTTTTACATAGTTGAACGGCTTAAGCAGACCAGCATCCATCTTCGCCTTGAGTAGCTTATTCATACGCTCTTCAGGGCTGTCCGTACCGGCAGGATCGGCTGCTGTCATGTAGTACTTCTCTCGCGCTTTCTCCAGCGGGAAGGCGCTCGATGGTCTTTGCATCGAGCTGCCGGTGGCAGTCTGAGCGGGTGGCGGCAGCAGTTGCGAGCTACTGGACGCACTTGGATTGTAAGGCGTGTTGTTGGTGAGGGTACCCATAGGGTTCATTAAAGACGCATCAGAAAACAATTGGTGGAAATCGCCACCTCCATACATATTGCCGTCCTCCATGAGGTTGCTGTTGAGGAAATCGTTAAGTAGATTGAACTCGTTACTGATCTCGGACGTGCCAAACATATATGAGGGATGTAACTGATGCATGTCTTGGAAGCTATTGTTGGACGGTGCGTTCCAGTCATTGTAGTTGAGAACTTGACAGTCAGTTCAGTATTGAGCCTGCTGAGCGCTGAGCGAATGTGTAACTTACGAGACGGGCTCTGAGAGGTCAGAGCTGGCAGCTGTGGCGCAGATACGGGCGCAGGCTGGGCGATCGCCGCTGCGTTGGCACCTCTGTCAGGAGGAGGCACAGGAGGAGATGGAGGAGGCGGTGCCAGGGTCAGGCCTGCATCTGGAGCAGCAATCTGGTGGTCCATGGGATTCACAGCGCCGTCGGCTGGCGTTGCCTCGTGCTTGGAGCTGGAATTGTCGCCATTGGAGCTCTCCGGGTCTGTTTTGGACTTCTTGACCCCTTCGCGTGGCTCATCGTGGCAGAGGTGTCCAATATTTCTTTTGATACACCGCGTGCATGGTCGTTCCTGTTCAGTCGAGGTGGTTAGTACAGAAGCAGGAACCAGGGCAGCGGGTGCACTTACAAGGTCACAGGTCATATGCTGATGACTAGGGGTTAGCAGACTCTGTCAAATGTCTTGGACGCTGCAAAACAAGATGTATCGGAAATCGGGAGGGCCTGCGGCTCACCGAACGTCTGCAGTATATGCACGCTAGAGTCAAGGTTCAGGGTCAGCAAAGTCATTGATACTATCAAGGGCGCACGGCATGGCGGCCTTACCATGATTGACCTTTCTACGCTTCTTTGGAGTTTTCGTCGGGATGTCGGAGCCGGGTGCAGATGTGCCCCTGTCTTTGGATGGCGAGGCACTCTTGGCTGCCATTGATCTGTCGGTATTGTTGCCATGGTCCGTGCTTCTGGATGCTGTCGCGCTGGCCGCAGCGGAGCCATTGGAGCTCTGTGTCTCGTCGGTCATCAACGATAGCGCTGCACGTGTTTTCAGCGCTGGGTGATGGTCTGGGCCGCGCACGGCTTCTACAGAGGTTGCGCTCGCGCGGGCGCACCGAGAAAAGCAAGTCAAGCAGGGCGGTAGCCTCAGCACGTTGACCGGTGGCACAGGATGTTCTGTGGCGACGAATGCTGGAGGGTGGAGCGATGTTTCATCGGCACGCGAGTTCTGAGGCTGGAGATGTTGCGCCTCACCGGGCGCTAGCCGAGGTCTCCACCGGTCCGCACCAGTCTTTGTATGAGCGTCGCGCCACCCTACGTAGGCACGTCTTGCCTCCTCTGACGTCTGCTAGAGGGGAACGGTGAGCTAGGCATCGCACGGTTTTGCAAGAACTCATCTTCTCTGGCAGCTTTGGCCGTAAACGCGGGGGCCCGCCTTCGAGCTGATCGAGAACGTGTCCAAGGCGGGTCTAGCGCATGCATGGCTCCGAGAACCACGCTGCTGGATCGCTGAATTCTATATTCGGCAGACTGCCAGGGCATTCGCTCACGACTTTGTCCCCATCTGCGCACCGCTCTGTCCGCCGGAGCCCCCGGCCATTCTGTCATCATCGTGCCTATCCCCACATCTGGAATCCAGTGGCAGCCCTGGTCTAGAATATTGAAAAAGCGCCTTTGTGTTCCCAGAAGCTTGACATCAACGTTGAAGACAGTTACTCCATGCATCAAATCCCGTACGCCAAGCCATGCAGACCTTCTAGGACAGGAAAACCCTCCCCTGAACGCCGAACCGAACCTGCATGCCAATACTTCATAGCGCTGCATACTGCTCTGCGCTGGCGTGTTTGAAAAGCACGTCGTCCAGCGCCACCTGCGCATTCCTCATGCCAACGTCGATGCCGCCCACTTGCTCGTGATTACCCTGCATCGACTCTAGGCTCCTCCGGAGTTGCTCCAGCTGCGGTACGAGGTCGGAATCAGGGGTATCGACCATCGAAACATCCACTGCCTTGCACTGCTTCCAGCCAATATCGTCAGGTCCATCGTCCATGACCTCACTTTCCAGGTCTTTTAACAACGGATGCATCTAAAGCACGTTAGTTGCATAACTAGCCTCGTGGATAGACTCAATATCTCACCCGGCCCTGTTTCTCCTGTCGCTTCCACGTTGTCTTCCAATCGCGTGCGTTCTTCCTCAGCTGCTCCAAGCTTTCTTCATCTTTTTTGAGCAAGTGCTGAGCCACCTTCACCTGCTCCGTAAGCAGCTGGTTTGAATGGCGCGCTGTGGTCAACTCTCGGAAGAGCTGCGCGTAGCGCTCAGTGAGTTTGTCGATGTTGAAGTGTATATCTTTGGCTTGGGGAGGAATCCGTGAACCCGACAGCTGGCGTGCAAGCATTCGTATGATAGAACCCAACGTTTCGTCTGCAGCAATAGCCCTTTGCTCGTCCCGCTGTGTATTGACAATGTCCTTCTTTGCGTCGCGCAATGTTTCGAGAATCTGATCCAATACTTGTGGTGAGACATGCGGCCAGGTCTCTATCACTTCGCGCGCAATCCTCCTGGTGCGCGGTGCGAGCTGCGCATAGTTTTGCGCTTTACTTTGCTGCGCAGATGCTTCGTCTGCGTCCCGGTCGAGCGGCTCTTCTTCGCGGTTTCGTGAGGGTCGTCCACGTTTCTTCGCTGAGCTTGGCTGCTCCTTTGGTCCCTGTTGGCGCCTTCGCACCGCCGTGGGAACGACTTCCGCCTGAGTGAATGAAAGCTCGTCCGCTTCCTCCTCTTCCGCGCCCGCATTGCTCACCCGCGCTGGCCGTCCTCGTTTCCTCCCTCCAGCTGAACGATCGCCATTATGCTCCTCGCCTACAGCTCTCTTTCTCTTGCCACCAGACTGTTGGGCTGCCTCTTGGGCGGCTGCCTTGCCTTTCTGACCGGAAGCTGTCTTTGCAGCGTTGGGCTTGGGGCCTCGTTGGCTCGTAGGGAGTGAGTTGCGACTGCCCGGCGGCCGGCCTCGACGTTTCGTAACCTTGTCGTTGCTGGAACTCGGAGGTCGGCCTCGCGGTTTCGCGGGTTTGCCAGTGCCCGAACGCGTAGGCGCCTGCGATTGAGTCAGTCGCGTTCACTTTAGTCAACTGTTGGCGCTTACCATGGCAGGGTGGTGGGGTTGTTGAACTACCGCGTCGACGGCGCGTGTTGATTGATGTTTGGGAGCGAGCGCGTCCCCAGGACTGACGTCGGTCGACGCCCAAAGCGGAAGGCTACCCGGACACGCTACAACACAACATCCAAGTGATGTAGAGATACATTGGGCGATGAAGTTTTAGTATTGTGGAAATAGCGATCTTCCATCTCAACGGAGTTTGGGTATAAGTCGTCCAGCACATGCCGGATATATCGCGCCGTAGAGTCCCATCTATGAGAGTCGATCAGAACTTCCAAAGTGTGTATCGTGCGCTCTCGCCGCCCTGTGTATATCAACATGTCACCTAACTTCGTCTACCTACTTACAACGCTTCTTTTGTGTTACTTTTGGGCGTCAGTTCATATTTGTCTACTACTTTACGGGACTTCACCTCGTGGTTCGTGTCAACAGGATATCTACCTTCACCCCCAACTTCTCAGAAGATCCATTGCGCAACGAGCCAGGACTCCGCCAGCGCTATCTCCAACCAAAAGGTAGAGCCTCAGTGAAACTTCGCACTAACCCCTCCATACCTCACCCCATCCACCATGAGCTCAAACACCAGGCCCGCACTCTCAATCCGCATATCGAGCGTAAAATCCAGGTTATCAAACTCCACCCCCTTCGTCGTCGTCAGCCTCGTAAACAGGCTCTTCGGCACGGTATTCAGATCCGTCGTCAGCGCGCACACATTGATGAGGCCCTTGCGGAAGGAGTCTGGCGCCGTGTCCGCGTCGCATGCGATGAGATCGTCCTCGACGACGAGGGATTGCCCTGGCCGGAAGTTGCGCGTGTAGTGGAAGGAGATTGGTTTGGATTCGGAGACTTGGGCACCCTGAGGGGAATTAGTGACTTCGGTGGTGGAGGAAGGGAAGGGAAGGGGACATACCTTTGCGATGTGCCATTGCATGCGATCGGATACCATCCATCGCTCCCATAGCGGCGACCAGTATCGATCTTCAATCGGGTGTTTCGCTTCATCGAATACAGTCGCGTAGCTCGTCCCGTAATGCCACCGACTCCGCCGACTAACAACCATAGAGCCCTCCAATCCTCTCAGCACGGCGCCCCTCACCACCTAAAATCTATTAGCAAACAGGCTGAATGTACGCTTGGATTGTTGTACAACTCACAGCCGTCCAAGCATGTATCGGATGGAAAATCTCCACCGACGGCACCGTGCTCAACGCAACCGCATGCGTCGGCCTCTCCGTATACGGCGGCGGCGGCGCACTATTAAAATGCTGCTTCATCCTCCCATATAGATAGTTCGACTGGCCAAACCCCCCGACAAGCACAATCCCGCACACCAGCCCCCCTTTCGCCCGTATCGTATGCACCTGGCCTTCCACCAGCGAAATAACCTCCGAGACCACCGGGTCGAAGATCTCCTTCACCTGCTCGGCGCTCATGACGAGGAATCCGGAGTCTAGTCCTGCCTCTTCGTCGTCGGGGAGGCCGGGGAACGGCACGTTGACTTCAGCGTGCTCGTCCTCGTTGAAGTTGCGCTTTACAAATTCTTCGAAGTACTTGAGTCCCATGTTCCATGTTTTTGCCTTCTTCTCACGCATCATCGTGTAGCGCTCTATGCCTATGCGGCTCTTAACGTGGTCTTCGAAGCGGTAGTTGAGGAAGGCGGAGCCGCATAAGCCGCCTGTGCCCACGGCGGATTCCTCGACGCGGAGCGGGTTGAGCTGCGTGATCTTGTACGCGATCAGATCGACGGTTCCGCCTCCAGCATCGCAAACAATAAAGTTATCTCCAAGCTTCAAGTTGTTGGGTTGGATGGCTTTCAGCGTGTATACGGCTGCTGCTTCAGGCTCGCTGATCAACTTGAGGTCCTTCCCGCTCCCCATGCCCGCCTTCTCCGCTGCCTTCAACGTCGCGTCTTTCGCACTATCTGACCACACAGCTGGAACTGTAAGCACGAACTGCACCTTCGTCATCGACATGAAGGTCTCTCCATATCTTCTTGTTAACGTCTCCATGGTGTGCTTGTAGATCTGCGCCAAATAGTCGGACACAGCCTCCGCGACCGTCTTTTCATATTTGCGCAACTGTGCGGCGGTGTCGAGCGGCGAGACGAAGTGCGGGAGCTTGTGGTTCCGGTCGAGGAAGAGCTTTATGCAGCGTAGACGCGTCTCTTCGGGCTTGAACTGGAAACCCCATTTCACGTTCGATTTCGAGGGGTCGGAGGGCGTAATGTATGCGATTTCAGTGGGAACCTTGTCAGACGTGATTCCTGTGGGGAGACTGCATGAGCTTGGGACTGCGAAAACGAGGTGTGGAATGTCTACCATTTCCACCGGGCCAGGACTTGACGATATCGATTTCTTCTGGACTTGCGCTGTATACGGCAGCCACGCCTGTTGCTGGGTCAATTCCGTCTTCAATTTCAGTGAACAAGCGCAGTATTCAACGCACCACTATATGTCGTCCCGAAGTCGACACCCACAATCAGCCTGTCCTGCGCTGGGCTTGCCCTCGGCAGACTACTCAGAGCTGGCACAGGACTGTGGTTCGCACTGGGGTTGAACGCGACTGGGATATTGCCCGACCTGGAGCTGAAAGCGCTGGCCATGCTGGGTTTCCTCTCCATCTCCTTCCTACAGAGGTACGGTCAAAGAGCGGTGGAGAGTGCCACTGTGTACATGGACTCGGAAACGCGTGGGGTCAGCAACAAGCGGCTGGGATCTCCAGAGCTAGTCTGGAGAGCAATTGTTAAATTGCAGGAGCAAGGAGCGAGAGTGGGCGGTCGCGAAGACATTAGAGATCAATACAGTGGGTGCCTGGAAACCATTGCGATAGTCAGGCGCCTAACAAGCCTCTTGTAAACATTGAAGCCTGGCGGCGGCAGCGATCCGCATGAACGTGCTTGTCCCTGGCGGTGGCTGAGCACTGATAGAGCCCCGCATTGCGCTACGGGCCCGTAAACTTTGGGTCGGCCGGTGCCGTCGCTGCTACACCGCACTATGTGCAGCTAAGGTGCTCTGAGTAATGTTGCGATCGCATTGAATACGTTGTATCATCGTTCACTGTCTTTCCTTCGAGTTCTGTGCAGACATGCGGACGTCCCAGGTCGCCTTCCTCCATCGACGATTGCACACCAAGCCAGCTCCATGACCGGGCAAAAGGGATCCGGTATGCGCTGTGCTTGCCGTCTCATAGTCTTCTAGCTGATGTATTCGCCGACTCTACAGATCTTTCATCCCGCCTCGGCGTGAGACGGTCGAAGACCACCACGGCCAAACCCTCAAAGTCTTCCGACCCGCCCATCAACGCCCCGCCGAAAGCAGCTCTGGCCACCGCAAGGCGCTTCAATGACATGCTGCATCCCCGGTCGTCCAAAGAGCGGGAGCGAGCCAGAAGAGTATCAGACGGCGCTGCGACGCGGACCGAAGCCACGGTGGCTGCGCTGAACGAGGGGAATGGCCCGAGCGACGAAGGGCCCTCAGACCCAGCTGCGCAGAGGGTCGCAGAACTGGAACAAGCGCTCGCGACCGCGTTGGAAGAACAAAACACCATGAAGGAAGAGCTGGCGAAGCTCAGAGAACATGGACAAGTGTACAGGGAGTCGATTGAAGAGTACCGGCAGACACTGGCCAGCACATATACCTTGCAGAGCCCACCCGGAGCTTTTCACCCCAACCCACGGCCGGTATCAGCCCGTTCGAACTCGTACGATGACGAGAGCGCGCCGCGAAGATCGATGATTCTGCCGCGCGAGGATCTCGCCGAGCAGAATGATCATCTCCGTACCAAGGTTGCACAGTTGCAAGATCAGCTCATGACGCAAGAGGCCACATACCATTCCCTGTTGGAGCATCGGAGATCGCGAGCTGAAGCTGAATGGGACGAGCTGACAGCACGGCTCCATGCGACCGAGAAGGAGTCTAGTGAACGATTGCAGCAACTGCTGTCTCTGAAGTCTGCTTTCTCGTCCCTTACTCGTGTCGAATCGCAAGTGACAGACAACGAGCTGTCAGAGGCCTTCTCTCAACTTTCTAATCGCGTCCGTGAATGGGTTATCAGCAATTATCGCCGGGCAAAGCTGAATTTCAGCGATATCCCACAAGACACCGCCGAAGTTCTGCAAGCTACGTTCCCGTCATACATGACCATCGATGCAGCCAACCGACTAGCGTTATTCCAAGCCATTGTGTCCCATACGTTAATGCACATCTTCGAGGAGGCTCTATTCGTCGGTCTACCAAAAACGGGGCCGGTAGCCACTCTTCGGCAGATAGCGACGCTTTTCCAAAACACTGCTGGATACCAAGACTGGCGACACGCCACCATTCGCAGTCTCCAGGAAAGTGATGTGACACATGTAATCAATGGGGAGAAAGCCCAACAGATAGATCGCATGGCGTCCGGGATATTGCAGCACTTGCATGCCATCACGTCTACGACGCTTCCACCAGAAGCCCGGACAACACTCGTCAGCATACTGAGAGCGACAGTCGAAGTTCAGAATGCGCTTTTGCTTCAGAAAGCACAATACAGAGTGGATTTTCCTAAAGCGCAAAGCGGCATAAAACCGAGCCTCGACGACAACCGGATGGAGCCTATCAATGAGCTTGATGGTTACGTAGACGATGATGGCGACGTCGTGGTGGACCGCGTCTTTGCCTTCTGTGTCTTTCCGTGCCTGGAGAAGTTCGGCGACGAATATGGAGAGCACACCGACGTGAGCAACGTACTGGTGAAAGCCAAAGTATGCTGCAGTATCGGGTAAAATTGCCTTCAATCATTGAAGAGTGGTTTCCAGAGAAGTTGTTCTCAGTCATAGAGGGTGACTTCGAGAGAAGGTGCCTTCAGTTATAGCATCTGATTTGAAGAGAATGTGCCAACAGCAGTATTCCAGCCAGGCCGAGAATTGCGCTCCGAAGAGCAGGCCAGTCTGAAGTAGAATTGCTAGAGGCGAGAGCCACGCGGTCCGTCATAACCAGCTGCACAAAACGTACGAACTGAGACGGCGTTCGCGGGCGGATCAATCTTCGCACGCAGACTAGCTGCAACGGTACAGAGGAAGAAACCGAGGTAGCTTAAGTGTGTGCGGATAGTTGGAAGGGAAATGCAGGGGCACGCATCGAAGATACCAAGCGATAGATAATACTTGGATTCGTTGCAGAGAGAAGCTACTCATCGTCGTCATCGTCGTCGCCTTGAACGTCCATGACTCGTTCACCTGCTTTCTCAAGAGTGCGGCGACTCCACGCACGCACGCCTCGGTAGATAGCCTAGGGGCTGTTAGAATTTTATAGCCTGGTGTGAATGTTGCACTCACAAGCAAGAACGTCCCAACTCCTATCACTATGATGACCCAACTCACTTGCTCGTACCTGTCTCGTGCTGTGTTCCGACCTCTGCCACCGCCAATGCGGAACAGTTGCAACGGGCTGGCTAGAAGTGCTTTCAGGAAGCCCAGAACGCCCATGGATGCAAGTCCCTTGGCAAAATGTTCGGACCAAGAGGCAGGCTCGTCTTCGTAATAGTAGTCATCGTACGGGGACGACCAGGGTGACAGAAAACCCCAGGGATCGACATACAAGTTGATGATAGGATCCGCGAAGAAGCCTAGGATAAACACAACAGCGAGGAGAACTGTAATGGTCAAAGCAGTTTGAGCAGCTGGGAATAGTTAGTATGAGATATGCTTCGAGTTGAACCTTGACTTACCGATGCTCCCAACAAATTTACCGGCTCCCAATCGCGCGAGCCGGTACTTGAACTTGCACGTCGGACATTGCCAGTAGTTGCGTCGTCCATAACTTGGATCCGCGTGGCGCCAGGCTTGCAAGCAACCCTCGTGAACGTACTTGGCCGACCCTTTGCACATACACGGACGAATCAGTCGTCCGTTTTCGTCCTCGTACTTGACATTGCCGGTGGATTGCAGGAAACCGGGAAGATTCTCTGACGGCACATCGAAGGTAGGCTGGACAGTATCGAGACATATGCGACATTGGCGTGGGCGCCAGTGTCTTTGTCTCGAGGAATTCGCACCAGGCGCATCCTGTGGAGCGGAGCCGCTAGCTGTCGACGAGCTCTGCGGGGGCGATCGTTGCCTCGCCGAAGAGGCCCTTTCTGGTGAATCTTCTCTCAGGATGTCCTCTGGCCATGTCCATCCCGGCTCACGCTCGAATCCGGATGTAGAGGACATGATAGACGGAATGCTGCTCAGGGTGTGTGGCTTTGATTGGGTTAATACGGATCTTACTGGAGGTACATGACAGAGTAGAGGCTGTGGATCAACTGCAGCATCGCCAGACTGCCTTGCTTAAGAGGGAAGGTGAAACATATCCGATCGACCCGCCACTATGGATTTCAGGCGTTCGTTGGAAGTGACACGGTGTCAGAAGCGCCAACGCGGTAAATAGAAGACAGTGGAAGGTCGAGCTCAAAGAATCCAGGGTTGCCTAGTGCCGCATCGGCCTTGGCAAGCCGGGCTTCCGACGGCCGCGGTTGTGGAACAACGCCCTCGACAATTCAACACCCAAACCCATCGATGCAGCTGTCCGATGCCTGCTCAAACGATCTGAATTACAAAACCATGACCACACCTAGGAATTACGGGACCTGATCTTCATTCTTGCGATCGCCACCATGGTTCCTCTTCACCCCGCGCGCATTCCACGACGGCCGCTCTTACACGCGCTTGTGCACAAGATCATAGTCAATCGTTTAAATGGAGAATAGGAATATTTGGCAGAAGGACAGCTCAAGGAGCTACGAGCGTGCCAGGATGACAGTCGTAGTCGATGTACTTGAGGATAGGCGATTGGACAGATGTAAGCTTCCGGCCAGCTGCATGGCTAGTCCTGCTTGTGATGAAGATTGCGTGCCAAAGCAAGCACTCTGGAGCTGTGGCATACTTCGATGCAACTGCTGTCGACCCGTAAATGAGTGAGGTTTCGTCCAAGCATATGTACACAGCTCCATACGCAGCACCTGCGTTGACCTTGTGGAGGCTTATGGACATAGTGGTAGGTAAGCGAAACTAGCTCTCAACCAGACATACTGTCACTACAGCTTCAACACTGGGCTTTCCTGGGTCGATAGAAGAGGTATTCGTGGGTTTGACGCTGTCTCGATTCCAGAGGAGGCCGCAGTCCGCATAGAAGCGCCTCCAGAGTAAAAGCCTAGAACAGACGGCCATTTACACGTGTATTCTTTCCAAACATAGCGTCCTTAGGTCGCTAGCATTCACTTTTCTTTCGCAACTTCCTGTTTCAGAATCAGCAGTACAGCGGGCGTTTGTGGGTTTGTCAACATTCGTTCAGCTTACTCGTCCCAATCACCTTCACTGCGTGCCTCGTGCCAACGTTGACTTAAAAAACACCCGACTTCAACCGCAAACGCGTTCTACCTTCTGTCCCACCCACATTGGCCGCCATGAAACTCTCTCTCGTCGTCAGCTATGCCTTTACGGCTTGTGTAGCTCTCGCCCATTCTCATGCCAAGATAACGCTGCCCGCACCCACGCACCGCCTGTCCCGACGCTTCGATGCAGATGAACTTGCCAGCGACGAAGACTGGAAGGATGCGAGCTGCAAAGGCGGGAGGTTGATCGGTCTCATGCTTGGTACAGACGAAGAGGCAGGTCCAAAGATTGAAAGCACCAAGGACAACAACCCGCCGTCTGCAAAGAGCGAGTGGCAGGGCGATCTCAAACGTACGTTGCACACGTCAATCATGTGCTCGGGTTGCTAACAAGGACACCTAGAGGAGCTGAAGACCTGGGGATGGCACGACGACTATGTGGAAGACGTGTATGCTGATATGGACTACTTGGACGTGACATCGGTTGTGGAGGCGCTGCGAATAAACGGGAAGCCCAAAGGGGATGGCGGCAACAATATCGCGTACCATATCCAACATATGGATCCGAACGCAAATCCCAAGGACAAACTTCAGACATACAAGGTGGATGGCAAGGAGTATCGGGTATGTTTTGCTTCACTTCTCTGTCTAGCAATCGCTAAACGACTTTAGGCCACCAATGCGCGACACATCTTTGTCGTGAACCCGATCGACGGCGGTGAGTATCCTCCTACCTCAAGACACCAGGCTAGCTATATAGCTACTTTGGCTCTCTTTCCAAAAGCATTCTGACGCACAGATAGTCATCATGGGACAGTTTCTGGAGAGCCCAGCGTCCGCGGCTAGAATGGCCTGGTACCGCCAACCAACCAGCGAAGAACTCCCCAAGCTCCAACGCCTCTCCGATCTCTTCTGGGGATACTGGGTCCGGGATAATCCAAACATCGCAAACATCCGCTACTTTTGGATGGTGGACATCGCGAACGAGGACACCGAAGAGATCCTCGCTCGGGCACTGAGCGAGGCGAACAAAAAGATTGGGAAATGGCCGGGCGTCACTTTCGACATGGATTCCGACGCCGGGAAAGCTATACTTGGTGAGCTGCAACGAATAAAACTGCACATCTGCGTTTTGGAACATGAATTAATATCACTCCAGGTTCTGCCAATGGCGCGGTTTTTGCTTGGTTCCTGATTCAGCACAAAAAGCAGCTTGGCGATAAGTGGATTCCTAGGGTGACGGTCTTTCTCAACGACATCGGCCGATCCTTCTCTGGGGCACATATCCTCTTCTACGTCGAAGATGCGCCTTAGAAGGAGAACCAACCGGGCAACGTGAGCATCGCAGTCGAAGCTTCCTGGGAGCCGAGGGCCGCGTTCTTGGGTAAGACTTCGACCACGAATATCGTGTGAGGCTATGCGTCGCGCTCCGGCTCTGCCTCAAAGGGGGCGAGTTTTCTTTCAGATGTGCGGGTCCGCTGTTGCATCGGAAGAAAGTTCACTCAACACCACCCTATGATTCTCAAAGAATCCACTTAGAAAGTCCCTCTCATACCTTCGCTTTGCCGTTTCTTGATCCACCCCTCACCCTCCGCTTGCGCATCCTCGAATATGCACACTGCTCCCTTCTTTCATCTTCATCCATGTCCTATCTCTTCCACCCCGCCACAGAATCCATCCCGTCGCCAGGAGCGTCTACCGAAAATTACACTGCAGACATATCTCTTGCACCCTATTCGAATGGGGGATGCACCTCTTACCACCCGTACGTAAAATGCGTTCCTACCAACCTACACTCCACTCCTCGTACCCCCAGTACACCGATTCTCCCATGATAACTGCCTCTCCAGCTTCACACATTTCAGCGGTGCACCATCCGAAGATCGTAATCGTATCCGCGTCCCTAGCCAGCGACTCGGCCATCTAAACTCCCAGCTGACCACCATGTGCAATGTTCCGCCGCTCCGCTAATGTGAGTCGGGTATCGGACGGAAAACAATCTAGGGCGCAACATTCCAGCGTGATGGATAGCCAGGTGCAACATGTGGCGTTTGTCAGACCCTACAGCCAAAACAAGGGCATGGCATGCGCACCGAACCCACTCCCCAAGAAGAACTTGAAATCTATTGAAGCTGAATCGATACAACTGCTCAGGTATAACCAACCAGCATACTAAATATCCACAGTGACATTATGCACAACACGCCAGCATGATTGGTAGCGTTACACACCACAGTCCGACCCGCACCGATCATGCCCATCTCCGGGCTTCTCGACGATTGCAATCCCTACCCCTACACTGCCTATCAGGTAGGGCTGGGTCCTGGGCCCCGGACGTCCGCGGTATTCGTCTACCTACTCACAACGCTTCATGTTGTGTTTAGCGAGCATGGAAACAGCGTTCAAGCTGGACCTCGTGTGCCCGGTATCCTCCCAGCTAACCATCTACACATCAAAAGCGACTTACCTACCTATATACTAGCACAAGCTTTACAAAGAGCCAAGTACCAGGGATACGTGGTTGGGATGGCGAGTACACCAGCACCACTCTTCAGTATTATCCCAGATTTGCAAGAATCTAGGGACGACATGTCCAACCCCTTATACCCCCGCATTTCGAACCCACACTTCCGTATCGTATCGTATCGCCGCGACTCAACTCCTCAACCCCAGTAAATCTTATCCTACAACCCCGCCATTTCACGCAGACCAAGCTGTGACTACACCGTCCAGGAAGCTCATAACGTACAGTGACAGTGACGTGACTGACCATCTAGCAACCCCCCTCGCCAGCATATTGACCTCTCACAAACCAAAATATTTTTTGATATCCACAATACCCCACATCTCCCAACATGCGCGTTAGAACCGCAGCATCCCCCTCACCATCCCCAGGTGTCGGATCCACCGTCCGACCTCGGGTGCCCGTAGCTGGCCAGAGACGGGGATGTGAGGAAAAGCGAGAGAAAAGCGATGGACTGTCTGTCGATGTTGAATCTGTTCCCAAACCCAGATAAAGTGGTTATATGGATTAGATGTTCGTGCACACGGGGCGCGTAGACAACTTGTGACTGTGAAGACAATGTTACAAACAGATGCCTCTCGCGAGGTAGATGGATTGTGCTATTGCGTACGAGCATCAGCACGACAAGAGATATTTCGGCCTACATCCAGCTCCAGCGTCCATCACGCCCCGGCAATCTTCTCGGCAACAACCTCATACGCCTCCGCCACCACCTCGCCCGCAGCATCTAGCGTCTTCTTCGCGCCCATCCTGCATATCTGCACGCGGTCGATGCTTATGTTGGAAGCCCAGACGACGTCGCTATACCGCGCGATCAGCCCCCGCGCATCGAAGCGCAGCCAGCTCCTCGCTTCGGGGCCATGGCCCGTCGACCCGTTCAGCCTGGGGACTTTGGTTTCGATGGTCGAAGGGTCGGGCGGCGCCGTGGTGACTTCGTCGTGGGAATCTATATTCGATCCGGCCGTTGACGCACCGTCGTCGTGCTCCTCGTTGCCATCCACACCATCCACTCCATCCGCGGCAGCACTTTCTCGAGGCGGCTTTGCCTTCGCCTGGAGCTTCCCACCCCGCCCCTTGGACTTCGCGTATATCGTGTTGATAACCGTAGCATGCAGCCTCAGCGTCCTCTTATCCTCAATCAAGAACCCCGCCTTCGTAAACTCATACCGCAGCTTCTCCCCAAACGGCTGCAACCTCTCACTCGTATCCACCGGCTCCGCATACAGTATGCTCGTCTTGTGCGGCGCCTGCATCGGCACCAGCCCCTTGACATCTATACTCAGCGCCTCCCAGTCCGGCATCGCAAACGCGTTTAGGTTCTCCGAGACGGTGCCGCTTGCCGCGGCTTGCTCCGCCATGCATTGCGCCGTGACGTTCTGCAGTATCTTCTGCACGTCTAGCTCGGCGAGGTACTGCGTTGCAAGGTCGAGCTGCTCGTCGTCGAGCGACATGACGCCCAGCGTGAGATGCAGCGTGCCGGGCGGTCGGACCGCTTTGACTGGCAGCAATCCCGTGTCCCCGAGCTCTTGCTTCAGCTTTGATAGTTGGGTTTCGAGTTGTGGTCGGCTGTGGTTGTTGACGAGGGGTATGCATAGAAAGTGCGTCAACTGCGGCTTCTTCAACCCGGCTTTGCTTTTCTGCCCTCTAGCCTTGTTATGGCGCCGCGTTGAGGGTGGTGATGCATTGCGCACAAGGGGTTGAGCTTCCTGCAATGAGGTCCTGACTTCAGTGTTGTCGCGTAGCTTCTCACCATCTAGGAAGTCGTTGTATTCATTCGTGCTTCTCTTGCCCATGTCGTGAAACGTGGTGTGGATGCGGCGTTTGGTGCAGGGATGTGGTTTAGTGACGGGAGCTTCAAACCCTCTTGAAGATTGTTTTCGAACGGTACAGCAGCGGTTGAGTTGCGGTGCTAGAGGAGCAAGGTTCTTTAGTGTACTGCAGAATCGTTTGACGGCAGCTCCACAAGTAGATGGGCCGATGAGCATAGGGCTGCAGGCCCGGAGTCCGGTTCGCATGAAAACTTGGAAGGTGTGATCGATCGATGGTCGCCGCGACACCACGAGGAACAGAACGAAACACCAATGGTGCGTAGGCAATACCGCGAGCCTAGCAGGAACTGAGCATTCACGATGCAGTGCTGGTGTAGCAGGGAGATTATCCCATCACGCCACTGCACTGGAAGTGCGCGCCAGGCTCAAATGACGTCAGCGCCCGCAACCGCAACAGCTGTCACCGGCACGCTGGCGCCCTGTCGGAAAGAACCCAAAGACGGTGCTGGGGCTATGATTGCAGATAGTCTGCTCACTATTCTGTCTTCTAGAAGGTTTCAGGAAGCGAGAGTATAGGTTAGGGAAGAAATCTATGGCATGGCATTCGAAGAGGGCGGACGTTCGCTACAGGATACCCCAACTTCCTCGCAAGCAATGCAAAAGACAGACGCCGGCCCCGAACACGGGAACGACGTGAGCGTTATCCAAACCTCTTGAGACCAGGTATCCGCGGAAGATGGAAAAAAAAAACAGGAATGCGTGAACCTGGAGAAGATGCTTTTGCTACAGCGAGGGGGCGCGACGGTTGCAGTGCGCATGCGCCAGTCGCCCCGCATGCGCGCTGCTGCCCCGCCGTATTGCCCCCATCGCCCGCCGTGCGATAGCAGAGTCTAAGCGTCGTAGAGAGCTGTGTCGGTCGTACAGTCTCCTCATTGTTCGTCGTTGTAGAACTTTCGGAGGACCTTCTCCACGTCGTGGAACTCCTGCTTGGCCTGCTTGATGGTCGTCTCGAGTTTCTTCAGGCCGTCCTCCTCGGTGATGTCCTTCTCGCCCTTCTCGTCCTTCTTCTGACCGTAGTTCTGGATCTTTTCGCACGAGTCCTTGACCTTGCTCAGGCCGAGCGTGGCGGACGAGCCCTTGAGGAAGTGGCCGAGCTCGGACAGGGTCTTGAGGTCCTTCTTCTCGCTGTGCCGTGTCAGCCGAGGCGCTTGCGTTTGTGCGTGGAGAGCCAGCAGGCAGGGCGCACTCACAGATTGGAGTCCATCTTCTCAAAGGTGCTCTCGGCCTGGGTGAAGAAGTCGTAGACTATACTCTTGGAGAACTCGCGCTCTTCCTCGTCGTCGTCCATCTCGAGGATCTGCTCGAAGGTGGCCTCGTCGATGCTGTCTTTGGCGCCCGTGATCTTCATGATGTCGCCGCCGTGGTCCTCGTGGTCGCTCTTGAGCCGGGTTAGCCGCTGTTCTGTCGGGCGCACTGCACTTGAAGTTGAGGTTGAGGATGAATGAGAATGTGAAGGGAGCAGACGTGCAGCAACACAACACGTGCTTGCGCAGCGGCGGTGCGAGCACGAGGGGAGCAGCCCGGTATGCAGGTGCAAGTCTGGGTGTCAGAAGGAAGGGCAAGTGAACCAACCCTGTCGCCCGCATCGTCTTTGGCCGAATCTGCTCTAGCCATATTCTACTATCCGTGCCACGCGGAGCTGGTGAGAAACCCCTTCAGTTATATGCTTGCTGCGCAACACACTGTCTCGCGCTGCGCTTCGTGCAGCCGCCGCGTGCGAGTGTCGAAGGGGGGTGGTGTCTGGAGTCGTAGGGTAGCGCACAAAGACGGGCCCCGCCGAGATTTGTCGTTTCAGTAATCTGCTAAGGCCGAGCGACCTTCGCTGGTGCGCCGCCCTGCAGCCTACTGGAGAGATGACGAAATCGAGGCTCGGCCCGCGTGAGATGCCGAGGGTATGGTTTTGGAGGGAGCGCTGCGGCTGAAGCTTTAGCCAAGGTGCTGCTGGTCAGTCGTGATGGAAAGGAGGCGGTTTACGAAAGAGTCCAGAACGGTGTGGGAGTCAAGGAGGGAATGGAGAGGAAGTGGAAAATTGCCGGTACACCTATTTTAGAAAATAACCTCGCTGGCCTGGCTTCAGCGTGTGCAGCCGCCCGGCGCCCGCTGGCACTCGGCAGGCCGTTCCGCAAAGTGGCTAGCAAGCCTGGCTCTGTCGGTGGGAATGGCCAAGACGAAGTAATTGTGGGCAGTGATTGTCACGGGGATCCGCTCTCGCATGCACCGTGCATGTCGTTAGGCACCACCCCCATCCTGATGAAGGTAACATTATGTATGAGGTGAGGGGTGGCAGCCGACCTTCTACATGGAAATGGGCAATGATGCTTTGAGCGGGGTCTATCGACGTCAATTGCCGGCGCGGGCGAAAGCACTTTGATCCCATCGTTTCGTTCAGTTATACCTTCTATGTATGGCAACGACACTGACCAATGCCCGCGGAACGTCTGCAACCGCCGGACTACGAATACCCGCAACGCCCAACGTGCCCCCGGCGTGCAGGCCCCCCAAGGCGACAGAAGTCCCACGGTTCTGCTGCGCGGCTGACCATGACAGCAGCGTCGCTTTGTCCCCACAGAAAGAAACGTGCTCGGGGTAGTAGAGGAGACGCCAAGAAGGCCTGGAAGCGTTCGAACACGCTGCTCCCGCCGCTGGACGTTGGAAAGGTAAGACAACACGGGTCCATGGTGTCCCTCTTTCTGGACTGAGCGTGGTTTTGAATGGATGATTTGCGCCGTGGCTGCAGGGATCCGCGGTTACGTCAATGGTGCATTGCCTTTTCGTCACCTTGCATATGACCGCATTGGTGCCAGATACGCGGGTTGGCTCGTACGCCCTGCGTTTGGCGGCAAGGGAGGGTGGCTGACTCATTACGCCCGTTGGCGGAGGGTCCATGGAACCAACGCGTCCTGTCTTGTCCTGTCCTGTCCTGCCCTGTCCTGTTCTATCCTGTCCTGTCGCCCTACCATTGTAGCACCACCACCTGGCGCTGCGAGGACCCTGGTTCCAGGCTGCGAGGCGCTATCCGACCTGCTTTACCCGTCATCTCCACGCGGGCGCTGCAAACTTTGGAAACCAAGCTCCGAGGGCTCCACCTGCAGAAACAGCCTGCACGTTGCTTTTCATCCGGCCTCCTCCGAGCCCTCTTCTTTCCCTGAATCGTCGCTGGCTCTCAGATTCCCGGGGTCAATTCAGGGAATAACAGCCCCTCCGCGGATCGGGTCCCTTTGCTTGGAGTGGGGCAGACATTCACAATTACGAAGCGTTCGGCAGTCGGCACTCGGGTGGGCCGCGCCAGCTGCGCACCAACAGATGCCTATACGAACTGCGGATTCTACGCAGGTAGCTCCAAGTCCGGGATAGAGTACACAGTACCACTCGCCTCGCCCTGCACGCTGCTAGAAGCCTCTGCAGGCTGTGGACTGAATAACTTACGATAAACTCTGCAAAGAGGAAAGCTCGCAAAAGCTCGACCCCGATGTTGCAGTCCTTCGTCAACACCCAACCTGCCTACGACAACAGGGTACGGCATCCAAAGAAGCAATGATCGACGTGCTAAGCGATGTAGAACGCTGGGCCACTCGCGTAGGGCCGCATGACGGTTAACGCAGGGTTCGCGGACATGAGCACACCATTGGTAGCTTTTGAACTTCGGTCTGTAGCACGGTGAGGGCCCATTTTTGTGGTAGAAGAATAGGATTCATTTTAGCCGGACAATGTACAGTCTAGCCGTTGTACGTGGTACTCCAACATAAAAGTACAGTGCAAACTATGCAGTGCCATGTCGCACCGAATCGTGGACCGGACGCTGTCAACACCGGTTCCGCTACTCTTTAACCAGTGACCTTGTAGATCGACTCAGCAAGGCGCTTAACGTTGCCAGAGGTGATACCGGCGACGGAGATCCTGCCGTCCTTGGTAGCGTAGACAGAGTGCTGCAGAAAAGATTAGTAGTGTGCAGGGGCTAGCGTCCTAGCATGAACTCACCTCCTTGGCGAGGACCTCCATCTGCTCGGGCTTCAGACCGGTGTAGGCGAACATGCCAATCTGGGATGTGATGTGGCTCCAGTCATGCTTGCTGCCCAGCTTCTCCAAGTTCTCCTTGAGGAGAGCGCGCATGGTGATGATGCGATCAGCCATGTCCTTGACCTCGCCCAACCACTGCTTGTTCAGCGCGGGGTCGTTCAAGATCTCGGATGCAATGCGAGCACCGTGAACCGGGGGGTTGGAGTAGAGCGGTCGCACGAGAATCTTGATCTGCGAGTCAACGCGCTTCTTCTCTTCAGCCGTCTCGCACACAACGGAGAAGGCACCGACACGCTCGCCATAGAGACCCTAAGCACAGTCAGTGATGTTCCTGTCTCGACGCCATTTTTCATCCTACCATGTTCTTGGCGAAGCTCTGAGCGAGCACAGGGCGGAGACCCTCCTTGATGAAGTGGCGCAGAGCGAAGGCATCCTTGTCAGTGTTGCCACTGGCGAAGCCCTGGTAAGCCATGTCGAAGAAGGGGAAGTGCTCGCCCTCCTTGACGGCGGTGGCGATCTGCTTCCACTGGTCCTCAGTAGGGTCTACACCAGTGGGGTTGTGAGCGCAGGCGTGGAGCAGGACGATGCTGCCCTTTGGTATCGACTTCAAGTCGGCAAGCATGCCCTCGAAGTCAAGACCGATGGTGTCCTTGTTGTAGTACCGGTACTTCTCGACCTTCAGGCCAGAGTCCTTGAATACAGCGTTGTGATTCGCCCACGACGGGTTGGGGATGTAGATGGTCTTTGCGCCTGGGTAGAAGCGCTCGAGGAAAGCACCACCAATGCGCAGAGCTCCAGTACCGGAGATGGATTGGGTGATGACGACGCGGTCCTCCTTGATGGGCGCAGAGTCGGGACCGTACGCGAGCTGGAGAGCAGCCTTGGTGAAGGCAGGCACACCGGTGATGCCAGCATACTCCTTGTCCAGCGAAGCCTCGATAATCTTCTTCTCGGCCTGCTTGACGGACGGAAGCACGAACGGCTTGCCCTTGTCGTCACGGTAGGCGCCGACACCTGTGGACGTCAGTTACCAGCGCCGTGGTTCGCTAGGGGGCAGACGTACCCAAGTTGATCTTCTCGGGGTTGCTGTCGGCCTTGAAAGCTTCGGTGATACCTGCACAAAGTCAATGCGATGGGCGCTGCGCTAGGACAGCTCGACTCACCCAAAATGGCCTGAACGAAGGGAGCGGTGAGTAAGTGACATCTAGACAGCTGTACAAGGACAGAAACTTACATCCTAGGCATCAATTAGCATTCAGTTATGTCAATTGGTCTGGCGACAAGGTGTTTGACTCACTGGAGGGCCCTGGGGCACTTGCGACCAGGCCGAGACGCATCTGGCGCCGGCCTTGACAGTGAACTGCTTGGACGCAGCTTGACGCAGTGCGGTTCGCGAGGAGGCGAGCATGTTGGATGTACTGTGGGGTGTAGGTTGTGGCGTTGATGGGGATGGGAGGAGTGCGAGAGGAGGAAGTAAGGTGAGTCGAAGGCGATGATGGCCTGAGATTCCCCAGATGTTGCTCCACGTTATGTTTTTAGTGAAAGCGTGGGAGTCAAATCGGCCCAAGCTCCTCTCCCGCCCGAGCCACTCGAGCTATACTACGAGCATCCTAGCGCAGTCGGAACGCGAGCGCGTCTGCGGAAACTTTTGACTTTTTGGTGAGATGCGATGCAGGAGATCAGTCCAATCTCTCTCTCGACACAGTCCCTTTTAGCACGACAACCCATATCTAGAACATAACGTCCGATCAACCCCTATCTTAGGACTGCCCTCTCACCGACATGCGCCCTGCCCTCCGGCAGACAAGGAGGCTTCTGAACGACCGGCAGCATGCACTCCACACCTCGATACCCACCTTCCTGTGTCCTGCGCTTCAAAGATCCCCGGTAGCCCATGTCTCTCGGCGCATACACGACCTGCCACCGTCAAGGAGGTTCTCGACCTACCGAGCACTATCACAAGAGGCTGCAGTAGCTGCAACGCCAGATCCTCCCGCAGAGATACAATCCAACACTCGCATACGCCGACCGCTCCCTCGCGCCTGCCCAGGATGCGGCGCGCCAACACAGATCTACGACAAGAAGGAGGCGGGTTACTACCGCATCAACAGGAACGCCGTTGCACAGTACCTCGAATACGACCCCGAAGCAAAAGCGTCAAAGAAGAAAGAGGATGATGTCTACACAGAGGCGCTCAAACAGATGGACCCCAGTGTTTTGGAGGAGATTGGTCTGGAGCGCGATGTACTAGAGGAAGGAAACGAAGTCGACACGGGCGCCCCCGAAACACCCGTATGCGACCGCTGCCACGACATCACCAACCATCGGGTTGGGGTTCCGATATACCATCCTTCGGTCGAAGCCATACAGCAGACAATCGCCGAATCGCCGCACCGACGCAATCACATATATCATGTCATCGACGCCGCTGACTTTCCAATGTCGCTCATACCCACGCTGCAGACGTCGCTGCGGATACCCAAACTGCGAACGAAGAACCGCAGAGCAAAACACAAGGGCTGGGTGGCCAACGATCGTATTGCAGAAGTCAGCTTCATCGTCACGCGATCGGATCTTTTGGCGCGGAAGAAAGAAGACGTGGATGCTCTCATGCCGTACGTCCAGAACGTCCTACGAGATGCCCTCGGGCGGACAAACCGCGACGCGCGTCTAGGCAACGTGCGACTCGTCAGCGCCAAACGAGGCTGGTGGACGAAAGTCGTCAAGGAGGAAATCTGGGAGCGCGGCGGCGCAGGCTGGATGGTCGGCAAAGTCAACGTCGGCAAGTCCAACCTCTTCGAGGTCGTCTTCCCCAAAGGCCGCGGCGCAGACTACCAGGACGTCCGCAAGATCCGCTCCGCCGCCGAGCGCGAGGCCATGCTGCAGGCCGCGCAGTCCATCGACGAGCTCGCCGCCGTCCAGAAGCAGCTCGCAGACGAAGACGCAGAGACGGAGCGCCAGACCCAGAACCCCGGCACCAAGGAACACCAGCACAAGGCGCCCGACCCCGAAGACGAGAAAATAGAAGAAGACGACGCCGACTTCGACCCGGACGCGCTCCTCCCCCCAGCCCAACCATTCACCCTCTACCCCGTCCTCCCCATTGCGTCCTCCCTCCCCGGCACCACAGCCTCCCCGATCCGCATCCCCTTCGGCCGCAACAGAGGCGAGCTCGTCGACATGCCGGGGCTCGCCCGCACCGCGCCCGGCCTGGAAACCTTTGTCCAGCGCGACGCCCAAGACGACCTCATCATGAAGAACCGCATCACAGCCGACCGCTTCGTGCTGAAGCCCGGGCAGTCGCTGCTCCTCGGCGGCGGCCTCATCCGCATCACCCCCGTGACATCGGACCTCATGTTCCTCGTCCACCCCTTCGTCCCCATCGACCCGCACGTCACGCGCACCGACAAGGCCGCCGCGCTGCAGGAGCAGATCTCGGACCGCCGCGTCGACAGCATCCTCGCGTCCGACGCGGGCCCCAAGATGCGCTCCGCCGGCCGCTTCAAGCTGCGCTGGGACGTGACCAAGACCGTCGCGGGGCCCCTGACGTCCAGCGTCGCCGCAAAGATGCGCCCGGAGAACCTCCCCTTCCGCGTCTTCAGCACAGACATCCTCGTCGAGGGCGTCGGCTGGGTCGAGGTCAGCGCCCAGGTGCGCCGCCCGCAGGGCTGGAAGCCCGTCGGCATGGTCAAGAAGGACCCGAACGCGCTGCGGGTCGCGAAGCTCGCGGCGCAGAAGAAGGAGGCCGAGGAGCTGCGCCTGAAGCGCGAGGCCAAGCTGCGCGGCGAGACGTACGTGAAGCCCCGCGAGGACGCAGAGGATGCCTTCGACGTGGTCGAGTTCCCCGAGGTCGAGGTGTTCAGTCCGCTGGGCAAGTTCGTCGGCGCCCGCATGCCCATGTGTGCGAGCATGGTGCTGGGGCCGAAGCAGATTAGCAGCCGCGACAGGAGCGCGCGCCCGCGGCGCAGCATGAAGAGCGTGAAGGCGCAGAGGAAGCCGGCGGAGAGGAAGAGAGTAATACCCTGAGCCGTCATCCTGTAACAACACCATAGACTACGTTCGCTGTACGATACCACGACGGCGTATTGCATTGCATTGCATTGCGTTGCATTTCATGTAAAACAGACCGCCGGACTTTTAAGTAGCTCGGGAAGCTTTGTAGATTAACCTGTATACAACGTGGGTACCACATAACTCCATCAAAACCAAGATACACACATACATAATGCCTCTCTGACCCACTCGCCAGACAAACGCTCTAGCCCTATCCGATCAAATATCCGTTTCCTATCAAAACACTATCCCGCACATCTAGGAATCCCTGTCGGCTGGTATAAATTCGAACATGATCCACATGCGTCGTCCATCAACGCCGATACGCCAGCACTAAGAGTGGTTGTGCTCTTCCCTTCGCCCAATGCTGCCCTGTGACCCTATGGCGAGGGTAGCGTGCCTTGCATGCCCGTCGCACGAGGCTGGCTCGTGGCCGCGGCGCTGTCAGTCGTCATTCGGAATGCGTTTAATCATCGTCCTTGTCGAGAATGTCGAAATAGGGCTGCTGCTCGGCTGCGCAGTCGGGCTTGTCGCGCGCGCAGCCTGGGAAATTGGCTACGAGGTCGCCTTCTGTGTACTTTCCGAATTTGGGGTTGAAGGGGCCGGTTGCGTACGAGTTGAAGAGGTTCTGTGGGATCAGAGCGAGCTTCGCGAGGATGGTGCCGTGCCATCTGCTGCATGTTAGTGGTTGTACCGTGACAAGTATACTGTAGAGCAACGTACTGGATAATGTGTTCTAGCGCATGCGATTCGGCCTTTTGGAAGTTGTAGCTTCGGTAGATGGGGTCGAACCACGCATCCAGGAAGTACTTTGCCCAGTCGCCGTTCCTCACGATGATGCTGGTAGGCACCAAGCCCTCCTTATCCTGCGTCACAATGACGTCTATCCTGTCGCCTTTCAAGTTGCCAAACGTCTTGATGACGCTGTCCGGTGGGACGACGGGCTCATTGGTGATCATGAGCTCCTCAAGGCGGGACGGTTTGAGTATGTGCGATTGGAGATCGATCGAGGGGTTCATGATCAGGGCGGAGCTGTCGAGGTACCAAAAGAAGGTCGAGCCTGGGAATAGAGTCATGGCGTGCCGAAGCGCGGGCACCTTGGCCCACGTGTGGGGAGACTTGTTGAGGGGGTATTGCGTGTTCTCGGGGAAGAATGTCAGGTAGCCTGAAGTGCGTCAGTATCAAGGGGTCCGCGTGGTGATTGCCCGCGCAGTGAACGCACCATGCTTCTTAGCGTAGTCCTCTCTGTTCTTCTTGATCTTGGCCGCCCACGCCACATCCGCCCTGGGGTCGATGGTGGTGACAATGACCACAGGCGGACCGGAGCCGACGGCGACTTTGGGGATGTTTGCGCCGGCATCGGCGCCTGTTCTTCGGAGCAGCCAGATCAGGGTGAGGAAGCCCAGTATCCCCACCACGATGGTCCGCAGCTTTCCCCCCCGGAGCAGGTTCTTCAGCGCTGGCGGAATGGGCAAGGAGCTCTGGTTCCGGACGGCGTAGGGTGGTGGCCGCGATGTTTTACGCGGCGGCATGGCGAAGTGCATTGTGGAGTTCGGGGATGGGAGTCGGCCAGGGAGGCCAGATCAGAGGCACGGCCGTTGGAGCAAAACGAGGGATGGTGGTCGGGGACGACGACGGGCGAGAGTGTGGGCGATGCGCTTATGGCACGGTCATAGCTGGGGCAGGAACAGCGGGCTCGAGGGGAGGGAGCGACAATGCTCTGGGGACGCGCGTGAGGCGGGCGGGCCTGTGGAGTAGCCAAATGAGCTGGAAAATTAGTGTCGTTATCGCCATTTGGCTGCGACCAGCGCGCCAAGACGCCCACCCCTGCGCTTCTCCCGCAACGGCTGGACCCTTGCTTGCTGTGAGGCCAGAAGCAGACGCCGCAGGGCATCATTTCTCTCAATGGGACAGAGACGTCTGAGTGCGCACATGGCCTGCATGTGCCCGCTCGTGCGATGGCGATGCCAGCCGTGCGTCTTTGTGGGTGGTGCCATTGGCAGCCTCTTCCTCACCATGGCGCCGGTTGATGGCCAGACAGCCGGGGCGGGCAGAGTGCGTGTGGCTTCGTTGAGCCTCGTCACGTTGGCTCGGAGGCACAGGTACAAGTGCGACGATAGCATGCTCACGGCGCAGTAGGGGTAGAGTGCTGCTTCCAGCGCCTTCTCACTTCATCCGACCGCGCCAACACCACCACCGCATCATCCGCGACCCACGTTTCCCGAGTCGGCAATTGGGCCGGAGAGGGTCTGCGGTGGGTATAAGTGGAAGAACCATGTCGAGACTGCTCGCGGCGGCACTGTGCGGGTCTGATATGCCCCAAAGGCAACTTTGCTTCCAAATCCGCTATGACGTCGACTACCTGTCACGCATATACCTTAGAACATGATAAGTATCTTCTATCCCAACGTGTTGCTGATCATATTCCCCCCGTCGATCAAATCATTCGCATACTCCCCATTCAGACCCTTTTCACAAACGATTCCATCGAGTCCTTCAACATGGTCGAGAAAGTCATCCAGCTCAAATGCCAGTGCAACCAGTACCCCTGGGGCAAGCAGGGTTCAAACTCGCTCGCTGCAACTCTCTGTGCCAAAACACCG
This sequence comes from Karstenula rhodostoma CBS 690.94, assembly GCA_010093485.1. Taxonomy (NCBI): domain Eukaryota; kingdom Fungi; phylum Ascomycota; class Dothideomycetes; order Pleosporales; family Didymosphaeriaceae; genus Karstenula; species Karstenula rhodostoma. The sequence goes on along the minus strand of MU001497.1, from coordinate 1,648,505 downwards.
GGCACTGACTTTAGCATTGACGAGAACACTCCATATGCTGAGATGTAAGACTTCCATCAACATCTAATGGTGGTTGGAATGCTAACACGTGACAGGTGGATGGGAACATATCCCGAGCTACCATCATACATTCTCGAGAGCGGTGAAGACCTGCAAGATGTACTGGACAGGAATGCAGACGAACTCATCGGCAAGAACACCATCAACAAGTTCAATCACACAAAGATTCCCTATCTTCCGAAGGTCCTGTCAATAGCAAAGGCTCTTCCCCTGCAACTACATCCAGTATGTCCCACGTCTCCGAATCACCATTTCACTTGCCAATGCTCCACAGAACAAAGAGCTAGCCTCCCAACTTCACCAGCGCAACCCTGATCAATTCACGGATCCAAACCACAAACCGGAAATAGCATTAGCACTGGGTGACTTTGAAGCCTTCTGCGGCTTCAAGCCTCTGAAAGACATCGAGCGCTTAATGAAACTCGCGCCCCTCCAGCCCTTCCTGCCATCCGTTAAGAAACCCAGCTTTGACGACCAGACCCTGAAACACGTCGTCAAGTCCATGCTCACAGCCTCCGACGAAGCCATCAAGAAAACCAACGACGCCCTTCTCGAGCTCCCTAAAGAGCAATTCGGCGAGGATTCCTACATTCCCGAGCTAATTCCCCGTCTCTCCGAACAATACGACAAGACGGACAACGGCACCGTCGTCGCACTTATCACAATGAACTACCTCAAGCTCAAGAAGGGCGACAGCATCTACATTCCCGCCGACGGCATCCACGCCTACCTGTCCGGCGACATCATCGAGTGCATGGCGCGCTCCAACAATGTCCTCAACACCGGGTTCTGTCCCCGCGCGGACCGCGACTCGGTGGACATGTTCACGTCCTGCTTGACGTTCACGCCGCATTCGCCGGATGACTGCATGCTTCCGCCGAAAGCGTCCGAGCACTCGAAGAACGGCAAGACACAGGTCTATGCGCCGCCGCTGAGCGAGTTCAGCCTGCTGGCTACGGAGCTGAAAGATGGCGAGGAAGAGACGATCAAGGCAATTGGCGGACCGTCCATGTCCATTGTGACTAGTGGCGAGGGATCGTTCAAGGCGGACGGAAAGGAGCACAAGCTCAGTGAGGGATACATTTTCTTCGTTGCGCACGGTGTGGATATGGAGTTCAAGGCTACCAAGGCGCTGCAGATCTATACTGCCTACGTGGAGTGAAATGACTTCGCGATAACTTGTAGTTGTACTTGTAGAAAGTAGGTGTTGTTGAAGAGATTCTATAATCAAAGCCTGGTACGTTACAAGAAATCAGTATATGAAATATACCCGATTTGGATCCTTGTGGGAGGGGTATGCATACTAGTACCGGATCCGCGTGTATAGTAGGGGCGATGTGGAGAGGGCAAGCTTCCCCGCACGCAACGCCGCAGCTATATAACCCCACAACGCGAGATTGGAAGGTACCTGATCCGACTGCAGTTGTCCCCATAAGATCTTGCAGTAACTGCTGCATTACTAGCTGCTGTCACTCGACTTGTCCAAGTCCAAGACGACATATTGTTGCGAGCCCGGACACCACGCGGATCATATCGACGCTGGACCTTCATCACCTTAATTCCTTGTCATTTCAACGTACTTCGAATGGCGTCAACCGGAAAGCGCGACTCCATGGACGCCGTGAAAGATGTAGCCTCCAAACTGGAAGCAACAAATCTCCAATCCTCGTCGCCAGCACCATCACCAAGCAAGAATCTTCCACCCAGCCTCACCAGCCTCCCAGCATTCGTCCGCAACAAGATTTACGCCCACCTGCTCGACACCGAGCTCGTCAACACCGGCCAACTCAACGTCTCATACACGCACACAATCAAAAACTCCACCCTCCACTTTGCCGCGTCTCGCGCCCCCTTTCCTGTCCACAGCGCGCTGTTCTACACCAATAAGCAGATCTCAAAAGAAGCGCGCGACTACTTCTACTCTACGAATCTGTTTGTCAAGTTCGAAATCTATACTGCTGATGCGAGGCACGCGAAGACGATGCTGGAGGACTCGGGCGTGCTGTTCTCAGTCGCAAAACCAGAACCAGTGGAAAAGTGTGCGATGCATGCGATGGAGTTGACGATCGTGGAGAAGAGCAGTGCGGTGAAGAGAACGAGCGTCTTGTTCCCCGCGCAGTATCTCCCCCGCCTGGTCAACTTCCTAGAGCAGGCGAGCAAAGCATCTGGGGCGTGGGCTCCAAGCCATACACTGTCTCTGTCCGTGGTAAACGTGTATGGGTTAGAGAAGGCGCGGGTTCAGGGTGATCTTCTGGAGCTGTTTCGGCTGCTGAGCAATGTTGGGAAGGTGGAGGTCGAAGGGAAAGAGCTGTTGGCGGGCTATGCGGACGCGCTACAGCGGAGCATGATGGCCGCAGCATTCGAGACCGATACATGGCTGAAGACTGTGAATGAGATGACGGACCGCGCTGAACAAGCACTCGGCAAGGACTATGACACTGCGGCGCAGCAGTGCCAGGCAGCCACGATATCAATGACTTACGCATACCTCACGCGCGCGGAGACACTGCACTCGCAGCCCGAGACTTTCAACAAAAACATCCAGCGTCTGCGCTGGCGCACCGAACTCGCACTCGCAATGGCGCTGCACTCCAAACATGCCTCGGCCATTTCTTCCTCTTCAAGACTCATCTCAGCATCTACTACTACGGTAGCCCAGAAGCAAATCGCTGCAGATCTGCTCGCCGCCGAAACAGCAGCCTCGCACGCCCTCAGCTTGTCCACTGACTCACCCTCCCCAGCTTCAAACCCATGGTTCCGCTCCCTGCCCCCCGAACTTATTCCCCCGAACAAATCAGACTGGTTCACCGATGGAGAGCGGGGTAGAAGCTGGTACGTGCTGGGGCTCACGCATATGGCGCTGGGTGAGTATCTGTTCGCTGCGGGCGACTTGGAGAGGGCGGTTGGGCTTTTGGGCGATCGGGGTGATCAGAAGGGAATCGAAGAAATTGAGCAGGCGTTTGCGAGGGCGAGGGAGGGGATTAATTGGGATGTGCGGCCTGGTGTTGGGCTGAGGAAGGCTGCGTGGATTGCGAGAAGGGAGATTGAGTAATCTGCGACCTAGCCGAGCACATTTTTCTATATGGACGCAATTCAATCACTAGAAAGTGAGATTCAAGGATTGATGGCCCAGTGTGCAATTGCGTGCGTGTCCAGTCTATTTTCATGAACGAAAGACCCAGACGACGGCACGCTGCTATCATGTGATGCCTACGTAGGCTGAGCTAGCTTCTGCCTATGTACAGGTGCCCCTTCCGACAGCAACGGGCACGGTGCGTCGCCTCGTTCGCAACCTGCGCGGCGGGCTTCATACAAACAAAACGAGGCAGCATTCTTCTCCGCAGCAAACCGTCACTGAAATGGGCTTTCGTAATCCCAGCTTGTCTACCCTTGAGTGCAGCACGTGTCTGCATTATGACACAGTCATATGCGCATAGCAGCACAATGACCCAAGATTACTTGGAACAAAACGGCTGCGCCCAAATCTGTTTACAAGTAAGATACATGCGAACATGACCTCGCATGTGCCCAATGCAAACGAATCGCCCCGTCTCGCAGCTTCGACATCTCCGGCGTGGCTCTGCATGGAACCCGGGCGTTTGCAGTCTGAATGCATAAAAAGAGGGTTCCGCCGCTCTGCTCTGCTTCTTTCCTTCCTCACACAACAAGGCATTATAGAAAGAGCTAGCTTTGGGAAAACCGGCCATCACTTGTCTATATATACTTACACTTTCTCCACCTGACAACACCCACTTGTCAGTTACCATGTCTTTGCCGGTCAACCTCATCGACTTCCCAGACCCCAACTCGCACCGGGCCGACACCTCTCCTGCTGCATTGCCCCAGAAGCCTCAGGCTCGTCCTTCTAACACCAATATCTCCCTCCGCCTTCACACCGGCTTCAAGCCTCCCAAGGGCCTTCGCCACAAATCCAATTACAACCCGCCATGGCCCTTCTCGGGCGTCCCCTCGCCCCAGACAATGCACCACCACATCCTAAACAGGAAGCTGGACAAGAAGTACTTCAGCATCACACTCATGCAGCCACCCGCCACGCCGTGGAGTCCCCTACCCTCACACCAGAACATGGAGACGCGCACGTGCTTCCACACGGGCTCCCGCATCCACAAGCTGGACTGCGGCCACACAGTGGTAAGTCATCCACCCTCCGCCTCCACCCTCCCTTCCCTCCCCTAGCTAACCACACCTCCCCCAGGCCGTCCCCCACAACGCAGAACCCTGCGCCGCAAACTGCAAACCCCCCATGAGCACCATTTCGTCGACCTCGTCCGCCCTCCCAGCCCCCTACGCCGCGCCCATCAACCTCCTCCGCGCCTCCACCATCCGCGTCGTCCACGCACACATGGACGCCCTCGCTGCTGCCGCCGACCCCCTCGCCAACGCCAAACTCGCCGCCCACGCAAACATCCTCTCCGCCGTCTGGGAAGCCCAGGACAAGGCCCTCGCACCGCCCCGTGACCTTATCTCGGGGGACTTCTCCTGCGCGCTGTGCGGCACGCCGGGACTCCGCGACACGCGCGCCGCCGCTGTCGTGGGCGGGCCCCCGTACCATTGCGTCGTCGTTGGCTGGGACGAAGGCGACGTCGCTGTCATCAGGGAGTTGGAGAAGGGCGTCCAGCCGAGGGCGCCTCCGCGCGGCGCTTCCTTTGGCAGTGGCTTCGGGAGGGGCCCGCCGTTGAAGCGGCTCGGTGCTGCGGATGATAGGGGACACCGGCGTTCTGGGGTGACGGTGGGGGTGGGGGTGGGGGTAAGGGAGAGTGCGGGGGAGATGAGGCGGAGGCGCCGCGATGGGTGGCAGGCCGCTGTGAGGCGGAAGGAGAAGGAGGGTGTGATTGGGAGGTTGAGGGAGGAGGTGCTCATGGAGGAGTTGGGGGGGATGGGGTTGGGGGGTTGGTGATCGCCATCCCTCCGGTGGGTGGGTCTGGAAATATCTGGAGATCATCATCATGTGGTGGGGTGTGGTGTCCAGAAAAAAAAAGCCATGTCGCTACATGTATGGGCGGGAGGGGTAGTTGGAAGTGGCATGCTATTTCTGGAATGTTTGGTGTTTGGGGTGTTGAGTCCACCCTAGCTAGCTCCACTAGAAGTCAGGGTGGGTACCTTACATGTCGAGGTGTCTGGCGGTGTTGGCCTACAGGGTGGGTACCTTACAGATCTTGTTGATATCGTATAGGAGCCTGGGTATACTCAGTATTTGCTCTAGTTTCTTTTGCATATGGGAGCCTGGTCGGACTTTATATATATTCCTGTTTCTGCTTTTCTCTTTTGCACACAGGAGCCTGGTTGGACTCGGTATCACTTTCTATTCCCAATCTCGTATTTACCATTTAGCAGCTCGGTTCCCCGGTTATCACATGCAGTTCTAATCCTACATCTGTCAGCCTAGACCTACCCAGCACCCCTTTTCCTTCCCACATCCATCCGTTCCCCTCTTCCCCTACGTCCACAAACCTCACTATCTCAACCCTCACACATCACATCACATAACACACCGCACCTTGCATGGGAGGAAATCATTCAATTTGCCATAGACAGCACCCAGTCCTACATACGAACTAGACTGAAAGCCATCCATTTGCCTCCCAAAAAAAACCCCTCCAAAAGAGCGACTCAAGTCAGCCGCCAGAGTTCCACCCCTCGCAGACACACAAACAGGTCCAAAAGGACTCAACAGCAGCGGCGTCAAACGCAAACAAAAAAGGATTGTTAACCAACCCCTCATCCAACGGACGGGGATGTCTTCAAAACCAGCGCACACAAGCGCACACGAGTCGCCTCCCAGCTCGACTGCACCGCAAAGCGCAGGAGGGAAGGGGCTCAAAAGCCAACGCTCGTTACCGATCAGCAGCACATCCGCATCGCAGCCCCTCACCCAGCCAACAGCCGGGTCCGAAGATACAGCCAAAGCAGGGCCGGGGAAGGGTGGGGCTGCGGGGGACGGCGCGAAATAGAGCGATTATACCCAATATGTCCGGCCGTGCGGCAGCGCGAAGCACGCGCGCTTCGCCCGCGTCCAGCGGCCGTGCGTGTGCGGGTGCGACTCGCGGCACCGCCAACCGGGCAAGCCGCGGGGAGGCGGGCGGGGAGTGCTCGCGTACAGAGGGCGGGTGGAGGGGGGAGAAGCGCGCGAGGGCGCGCTGCGGGAGGGGGCGGGAGGGAAAGGGCCTCGGGAACAGACAGGCCAAAGGAGATATGCGCGGCCTCGGGTCTTTCTTCTCTTTCATGTTTCACAGTGGGCGGACGGAGAGGGATAGTAGGTAGGACAGACACTTTTCTTGCGAGAAAAAGAGAAATGTCGTGGCTTGTCATGTTGACATGACATGGCATGAACATGGGTATTATCCAACCAACCAACGCTCCAAAGTGAGAAAGAAAGAAAAAAGAAGAAAGAACAACGAGGGGATATCGATCCAACGCCAAAAAACAAAAACAGAGCACGACGCGCCGCGTCTAAACCAAGGAAGAAATACACAAACGACGGCCCGCCGCTCGCGGAGTGCAAGCAAGTCGACACGGTTGTGCGGCGGGCGTCGCGGGAGTTAAGGGGAATGTATTCAAAAGAAAACACCAGTTTAATTTCGTCTGGCGGCGAGGAGCGGTAAACGTTCCGTCAACCGGCAGATATATTTCTCGAGAGCAAAGCATCATCAGAGAAAGTGACCTCAAGGGCCAAGGTACGTAACCTGAGCGATTACGGCTCGTCGCAGGCCGGGGGGCAAACCCGTGCTGCTTCTAGACTCGGAACGCGGGCGTAAAGGTCATGGAAGAGCCGGGGTTATCGGCAGTGGATCAAAGGTCGGAGAAAGGCTTCTTCTCGCGTCGTTGCGAATCAGCGAAGGGGTTTTGCTTTTCGTCGAGGGGGGAGGGGTCGGCGAACTGGCCGTAGCTACTCGTGCGCAGGTGGCCGGGACGGGCGGAGTCGTTGATGGTATGGGTTTCCACTTGGCCAACCTTTTCCCTGTCAGGGGCGGTGTCGTTCGGGCCGAAGACTTGGAAGGGTCGCGGCTGCAGCGTGTAGGGTGCAGCCTTGTTGACGGGATACTCGTACGGTGGCGCCGCGTCCGCGGGGTAGTCGCGGGTCTGGGGTGCATTGTCGGTGGCCGGGTCAATAACGTAGGCTGTGCCAGCTGGGGTATCGCGACGCGCCATGTGAGTAGCAGCGTAGACGAGACCGCCAAGCGCGATGGCAAGCCAGATGAGGAGGAGGGCAGTGGAGATGAGAGCCTCGGTTCGGATGCCGCTGAGAAGCTTGTCGATGACATAGTTGACGGCTTCCGTAACTTCGTCCCTTGCCTTGCCGTTCGGGTTGGCAAGGAGTTCGGCAGCAGAGCTCGAGTCGCTGACTTTGGCAAGCGCACCGAGGGACATTGTGTCGTTTCTCACTCCAGGGAAATTGACGTGGGCGTGATCCTGGACCCAGGTAAGGCCCTTCTGGACACCGGCAATCTTGAGGCCGATCAGGCAGTTGAGTACTTCTTTGATCGGCTCGTAGAGAATCGTGCCACCGAAAGTGTCATTGAGGACACCGGACATCTTGTCGACAAAGCCATTGAGCGTGCCGTTGATGGCACCCGTGGTCGTGTTCACCCAGCCGAGCATGTCGTCGTTGATAGTGGAGTCAAGCTTGTCGACGGCGCCATTGACGCCGCCGGCCCATGACATCGAGGCGTTGTTCAACGAGTCGACAACCTTCTCGGCGAACCCGGCAACCTGGTCTGTGAGTTCTGGAACTTTCTGTTGCATGCCCCTCACTAGCAGGTATTGACAAAAGCAGGAAAAGAAGCCTGCAATCGCTAGCGACAGTAGGAACATCATCGGAACAGAAGTTGCATAAGCCCACGCCCATCGCGCAACAGCTTGGCGACGGGCGGAGCCGAAGCGGCGGCCGAACCACAGACCAATAGTAGAGGAGGTTGGACGGGAAGCGAGGTAAACAACATCCATCGGCTCGTAGGTAGCATCGTGGAACAGCTGTGCACGTTCCTGCATGCGACGATGTCGGCGGATTTCCATGTAGGCCATAGGGACAATGGCAAGTATAGCCATGGCGATGAGCACACCGAGAGCGATCTTCTTGGCCGAGTAAACCATCACGACAAGGTCATCGAAGAACTTGCCGATCGAGTTGCCATCGGAGCAGAAGTCGAGCTGCTCCTTTTGCGGTACAGGGAGAAGTTCTCGGTCGAAGGTAAAGTTGTCCAGGCCCCGGATCAGCTTCTTGACCTCTTCAAATGGGAGTCGAATAAGGTTATCGGTGAAGTTCTGCACCTCTTCAAAGTTCGGGATGGACTGGTTAAGCTTCTGGAGGCCTTCCTCCATTTCGGGAGGTGCTTCTAGCGACTTGAGCTTGTTGATCTGACCGTCCAAATTGATCGACGGCTTTTCGAAATTGGGTCCGAATGGAAAGTTGATCTTATCGATGATGCCGTTGATGCCATCGGTGACTTTCTTGGTGGCGTCGCCAATGCCGTCAGTGACGTCTTCAATAGTCTCGTTCAGATTCTTTGAGATTGCTTCTCCGATCTCGACTGCAGCATGAAGACTGCCACTGACGGCAAGGGTGATGAGGCAGAGATAGGTACTCGTCATCATGTGGATGACGAAGATGACAATCTCTTCCACGCCGGTGACACCGAGTTCCATCATCTTCATCAGACCGTTGACAGCCTTTTCGATGCCGGCGGCAGTCATTTCGTTGACGCCGTCGGCCATGAAGTGGGGCATGGAAGCCATGGAGCTGCCCATGCTTTCGACTTGGGTGCATGCGCTGAGTGCCTCTCTACGAGCCGACGCCAGGCTTGAGTCAGTGCTCGCGATTGCAAAGAGGAGGCGGATGAGGACGAGGAGAAGAAGGATGGTCCAGCGGTTGATCCATATCTGGGAGAGCCTAGCTCGAAGGCCGAGGTATGGTTTGAGGTATGGTGTTTGGTTTAGCGGGGGTCGTGGTAATTCTTGAGTTGCGTAGCTGTCTCGCATCTCATAATCGCCAGCGGACAGGTGTGGAGGTACAGCCGGGAAGTTTTGCTGTTGGTTCGCCGTGGAAGCCATGACGGATGTGGATGGTTGCGGACGCGAGGTCTGGGCGGGGGATTAGAGGTGTTGGGAGAAGAGAAGGCACAGCGCCAGGCCGTGGTTTTGAGGTTCGTGATAATGGTAGAAAGAAAAGTTGCAAAGAAAAGAGTATTGGAGGCGATATTATTAGGCAAAAGGAGACAATAGAGAACAAGAGCACAATAAGAGACCCAAACGCTCCGCACAATGCAACTAAGAAACGTGGTGAAGGCGAAGGTGAAAGCTCAGTATGGAAGAGAAGTGGGGAGCATCACGCTCTTAGGGCATTCACCGCGCCTTGACTGAAACAAAGTGGAGTACGTACCGCGAGGAAGGGCAGGACGGAGCACAGGCCGACTGCCAGCGCCAATGGCAGCGCAGACAGCGGCGTGCTTCGACCTCGACGTTCAACAAGGCATCCAGTTCGTTGCGGCTCTGTTGTGCATGTGGCGAGATGGGGTTAGGTGAGCGGCCCAGATAGGCGCCCACAGGTGGAACAAGGGCCTAGCGACCAGTCATCTGCGCGGCAGGTGGTCGGGCTGGAGAAGGCCCAAACAAGGCGCTAGAAGCGTCGCGCAACGAGGCAAATGTTATTTCGAGCTCCCCGTTGCTCGAGTGGTTGTCGCGCGTCGTCTGGGCGGGCGTCCTTTGTTCACCGGCTTGCGCCCACTGGCCGGCCTGGCGCGCGGCGGAGGCGAGAGGCGAGAGGCCTCGTGACGCACCAGGCGTGGCAGGCGGGCTGTAACTTGTCGTGGAGCGCAAGGGAGGCCGCCTCTGGGGTCGTTCGGTCGGTCGCAGGCAGAGGAGGCTCACCCTGCAAGACATGGCGGGCGACGTGGTTTTGTATGTACGGCACTCGCATGCGCTAACTGGTCATGCGCTTCCCTGTTTCCGGGCTCGACGTCATCGTCCGTTGTCTGGAGTGCATTCTCGTCCAGTTCTGTCTGCCTTCCTCGACAATCTACACAGTGTGCTGCACGCCCTCGTCACGATGAAGCTGGGCCCTGGCTCACGCGCGGAGGCTCTGCTTGGGCTCCACGAGAGCGACATGAGCGCGCCCGAGTGACCCACTTTCGAGCCGCCCGTGATGCCCTCGGCTGCCTGCAAGGATGCGGCGTAGCGCCGAGCTTTGACAGGCGCGAGCCGGAGACGCGAGAGCCAATGGATCGCTTACCAAGCCCAACTTCAAAACAAGCTACTTCAGACGACGTCCCATTCTATCATGTCCACGTCCACGCTGTCTTTGCGCATCGCTTCCTCCCACGCTCTGTTTTGCTTCTGAATGTTTGCATATCCCTAAAGAGCCATCGTTCCCGAAGTCTGCAATGTCCCAGACCTACACACGAACATTCTCAATGCTCTGTCTAACGATGCTAGGACGCTATCTACAGCGTGTGCTTGAATTCAATTGCTCTGACGCACATCTTGCCATTTGCATCTGTATTTCGAGTGTCATCCACTGGAGACCGACATATCAAGCTCCTGTGAATGCCCATTCAATTTCACCCAAGTATCGCGCAGCTCTTGTTCTACTTCCTAGAGTCTTCGGCTTTTCCATCGAGTTCCTGGTACTCATAGCTAGAACTGGAAGTCATTCTCGACCTCGACAGTTTGCTCAGTCTTGTCTCCAACGTCTCTATGCCCTTCTCGAACCCCGTCTAATTTCCCTTCTCGCACACTTTCCCGATTGTGATCCGAACAATGGAGTTGACACACATGCAGTGGAATGGCCATCTCCCTCGTAAGAGTAATGGAAACAAAGGGACACGGGACTCCATCACAGCTGTATGGCGTAAACGCGACATTTGATGTCGCGGTTGATTTCGTCTTCGCCTGTTTGCTCTCTCTCTCTTCGGCTCGGTCCACTCGACAATCTCTACGTCTTTTGCCACCATGAATGCCCCTTCTCAGGCAATGCGAATTGGGCGAGATCGGTGGTGGGTCTAGCTCCCGCCTGCTCCTTACCGGCTATTGCTGTTATGGTGTCGAGGCGGGCGTGGTGCAGATAGGGTCCCCTCCTGTTCCGCCGCACGTGGATGCCAAGGACTTGTGTTGGGAGCGCGTATGGGGTTGAAAAAATCCGAATCTCCTCGAGTGCGGCTTGTGCGTGCTCGAGACGCATATCTTCTGGTTACTCCGGGGTGCAGGGTTCAACGCTTATTTGTGGGCGGGCAGCCGTTGCGGACAACCGTGCCCAAGGCTGTGGAGGCTTCACCAAGCTACTCTTTTGGGCGTCTGCCTCTGGGTCTCCAACCTCGCGTCGCGCTCCGCCTTGTATAGACCGACCACCCTCTCCACGACCTCCCTCCACGCTCTTTTGTTTTCTGTTCAACGCGCCCGACTGCGACCTTTCGCCCAACATCCTTTCGCCGCATTTTCGTCGCCCGACCGACCCCGCGCCATTTCGCATGCTTGTACACAGGGCTTACCCGCGCTCGCTTCTCCAGGGCATCGTCTCGTTTTGAACATAGACAAGAAGTCTGCCGTTGGCTACTGTAGTCTAGGAACAGCATCAGCAGGAAAGGTCGCGAGGCTACTACGAGTTGCCGCCTGATTAGACTAGTAAGTCTCTCACCTACGCCTTGTGAGAGCTGCTATTGTGCTCAATGAGGGAATTCAGTGGCATCTCACTGTACCCTCTCATTGTCGCTCTAGCGTCTCCCAGGCGAAGCTTCCAAGCTACTATATTAACCTCCTTTAGGCATCGCTTCTTCCACATACCGCCACTTCGAAGCTCTTCAGCACAAATACCCACTGCTACGGGACGACGAGGTGGTCTTGGTACGTACACTCATCTGCTTTCTGCGCTGTGCTTCCAAACTTTTGCCCAACAACTCTTCCACAACCCTACTCAACGGGAGTCCTGGAAAGTGTTCAGATTTGATATGCATCTGGGATGTAGCACAAGCCTCCATCGGCGTTTGCATGCCCCTCAGATCTCGTCAGGCCAGCGGGTCACGCCTACGATTTCATTTGTCACTGCACTCTTGGACGTTGACCACCTGACGAATGAGTATCTGCTTGCATTTTTCACTGCTCAGCTACTGCGGGGTGGTGCACATCCCGATTTCATGGCAGAAGCTTCAGCAAAGCACCCACTCCTCGTTTTGGGTCACTACTAACAGCAATCTTGAAGAGCACACAGTATCTACCGCTTCTCAGCTACGAGTCAACCATTGCGACAGCCTTCGAGCTCCATACAGCTTCTCTTGTCTACCCACACCCTCCTACACTATTAAGTTCGGTCGTCCGTCTCCAGTCTCGCGGATAGTCTAGCCTTGAATGGCTTCCCAGAATAACCACTTGCGTGGGGAGTTTCCAGAGGGCGGCGGAGTGGAGTTGCAGGAGAACGTCTCGTCATCGTCATGTTCTTCAGAGGGTAGCCAAACGCTCCAGGGCGATAGCCCTGAGGGCGCGCAGCCATCCGATGAGTCTCCGAGGGTGACTTCTCCCATCAGCTCACCAATCGAGGGCAGCGACCTCTCCGCGATTACAGGCTCCCGCTTCTGGAAAGCTGGCGGCCATTTCGTCCCCAATTCCAACCCCGGTCCTGAGCATTCTAGCCCGCTCGCGCCTCGAGACCTGCGTCCGCTGAGACCTCGCAATGATTTCGGACATGGCTATGGGCACCCCGCAAATCCTTTCGCCGGTAGCGGGTTCCGCAGCTCACGCACCTGGGTGTCTTCCGAAGCCCAGCTCCACCAAGAGTTCATCATCATACGCAACTCCATGCGTCGTCTCTTCAAGAACAGCGAGGTCGCGAAGTGGAAGCTGCAGGACTACACTGCTCACAAGGAGGGAATGCTCGCATCGAAGAAAGCTGCACTGGATCGGGCTGTGAAGCAAAAGGAGCTCGAGCGTGCCGTCCAGGCACCTCACCCTGACCCCAAGAGGGATGATTCCATTTGTAAGTGTTCCTTCGGTAGACTTTGCACAGACAGGCATCTAACAGCAACCAGCCAAGTTCATTCCTGAGTCCAACCTATACATGAAAGGCAATCTCTCACGTGTGCTCGGCATGAAGACTATTTGGTGCCTGGACTGGCAGCACAACAAGGACGAGATTGCTCCCTGGCCAACTCTCCCGGAGATGAAGTGGGAAGGCGATGACCGAGCCAAGACAGCCTGCGGTCGCTTCCTTCCGCTCCCTCGTGAGCAAGGCGCACCGACTATTCCGTGGGGCCAGCTCCAGGTGAGTACTTTGACGTTGTCACTTGCGATTGCATTATCTAACAAACTCGCAGGTAGTCGAGCAATACCCGCTTGACCAAGTCCAGTGCATCCCCACCATGGAGGACGTCTACCTTCCCGTCGACGAGATCGAGGAGGAGGACATTCCGCAGCTCCTCAACCAGGAGCTCCTCGACGCGCTCGACGAGTCGCTCTAGGACGCCCACCGTCTACCTGCGCAACCGCCGGCAACCACATCAAGCATTCGTTCTTCGCTTGCCTTACGCATCGATTTCTGACCACGGACCCCAACCTCGACGACCCCTTGAACAAAGGACATCCAAAGGATGACATGTGCTACTACCTGTCACCGACACTCGTTGGCCGGACGACGATCGGTGTGTAAGCAAAGAAGCAAAGTGTACGCCGGTGTTGTAGTGGGTATGGCGGTGATGAGCTTGGCGCGTGTTTCTTTCACTTTTCGATTTCGCTTCCCCTTCACGAAACTTGCTTACTTCTCTTCGACTCGTGGTAAGTTACCAAATGGCTTCTGTGGTTCTGCGATATCCCAATACCCCGTCACGTGGTTTTCTTTCTTCATTGGATACGGAGCGACACAAGCTCATGGCGTTCATGGATTCGAGGCGAATCTTCGCCTCTTCATCATCAACCCTTCTCATCGGCCCAAATGCGGCTGCGCCTCTCAGGAGACTTGGAGAGGCTCTCAGTATCTTCGTCAGCAATTCATTGTGTATAGTACTTTCTTGGTTGCTCTCAGATACCCCCAAAAGTTCCTTTCCATACCACGAATTGAAAGAATTTTGTTACTCAATACGTGGACGGTGAGCTGGCATGGAGTCGTATGGAGACAAGGAACACCCTGCTACAGACGTGTTTCCTCCAAACAAGCCATGCGTGTTGTGTTGCGTGCTTGTCAGTCGTGTAAAACGGGGCCGTCCACGCACGTGGTGCACGGGCCAAGCCTCACCGCAGCCATGACGATGAACGGCCGCGGCGCATGCACACAGCTAGGAGTATGGAGCTCAACAGCACCAACGCCGCCGCACACATAGCACCATGACCGCAGCGTAATGAATCGCCTCGCTCTGCCGCCCTCACCATGCTGTCCGCTTTCACGGCCCGGCCGATTATCGAGCTGAAGGCGCGCGACAAGTCCAAGATCGAATCCATCCTCGCCTACGGTGTGCACCAACCCTGGCCGTCTGCCGGCGAGACACTCACTGACGGCACGCAGGCAACCGAGTGCTCGTGGGCCTGAACACGGGCTCGCTGCGCATCTACCGCGTCAACGAGACCACCGAAGACGACGAGCAGCCCGCGCAGAATGGCGAGCAGAACGGCGGCGACGGGCCCGAGTCGCAGGCGCCCAAGGTCAAGCCGGTAGACCTGCTGCGCGAGGAGGACAAGTTCTCGCGCCGCCCGGTGCAGCAGCTGGCCATCATCAAGGAAGCCAGCATCCTCTTGTCGCTGTCGGACAACCATGTCTCCGTCTACGACCTGCAGACGTATGCCCTGCAGGAGAAGCTGGAGCGGACCCGGGGCGCAACCACCTTCGCCGTGACGAGTAACATCGTCAAGGATCCCGACACGGGCATCCCGACCATCATGAGCAGGCTGGCCGTCGCCGTCAAGCGGAAGATCATACTGTGGACCTGGCAGGACATGGAGCTGAGCGGCGATGCTGCCGAGATCACCCTCGTCGCTTCGGTTAAGAGCCTGACGTGGGCGACGGGCACCAAGATTGTTGCTGGCATGGATCCTGGATTCGTCATGGTCAACGTCGAGAGCCAGGAAGTCCAGGACATCGTCAAGCCGGGTCCCTTGGGCGAAGCTGGTGGGCCGGGTGGCACCAGATTCGGCGCCGTCTCTTCGTCGGGCATGGGCTACATGGGCATGGGGAGCTGGGTTCCAAAGCCCATGGCAACAAGACTGCAAGAGGGCGAGATGCTGTTGGCAAAGGACGTCAACAGCCTGTTCATCGACAGCGACGGAAATGCCCTCGACAAGCGACAGGTACCCTGGCCATCGGCACCGGAGAGCCTCGCATACTCGTACCCGTACATGCTGTCGCTACAGCCACCGGCGAAAGGGGGACTAGAGATCAGAAACCCGGATACCCTCAATCTCCTGCAAGCCATTGCCCTGCCAAATGCGAACTTCCTCCATGTCCCGCAACCGAACATCAGCTTAGCACATGCTGGGAAAGGCTTCCTCGTGGGCAGCGATCGATGTATCTGGAGGATGGGCGCCCAGAGCTATGAGTCGCAGATCGATGATCTTGTGGCCAATGGTCGTTTCGACGAGGCTCTAAGTTTGCTAAACATACTGGAAGATACCCTTCTTCTCGACAAGGAAGACAGAATACGAGAGATCATGATGCTCAAGGCGGGGGCTTTATTCGAGCTACGCAAGTTTCGCGAAGCCATGGATCTTTTCACGGACGCAAAAGCGCCTCCAGAGCGTGTCATTGCACTATATCCCAAGTCTATCGCAGGCAACTACTCCTCGGTAGAGAGCGTGAAAGATGACGACAGTGTTGTCGATGAAGAGGAGACGACCAATGGAGACAAGGCGCCGGTTGAGAGCAAGGAAGCGCCTTCGACGGCAGTGAACACCATCGGGCGTTCGATGATGGGCAGACTGGTGGGCCACAAGAAGACGGATTCGGATACTGCATCTATCAAATCGGCACTAACCAACTCAAAAGAAGACGCGAACGCGAACGACGCCGCTAGCATCAGAGGGAAGACTTCGGAAACCATTCTACCGGACAAGACCCTTGAGGGCAAAGACTTGAAGCTCGCGGTGCACGCGTTGCAGTCGTATCTGGCACAGTGTCGGGTCCAGATCAAGCGCTACATCGATATTGATGGTACGTTGAAAGAGGCACTGCCTCAGCAAAGCGAAAGCCAAGCGGAAGAGTACAAGCCGCCGTTCCACTGCTTCATACAAACGACAACGCCACTTGCGCACGTCGACTGGGCCGCCGAGCTTCTGAAAGCAGCTCAGCTGGTCGACACCACCCTCTTCCGGGCGTACATGCTGGCAAGCCCAGGTCTCGCTGGTCCGTTATTCCGTCTCCCCAACTTCTGCGAACCGGGCGTAGTTCAAGAGAAGCTCTACGAAACTGGTCGGTACGCCGACCTGATCGATTTCCTCCACGGCAAGAGACTGCACCGTCAAGCGTTGGAGCTCCTCGCGAAATTCGGGAAGAACGAAGCAGAGGAGGAAGTCTCATCCGCGCTTCAAGGCCCCCAGCGAACTGTAGGTTATTTGCAACAGCTACCACCCGAGATGATAGACCTCATCCTCGAATTTGCAGAGTGGCCGCTGCGGACCGATCCTAAGCTTGGCATGGAAGTGTTCCTTGCGGATACCGAGAATGCGGAAACGCTTCCTCGTCACCAAGTGGTTGAGTTCCTAGAAAAGATCGACGCGAAGCTTGCTGTGAAGTACCTCGAACACATCATTGAGGAGCTGAACGATCTGACGCCGGAGTTCCATCAAAAGCTGGTCGACCTGTTCCTGGAGAGGCTCAGGGCTCACGACTTCGAGGATGACGAGGAGAAGCAACGATGGAGAGACCGACTGCAGACGTTCCTCAAGACGAGCACAAACTACAACACCATGCGCGTATTCAGGCAGCTGCCCGCGGACGACGCAGACTACTACGACGCGCGCGCCGTCGTGCTCAGCAAGATGGGCAACCACAAACAAGCCCTGCAGATCTACGTCTTCGACATGAAAGACTACGCCAAAGCCGAAGAGTACGCACCCTCCTCTTTTTTTTTCCCTCGACTTAACTAACGCCCCCCAGATACTGCAACGCAACCTACCTCTCCACCGTCCCGCCCTCCTCCCCCACCCACTCCTCTTTCCACCCCTCATCCACATCCCCGCCCCAACCCCCACCAGAAGCCCCCGAACCCTCAATCTACCACGTCCTCCTCTCCCTCTACCTCGCACCACCCCACCCGCACGCGCCCAACTGGCCGCCCGCCCTCGCCCTCCTCTCCCGCCACGGCGCGCGCCTCCCCGCAAACACAACCCTCGACCTCGTCCCGCCCTCCCTGCCCGTCAAAGACCTAGCCTCCTACTTCCGCGGGCGCATCCGCAGCGCGAACTCCCTCCTCAACTCCGAGCGCATTGTCGCGCGGCTGCGGGGCGTGGAGAAGGTCGAGGTCGAGGCTGCCGTGCTGCTCGGCGATGCGAACAGTGTGGATGGGAGGGGGAGGAAGGTGCCCGGGGGCTTGAATCGGAGAGTCGTCATCACTGAGGAGAGGCACTGTGCTGTTTGTCATAAGCGGTTTGGGGGGAGTGCGATTAGGGTTTATGCGGATGGGGGGGTGGTGCATTCGGGGTGTTTGAGGGGGAGTGTGGGGAGGAGGAAGACGGCGGGTGGGACTGGGGCTGGGGAGAAGGAGGGGGTGGGGTGGAGGTAGGGTGGCATGGTTTTATACCCGTTGCTTGCTTGGTGGGTGGGTGGTTAGGGTTGATGAATGTGTGTAGTCTATCTATGTACCGTACCGCTCGCTGCACGGGCCCGGAACGTTCTAGCAGCGCTTCCGTCCTTCCTTCCTGAGGTTGTTGTCCTTTGTCACATCCACCCATCCGCGGCTCTTGGTTAACACTTCCTCTCCCACTCGTCGTACCCCGTCCTTGACCTTTCCCTCCATTTCCTCTTCGAAGCATCTGCCCACGCAACACGATATGCCGTCTCCACACGAAACACGGCTTTATACGTTTGGAAATCGCTAGGCAGGACCGTAGCGATGGCACACGGCGGTGTATGCAGCTGGGCGCGGTGGTTGGTATCTCCCAACCAAGTGAAGCGGGCGTGTGGGATTCTTCGGGCATAGCACGGCCTGCCGTGGGCGCACACTTCGAATCTGGGTCTGATCTGGCGCGCGCGGATGGTCGGTCCAAAACGTGTATGTTCCTTCTCCCACGATGCGCTTCGCGCGCAACGCCTGCCGTGCAATTGTCGATTGCTCTCACTCCGCATCCACAACCTCCTCGCCGTAGTTCTCTTCTTCCTTTGCATCAGCAGCGGTCTTGTCGTCTGCCATTTTCTGCGTCAGAAACGCGTTGATGTCGTCTTGCAGCGCTTTTGTAGCGGACTGGAGCGCGGCGAGGTAGGCGGTGCGGGCTGGGGTGTCGGTAGCAGCGGGGAGGGGAGGGAGCTCGTGGGTGAAAGGTGGGTCGGACGCAGAGGGGGCAGCGTAGGTTGCAGTCAAGGAAGGCATTGTTGGGGTGTTGTGTGGGTGGGTGGATGGTGGTGGTGGAGGTGCACGCGTGCGGGATTCCAAGAGGGGCTAGTGTGGGGTTCAATGTTGCAATGATTGAGCACACGAGCCAAGGATTACGAATGTCACTCGCACTGCCGTTCGTCCCGCTATTCTTCCACCGTGTACTTGTACTCTGCTTCGTTGTCATCGTCAGACACTATGTTGTAGGGCAGCCGACTACACGTCACGGCCGCCAAGAAATACACCCCCCGTACTTACACGTCTCCGTTCCTACTCCACGGATCCGACCATCCACCTAATCAGCCATGGCTGCCGAGAACTATATACGCGACATTTCAACGTCAGTACCTTGAGCTCCTCCGAGGCGACTGGTATCCAAGCCAAGAGATGCGTGAGTGCAATCATGTAATATGCTTCTTCCGATGGCCCACATGCTTGCTCCTTCTGATATCCTTCTGATATCTACTGTTAGTAACATACCGCAGGTATTTGACCGCGGGCAATTTCTCAGACCTCACGTTGAAATTTGGCGAGAGGAGTTGGCAGATTCACAAAGCTATCGCGTGCTGCCACTCGAAATGGTTCCACAACGTTGTCACAATCGGATTTAAAGTGAGTAGCTGTACTCTTGAACAAATGCTGGTATTTAACAGACGCTTCTATCTAGGAGACAGAGACTAGCATTATAACCTTGGAGGATGACATCGAGATGGCGGATGCGCTTGATTGCATGGTGTCGTATTTCTACGAGGCAGGCTACAACACCTTGAAGTACACCACGCCCGGGACCCTTCTCCATGCACAGGTCGCTACTCTCGCTGACAAATACGACTGTCCGTCGCTATACAAGCTAGCCAGTACCTCCTTTGCAAAACTGGTCCCGGGAGTGAAGAGCGAGGACTGGATCGCAATTGCCGCACTGATATACGACTACACCACAACCGAACTGCCAACCCATTTGGAACTGCGGAGTCTAGTCATCAATTCGGTAACGAGTCGGCCCGCCTTGCTGGCAACGATTCTCGAAAAAGACACCATGGTCGACATCCTCCGCTCCAACGCGGACCTGGCAACCGACCTCCTGCTAGCCAGGCCCAAGACAAGAGACACATCCGAGCACCTTTTCATGTGCGACAAGTGCCAATATGTCCACGCTGGGCCGCGCGACTGCGCATACGTCGAGTCCAGAAACGGCGCGGGTATGGGACGAGCCTGCCCTAACTGCGGGGTGAAAGACCACGGACCGCTATCTAAACGCTACTACCACAAAGTTTTCCTGGCTCAGGGTTTTCCGTGTTCTTCGTGCGGCGGTACTCATACCACGGAGCCTGTTCCCGAACCTCAGGAGTAGGCGATATATGTACGGGGGTGACGTAGGGTGAGAAGCTGCATGTTCGGCGTGCAGTCATCTCCATCTACGCTGATGTCAAAATGCCATTTCACTTTCTGCCAAGACGATATCTTGGCTGGTGCGCGAAGAAAAGCGACCGGGTACGCCGTCTTCTTGTCAAACACGGCTGGTATCTATCGCTAAGGAGGACGGGGGGTAATGTGACGTGCGGAATGGAAGGGAATGGAAAGGAATTCATTTGAGCAGGTTTCTGTTGCTGCTGTTCTGACGTGAATTTGACGACCCAGTCCATATGGGTCCCCGCGCAGGCCAGAGCGACGTTCATCACTATGATTCCTGTAGCGGCTGGCTGCCGTACGCCTTTTAGCAGTCATCTCAGGCTCCACGGCGTTGAAATGTTAGCTTGGGACTTTGGGCCTCTTGGAAGCCGGATGGGCGATCATGGAGCAACGAAACCTTTCATTTTCCTTTCGATCAATTGTTGACTCTTCGTGAGCTTCTGCAAGCTGCGGCAACTCCTTTCGATCAAGCAGTAGTCTCTCGGCCTCTTTAAAGCTTTCTCTGCCTTTTCAGTTTGCATCTTCTTGGAAACGGAGCAGTCTAACATAACTAGAAGCTTCTCAATGCTCGCGCTCAGCGCCGTTGGCGCATCCTATTTACCTGGAAAAGATTCCTTCGAGAATGATATGTCTTTGTCAATTTGCTTGATCAAAAGGCGACAGTGGGTTGTAGCAAGTGCGAGGCTGCAGACGATGTGACCAAATGAGCGGATCATCAATCCCCCTTGTCCCTTCACAGTTGCCAGCACACAGCAAACCCAGCGGAAGCGGAGTATTCTCCATGTTCAGGCCTTGCGCCGATCTGGTTTCCAAAACCTCCGGCAGGTCTCGTGGTGGAACTTTCTCAAACGTCGGATCTTTTGGAATTTTCCAAGATCAGACCATGAGTCGGTTACCGAGGCCCAAGAGTCAATATGGTCTGAAACGCCTTGCGACATGACTAGAAGGCTTCTAGAAACTCTAAACCGAAGCTCGTGGTGTCAAAGAGAGCGCACCTTTGCTAGTCTGAAACACCACTACCACTGGCGTACAAACATTTGCTTCTGGCAATCGCGAATCTAAAAAAAGAAAAAAAGATCGACAAGCAGCAACCATCGTAAAAGAGGGTTAGACTCGCCTTTTGACGAATTGCATCGGTTTGCTGAGCGCTCCGACTCCAGACTCGACAGTGTTTGGTAATTTCCGTTTGATGTTTGGTCGTCCACGGTCATCCCTGTCACGCATCCACAAATCCGGCGTCCATATTTAGCTTGACACTCGAGCTAACTCTCACGACCGCTGGAAACATCTCGGTCGGCGAGGAACTGTGGTTTGTCTCAATTGCACAACACTAGCAGCATGCAGAGGTCATCTGTGACGGCAAGCCAGCGCAACTTAATCCAAAGCAAATGGCGGACACTGTTGTACGATACCCACCGGGAGCTAGCCGTACTGACTCTTTCAGCTGCTCTCTTGGTGAAAGAGATTCCGACAAACACAATTGTGCTCGATCTGACCACCAAATGTGAAACTTGATACTGGTGCGGATGCCGCGGACAAATTGCCAAGCAGGAACTTCCTAGTCACATACATGGGCCACCACTGAGGTGGTGTTACAGACAATACCGGGTACCACACATGAACAGACGTCCATGCTTGATTCCACCTAGTATCGTATCCTGGAACGGTCCTCTCGACAACTCTCCGCCTATCGTATCTTGAGTCTTCCTCGGCTCAACGACTTCGTGTCCAGGAGGGACCTTGTATTTCTACCTTAGATGGCAGAGAACGCTCTCCTCTGCATGATGTTGTTTTTTATGTACCTGCATCATCCCGTCTGATGCAGTCTTGGCTATGAATTGGCGAGCAACTCCCCCGTAGTGGCGCTCCATATACCGAGGCATAATGTATGGCATCGCGCCGGCGTGAGCGTATAAGTATACACCTCTGCAGCCTTGTAACAACCAGCAGCTGGCCATCTCCGCCTACCCCCTTGGGCACATCTCTCTATTCTTTATACTTCTCTTACAACATTCATTTCGAGACTATCTATTCTCTATACTTCTCTCACAACATTCATTTCGCAACTTACCAACACCCATACTTTTGATAGTTCACCATGTACACCCAAACATTGCTCACCCTGGCCTTGACGGCTCTGGCAGCAGCCACACCTATCGAAAAGCGGGCGACTGGATCGACCGCCAACGAATTCACCAAGGGTGGTTGCAAAGACGTGATGTTCGCATTCGCTCGCGGCTCCACCGAGATCGGCAACATGGTGAGCCCCAAACCGCGAGCATGAGAATCCCACACTGATGCGCCCAGGGTACCGTTTGCGGGCCGCAGACCTCAGACGGCATCAAGGCGGCCTTGGGCGCTGGAAGCGTCGCAACAGAAGGCATCGAGTACGCGGCGGCGCTCGCACCCAACGCCCTGCCCGGCGGGACCGACGCGCAGTCCAAGCAAGCCATGGCCACGATCCTCACGCAGATGGCGACGCAGTGCCCGGACAGCGTCATCCTCGCCGGCGGCTACTCCCAGGGCGCCGCCGTCTCCCACCGCGCCATCGAGTCGCTCGACCCAGCCGTCCAGAGCCAGATCGCTGGCGTCATCCTCTACGGCGACACCCAGAACACCCAGGACAAGGGCCAGATCCCCGGCTTCGACCCCAAAAAGACAAAAATCATCTGCGCCCCCGGCGATCTGGTGTGCACCGGGTCGCTGGTCATTTTGGCGCCGCATCTGTCGTACGGTGCGAACGCGGCTGACGGTTCGGCCTTCTTGGTTCAGAAGGCGCAGGCGGCGATGGCGGCGAAGAAGGCGAAGAGGGCGGAGATGGCGGCGAAGCGGGAGGCGGGCGATTTGGCTAAGAAGATGGCAAAGGTCGCTGTAGGGATGGTGGCTTAGATGTGGACACTACATGGACACAAAGAGACGGCAGCGTTTACGAAGGGAGTGTCGAGAGGCTGGATTCTGTCAGTATGCGATCGCGCGCTTTGTATATATGATTTTGGATATTCGTTTACGCAGTTATATTTTGGCTCCATCTTTTCCCCAACCTTCTTGACTGCTGCCGCGAATCGAGTGGAGTTGGGCTGTACAGTCCCAAAAACACAGCAGACTAGAAACAAAAATGTTCAGAGCTGGGTGGTCGGAAACGTGGGGTGCATGATTGTTGTTCGAGGGCGTGGCCATGAAACGTCTCCAGCGGGACGGCGCGATATGCTTGATGAGATCCTAGCGCTGGATCGTACAAATTCCCCGACAGCTACCGAGGGAATCATTTGCGAGCGAGTTAGCAGTCAGCTCGGATATTCATCTCATCGAAATCGAGTTCCTGGTCCGAACACATCCGCGATAGTTGACAGATTTCCACATAGCCAATAACCCACCATCCAAAATGCTGACTACTAAATTTCGATGGTCTGTCACTATCGATGTCATTGCGTGTTAACAACCCTTTTCGAGCGATGTTGCCTGCGGAGAATTGCTGGTGTAGGTACAAAGTTCAAGCTCTCAGGGGCGTTTGGGGCCGTTTTCTGACATTGGTTCAACACTTTCCCGACGTACCCGCACGCTAGCCCCACGCGAGTTGGTACGTTCACTGTTGGACGTAACACTGGAGGCATCACTGGAGGCATCACTGGCCGTGCGCAGGCGACAGCATGAGGGCGAGTCCAACTTCGAGGAACTACCATCCTCATACAGGACCCCGATGGATTCTCATCCCCGCTGGTTCTCGACTTTCATTTCGGCTAATAGGCTACCATCGCACTAATGGCACCAGTGTACTCCCCTGACGACCTGGGTTAAGACTTTGATAGCAGATCAACAGGAATGTGCGGAATTGGAGCAATTGAGAAATAGTATATAGGTGAGCTCCAATGGCGCGATTTCCATGAAGTATCGACCATCGCTCGTTCCAGTCATCACACATCCAGTCGATCATTCAGTCGTTTGAACACCAAGTCCACCTCTAAATCTAATTCTCTAATCATGGTCTCTTTCACTCTTACTGCGGGTATCGCCCTGCTCGTCTCTGCCGTCACCGCTGTCCCTACCCAGAGCCTGGTCGCAAGACAGGCTACTCTACCCGGAGAGTGCTCAAACTACTGCAGCGTCTCTGCAGGCTGCACTTGCATCCGCCGTCCTACCAACTGTATGCTCCCCCTTCTCCCAAGCTCACAAGATGAATCATTAACAACCTCTCCAGGCGTCGCGACCTACCTCGTCCAGTCCGGCGACAACTGCGGCACCATCGTATCCCAATACAACAACTTCACCGCGCACGATCTGCTTGCGTGGAACCCCGAGATCGGAAAAGAGTGCTTCGGCCTGCAAGCCTACGTCCCCGTGTGCATCGGCGTCCCCGGATACACGTACCCTGGCCCCGTCAAGGGCGGCGACATCTGGACGCCTGAGGAGATCCCTGTGCCCGTGATGCCGGGTATCGTGTCCAACTGCTCGCAGTTTGAGTACACGGATGCGACGGGCGTGCCTACTCTTGCGAACATCCTGTCCGACAACAAGATCTCGAAGCAGCAGTGGAACAGCTGGAATTTCCCGACGCAGGATCCCGAACAGGACTGGGCCGTTTGGGCGCAGTACTTTTCTTGCGTTAAGGCATAGACGGACAGACAGGCAGAAATGTAGGATGGTTCTGGTGCTGGAGTGGAAGGAGTGGGGAGGTCTCCAGAATATCGTTTCGCGCTCAACTTACGTGTTATATAAACATCACATTCCCTATCGTTGCGGAGAAATAGTACTCGTAGAATTTTCAATGCATCGTCTTTGAAAACAGCAACCAATCAGGCGTATGGTCACGACTCACAAGGTAGAGCATTTTCAGACATGAGTTTTCATGTTATACGAAGTGGTATCCACCATGGCCCTGTCGTTCGCGTGCCAAAAAGAAATTCAACAGCTCTGACATGGTCGCATCATTCCCACCATGCAGTGCAAAGAAGCTTGAAGACAGAACGGCTCCGACGAACTGCCAAACGCCGAAGTCGAGGGTGCCAAGCCGCTACACTAGTGTCGCTGAATGGAGAATAGTCAGGTCAAACACAACAAACGTTCACCGTTGTTGTACATCGCAAACAAACACACTGGAGTCAACCAGGAAGTGTGGCTGATTGAAATGCTACCACCAGTCGACAACAGTACTCTAGAGCGGAATCCAAACTTCGATGTGCTGTACAAGGATTTGTGTGCGAGGAAGTTGAACCCAGATGGCTCGACGCGGGATACGAAGAAGCAGAGGTTGCATGGGGAGATACGACAGGTGAGCTAGAGCACTTGACATTTATGAGAATCTCTACATACGCGTTGTTCGTCCTCCCTGCGGATTTCGGATGATCTCATCTCAATTCTTACCACGCCGAACAACCGAAACACTTTTCCTATCACATTTAACATTGGGAGTTGCAGTACAATGAGCAGCCAGATGGAGTGGTGGTGCAAATATACACATGCTGATTTGATCGCAGAGCCTAACAACATACCGCACAAACCTCCACACCTCCCAAATCCTCACTCGAACACTGTCCACTCTCCCCTCCCGATCGCCTACCCTTCCACAGGATCTACACTCACCCATCGACCTCGTCACAGCCCAGCTTACTGGCCAAATTCCACCCTCGGATCGCGACATCCTAGCCGCCGACACGCAGTTCTTCCTCTCCAACATCGACATCATCTCCTCCGCGCTCTCAGACCAACTCGCCACCACCGCCACCCTCCTCTGCAAAATTGCCGACTCAAAAGCCACCACCCCAATCGACGAGCTGCGCTTGAAAGCCGAAGAAATCCGATCCGCCGCAACCCTCGACCTACCCAAAGAACTAGCCGCCTCAAAAGTCCACCTCGCAAACTCCGCCCACACCCTCTTAACCCTCCATCTCTCCCTCCTCCAAACCAGCATCCTCATCCTCGAGCGCACCCAGCACGGCGCCCTCGCCCGCGCCACCTCCACACACGCAGACCACATCGCCGCGCGCGCTACCCTCCTCAGCCTCCAGGCGAAAATCCACACGCATGCGCACCCGCCGCCGGCGGAGTTTGTACGTGCGCTAAGAAACTTTAGGACTGAGCAGGGGAGCAGTGAGGCGAGGTTGAAGGATAGGGAGGGCTTGGCTAGGAGGACGTTGGAGTTGTATGGCAGGGCGGGGGAGAGAGGGATGAGGGATTTGGCGGGGAGGAAGGAAGTGCTTTTGGGGGAGATTCGGAGGGTGGAGGGGGAGATTGAGGGGCTGGAGAGGGGTGTGTAGGTGGATGGTCTGGTTGGTTGGGCGTTGGGAACATGGCAGCCAAGGGGCTGAATCGCCTTTGGGAACCGTGATTTCTGTAGATAGGAACAGAACAGACTGTGTATGTTTGTGGTTTGTGGGAATATCTTGCAAGTCGAAGTCATTGCGTCAAACCAAGCCAAGCACCTACCAAAGCCCCCCCCCAATCACGGCTTCCCTTTCCTTCATACCTGCCCACACCAAGCAGTCCAGCCTCTTCCCCAATTCCGACGCCCTCACAACAGATTCGCCAAGCACTCCAGAGCGCCCTCCAATATACCCACGCCTTTGCCACGAGGCACACTCCCCCGTCCCGACCCAAACATCCCACTCGCGCAAAGCAGCGGCACCATCGCACCGAGGCAAACCCCAGCGATCGAGTCTCCGCTGCGCATGGAGCCATGGAGCGTGGACCGTTACGCGCTGCAGGCCAATCAATCTATATTACACGCGATCTCGCACATGTGCCCGGCAGTGGGAACACCTCACTACCGAAACCGCACCCACCACACCAACAACGGACCTCATAATGGCATGCTGCTTCTGAACGAAATCTCACACCGACCTTCCCTCCTTGACCTTTCCCACACTCCATCCAACAAAATGCAGTGGCGCGTGTTCTGGTTTGCGGGAGGCGTCTATGCGCAGTTCAGCCAGGGACTGAACCATCTCCGCTTCGGCTGCTCGCAACTCACCATCGAGCGCCTCGATCCGCTCGTGAACCCGGGCGTGATTGGCACCCCGCACACGCATCAGATCATCGGGGGGAATGCGTTTAACGCTACGATTGCGAGTGCGGATGTGAGTGGGTTGGCGACGTGTACGACGTGCGGGCCGGCGGATGATAGGAGTAATTAGTACGTTTTGTTTTGTTTTGCTTGTTTGTTCTGGTAAATGTTTATGAGGGGGAAGTAGCTGACAGTAAGAATAGCTGGACTGCGAATGTGTATTTCAAAGCGAAGAACGGGACGTTCAAGCGCGTGCCCCAGGTGCCGAATCGGTTCTTGTTCAACGACAAGTTCACAACGCAGACGGACGGGGGCGTCACGGTGTATTACATTGCGCCGAAGAAGGGGGTCGTGACGGCGTTCAAGCCGGGCTTTCGCAGTACGTATGACTGGCAATATGCGGAACTCCTCCGCCCTCCTACCACGATGCTGACGTGCGTCCGCAGTGCTGGTAGGCGACCCCATGCGCCGGACGAAGAAGTACAAGATGCAGTCGTGCTTCCGGTGCTACTCGGGTGCCAATTTCGGCGGGGACAACGCCGCGCCGTGCTCGGACGCGAAGCTCGACTTCGAGGGGTTCCCGCCTCAGCCCTGCCCTGGCGGCATCCGCTCAAATATCCTGTATCCGACGTGCTGGAACGGGAAGGACCTTGACAGTCCGAACCACCAGGACCACGTTGCGTATCCGACAAAGGGCCCGGCTAACTTTCTGTCGACGGGTGACTGCCCTGCGAGCCATCCGGTTAAGATACCGCAGCTCATGCTCGAGGTAGGTCGATGGGTTTGCCGGTGTTGTGCGTGCTGATGGGTGTGATAGATTGTCTGGGATACGACGGCTTTCAATAATAAAGCTGACTGGCCGGCCGATGGATCGCAGCCATTCTACCTCTCCACCGGTGACAACACTGGGTATGGGCAGCACGGTGATTGTACGTTCGATTTCCTGTCGTTGTTGCAGTAAATTCGTGCTTATAGATGACAGACGTCTTCGGCTGGAAGGGCGACGCGCTCCAGCGGGCTATGGATGACAATGGCTGCTTCAGCGCGACTTGCGGGAAGCAGGTGAGCCAGGACATCTCGGTCGCGAAGCAGTGCAAGATCCCCAAGACTGTGAGGGAGGATGTCGATGGCTGTAAGTGACTTTGCCGACTTGTTGTCTTGATCTTGAGACTGTGCTGACTGCATTGTAGGGCTGACGCAGTTACCTGGTAATCCGATGATGAGCTGAAGGTAAGCAGGGAAGATGGAGGTTGGTGGAGGGCATTGGATGATGTGTAGTCACGAGGTAGTATCCTTTTGCCCATTCGTGCTCTCTTTTGCCGCTTTTTGCTGTCTTCTGCGCTCTTTCCTAGAGACGCCGGCCCAGTCTCCCCGAAACCTTTGCCGTATCCGGGCTTTCTCTTCTTCACCCAAGCGTTTCTTGGTGTCCGGGTCTCGGCCGTTGACATGTGTCTGCTCTGCCGGCGGTGGATTCTGCTGCATCCACGTCCTGAGCTGTTGTTCGACCTTCGGCCCCCAAACACTTTCGCCGGCATCAAGATCCGCATACGTGACAGCCTCCAACGTCTGCTCCCCCGCCCGATCTCCCATGGTGAAATCCGCCTGCCTCGTCCTCACCAGCTCCGCCATCGTTGCCAGGCTCCCACATGCAGTCCCGAGATCGTACGCCAAGCTCCTGACGTAGAACCCCGAGCTCACAGTAAGGCGTATCCTAACCGCAGGTGCGGTAGCCGCAACGCCATCACCGGGCCACTTGAACCCATGCTTTCCCTCGTCCCACCACTCAAGCACCTCGCACTCGTCCACACAGACCTCCCTATCCTCCAACTCCCTCGGCAACTCTTTCCCCGCCCGCACATACTCGCAAGCTTTCACCCCATCGATCTTGAGCGCCGAGTACACCGGCGGCACCTGCCGAAACGTGCCCCTGAACCCCGCCAACTTCTCCTGCACCAACGCCTCGCGCACGTGCGAGCAGTCTTGCTCTGCAACAACTTGGCCATCCACATCGTACGTATCCGTGCTCTTCCCAAACAACACAACCGTCTCGTACGTCTTCGTGCAGCCAAGGAAGTTCTGCAGAGCCTTAGTCCCGCGGCCGATGCCGACGATCAGGATCCCGGAGGCGAGGGGGTCGAGTGTGCCACCGTGGCCCATGCGGAAGAAGCGGCCATTGGCTTCTTCATCGTCTGCTTTGTTCTTCTGGCCGGGAGGGAGGAGGGAGGCTTGGGCTGCTCTTTTCTGACGCGTTGAGGCGAGGAGAGGGGCGAAGAGGGTGGATGTTGAGAAGGTGGCTTGGAGGTGCAGGAGGGCTTGACCGGAGGAGATGCCGGAGGGTTTGGATATGGCTGGTATTGTTGTTAGTTCTGAGGGTTGTAGTTTCCCAGAGTGATGATAGAGCACGTGATCTCGAGCCGGAAAGAATCCGAATGTGGGCTTACCGAAAACACCCTCCACGACCTCACCGCTGACTTCGGCCACCATGACGAGGATTGGTATCTAGATGAGTACGGCAGGGAGGATACCCGCCCAGCTAGGATGTCGAGTTAACCGGACTGGTGGTGAGAATTTGGGCTGTGGGCTCGTAGCGCCGGGTGTAGTTGGCTACCCGCGGACGTTGGCATCATCACGCTTGTTGTCACCAAATCCGACGCCCCCACCGCCGACTTTGATATCAACGATACGAGAAAAAACCAAAGTGCGAATGTTACGCCATGCTGGATCGTACGATCTACCAGACCGCTAGATGTCCTACCGGCTTCCTTCAGCTGGACCCGGCGGCAAGGCTACACCGCAATGTGTAGAGTATAAGTCAGTTGACAGCAAGGCGGTTTCCAGCCTTATTTCGAGTAACCCATGGCTTTCCACTCAGCTTCCCTGCTGTCAGCCCGCATGTCTCGCGTTAACAAGGGATGCGATCGGCCGGTGGCATCCTAGCCCGTTGATGTCTACAAGCCATCTTGAAGGATCGGGACCACCCCTCAAAGCTTTCACGAATGCCTTCTGAGCAGGTGGCTGGATGGCGAACGCCTTTAATGATTGGATCGGGTCCTGATGGGGCTGCACCACTGCATGCGACAGCGGCGCAAGTAACAAGTCAACAAACTGCATGAGGAATGCTTAGACAAAAGGCGCCCAGCCAGCATGTCAGCGCAGTGCATCGAATCGCTCCGCGCATCCGGCACCTAAGTCCGGAGGCGCAACTCCTCTTATTGTACGCTCAACAGCGAGTGGCCAGCCTTGTCGCATGGCGGAGGATGATGATAGCACCGTCAGCGGCCGCGCGATACTTTATTCCCCCACACCCCGCGTTTCCTTGTTTCCCAAGCTCTACACTTTGATGTTGAGGGCCGTTGTTCGCATCCGGCAGCGGAAGCATGGTCTACAGGTACGCCCAACAATTCACAAGGCTTCGCCATGGTCTGATCGAAGTGTTGGTAGTCACTATGGGCATACATCTAGAGGTGCCCGGCGAGAAGCCAGAATCATCGCAAGACTTGCACACTGAAGACACGTCTGAATCGCGCAATGGTAGCCCCCCGTCCCACCGCCCCTCGATCACCGTGTCTGCCGCGGAAAGGGCACGTCGCCATCTCAACGCGCGCCTTGCAAATCCTCTGCAAGGATATACATACAATGAGCTGCAAAAGATGGGGCGCGCATATGCGCACGATAATGCGCTAAATGAATCAGAGGATGTGAGGGCCTTTGAGATAGGAGCTTGTCTTGCGCGCGAACCCACATATCTGAAGCACGCGACAAGGCTTGGGGTTACGGCCGAGGAGCTCGCCGTGCTCGAGCATGAGTTGTCGCATCGATGGGCACAGCCTCGGCTTCTATACCTCGTTGTTGCTCTGTGTTCAACATGTGCTGCGGTGCAGGGGATGGGTATGCTTTGGAACCATCACTCGTCAGAAGTATGCTTACGTAGCTACAGACGAAACCGTTGTCAATGGAGCACAACTGTTCTACGCCAGTCAATTTGGCATCGGAGGCGATGACTACAGATCGACCTGGCTGGTAGGCCTTGTAAACGCTGCGCCTTACGTTTGTTGCGCGTTGGTTAGCTGCTGGCTGACAACACCGTTCAACAACTGGTTCGGTCGAAGAGGAACCATCTTCATCACCTGCTTGATCAGTGCGGTGACATGCTTTTGGCAAGGATTTGTTGATGTAGGTCTTTTATGTCCGTGTCGCTTTATCGTCCTAACAAAAACAGACATGGTGGCACATGTTCATCGCTCGCTTTATGCTCGGTCTCGGTATCGGTCCCAAGTCCGCAACCGTGCCTATCTATGCAGCTGAATGCACTCCACCCGCTATTCGTGGCGCTCTTGTAATGCAGTGGCAGACGTGGACAGCTTTTGGGATCATGCTAGGATACGCGTCAGACCTCGCGTTCTACGGAGTGCCTGACAAACCGCACATCACCGGGCTCAACTGGCGTTTAATGATGGGATCCGCAATGTTGCCGGCAATAGTTGTCTGCTGCTTCGTTTTCCTCTGTCCTGAATCACCTCGCTGGTTCATGTCAAAAGGCCGGCATGCCGAAGCTTATCAGGCCATCTGCAAGCTGCGCTTCAATAAGATCCAAGCCGCGAGAGACATCTTTTACATGGCTGAGCTCCTGCGAGCAGAGGAGAACATGAAACTCGGTCAGAGTAAGGTCAAAGAGCTATGGACTGTGCCCAGGAACAGAAGGGCGATGCTTGCTAGCGAGATCGTAATGTTCATGCAACAGGTACGCGTCCTCCCCCTTCCAACGATGCCACAGTCTTACGTGACGCTAGTTCTGCGGAGTGAACGTAATCGCCTACTACTCGAGCAGCATCTTCTCAGACTCGGGCTTCTCAGACCAATCCGCGCTCGCCGCGTCCCTCGGCTTCGGCGTCATCAACTTCCTCTTCGCTATCCCAGCCATGTACACCATCGACACGTTTGGCCGGCGGAATCTACTCCTTAGCACCTTCCCACTTATGGCTATCTTCCTTCTTTTCACAGGCTTCTCTTTCTGGGTGCCATCCGCAAATGCGCGGGTAGCTTGTATCGCGCTGGGCATCTACCTGTTCGGCGTGGTCTACAGCCCTGGCGAAGGACCCGTGCCGTTCACGTACTCCGCTGAGGCGTATCCGCTGTACATGCGGACGCTCGGGATGAGTCTCGCGACCGCGACCACGTGGTTCTTCAATGCGCTGCTGAGTATCACGTGGCCGAGTTTGCAGCGGGCATTCAAGCCGCAGGGCGCGTTTGGCTGGTACGCTGGTTGGAATATCATCGGATGGGTCCTGGTGCTGCTGTTCATGCCTGTGAGTTGTGCGCTGGTCAGCATGGCGTCAAAGGGTGTTGCTAATGGTATCGCAGGAAACAAAGGGCAAAACACTCGAAGAACTGGATCAGGTTTTCAGCGTGCCGACGAGCGTACATGTGGCGTACGGCCTCCGACAGATACCGTACTTCTTCAAGAGGTACATATTCAGGCGGTCCGTCCAGCCCGAGCAGCTGTATGAGACCGAGGAGCCCACTCCACATAACCTAGGCGAGACAAACCTCGTTTGATCAGGGAACCAGTAATCTATATTATCACGAGCCATGATGTTAGAAAAGACATTCGTACCGTCTACAGGAGGGAGTTTGGTGTTCGCGCAAGATACCCTATCGTTTCTCTCCGGTCGATTTACATCTAGCACAACCACATAGTATCCAATTCCATCTCCAAATCCATCTCATCCCAAGGCTATCAAACCACAACAGTGCAAACTCCCAACACCCTACCATCCCCACCCCTCAGCAGAAAAAACCACGATCCAGCAATGCACGTGGTGTTCCGCACATTTCGCTAGTCCCACCCGTCCCCCCCTCCCCGCATAAAAACCGGTGAGTGAGCCCCGTCAATCGCACCCCCTCTAGGCACCAACACCACCCCAGCAACCGGTCAACCGCATCCCCTCTTAGCGTCCACCCTCGTACACACCCGGCCTCCTCGTCCAGGCTAAGAATTGCAGTGCAGTGGAGAGTAAGAACCGGTCAACTCCCCGGTCCCGTCAGGTGTGGCCCTTCCTTCCTTGGCACACCACCCCATCTACGTAACACGTATAAAGCCCACCACAACGTGTCCACCTACCTACCTATCTACTATCTTCCTATTACAACCACCCAGACGCTCGCAGAACCCGTGCCTGCACAGTTGGAATATAACGTGAGGAACCCAAACCAACTACAGCGAGAACGAATGCTGATAGGTGTAGGAACGTGCACGATGCCGGCCTCACAAGAACGTGGAGGAGACTCGCTGCCGAAAGACGGGGGAAATAGGGAGCGGGGACAGGGCCCGAATACGATATATCCGCATGATACGTGAGGTGGGCGGCGGATACTGGTGGGTAGGGTCCCAGTCCTTGGGGTGGGTGCAGATGGCTGATAGTGTGGTGTAAGGGATGATTGCATACGTATACGTTTTTCCAGTTTGGATGAGTGGGATGGGGGAACCGAGTACCGGTCATGGGTGGTAACGTTCCAGCAGCACAGCAGTCTCTTCTCCTTGGAGCCACCCATCACGTCTTATATATTCCACTCAGCATCAATGACCCCGCATGTTTCCACCGTAATCCACAATGCACGAGGGAAAGCAGCTCAAAGTAATTAATTACCATTACCACATTAAACACTTCGCCGCCGCCCTTGGAAGCCCCCTCCAGCCCAGCACGTACGTCCGTCTCTACAGCACACTCGTCCGCTTACTCAGCCTACGGTAATCCCTCTGCGTCCTCGTCGTCGCATCCTCAAGCTCGACACCGCGATTCGCCTGCACCACATTCGCAGGGCGCAGCCGCTCATGCTGCGCCTGCTGCGTCTTGCTGAACCCGACCCCGCGCTCGCGCAGTTTGCGAAAGCCCGCCACCGCCCCTGCGAAGAAGCCCTCGGAGGCAGGTTTCATGTTGACGGGGGGAGGCGGCGGGGGCGCATGGACGTGCGGATGGGCGTGCGCGTGCTCGATGTGCTCGTGGGCTGCTTTCTGCCCGGGCTCCATGTACAGGTGGTCGCCCTCGGAGTTGACGAACCAGTTTACGACGTACTGTTTGCCGCCGGGGCCGCCGCCACAGGAGCCTGCGAAGAGCTGGGAAGGCGGGGAGTTGACCGCGAGCGCGAAGAGATTTGGGGGTTCCGAGAAGTCGGTGACGAGGCCTTTGTGGAAGAGGAAGTAGGCGAGGACGAGGATGTTCATGAGGAAGACGAGGAAGAGGATGAGCAACCAGCCTTTGGAGGCGCTGTCGACGCCGCCCGACGCGTATTGCTGCGCTTTCACGGAGCCGTTGAAGTATTGGCGGGTGTAGTCTGCAAGGAGGGGCGCCTCGGTGGTGTAGTTCCAGAACATGACGTAGGGAGCGTCAATGGCGCTCATGAGGAGGGTGCCTGGAGGTAGCGTTAGCACGGTCTATGGGGTGTGTGGGTAGGTGCTTACAGCCAGCCATCACAGCGAGTGCTTCTGCCGGACTGGGCAATGAAGGATTCAGATCGACCTTGCCGTCCTCTCCTTCTTTGATCATCAACTGTGTAAGTAACCGAGCATTTGCGGCCTGGCCATCCGTGAGACCCGTGTTGAGCGACATCGAATTCGACCAATCGAAGCCAATGTCTCTCCAGTCGGGTAAGCTCACACTGTCTGGCTCACTCGAGTTACTGTACCTGTAGGCCATGTGTGGATCTTTGTCTTCGCACAGGGCTTCCATGTTGCCTCCGGATCCCGTGGCGTTGTACTGCGTGGTACATTTGGATGTCAGCGATACATGTATTTTGCATACCATGTATGTACCGTTCAAGGCGTTGGCACCGGCGCCGAGGAGGTAGATTGAGTCTCTGCCCCAGACAGGGGTGCTATGGTTCATGACGGTGTTGAAAGGCAATGGTAACTTGGAAAACACGGGCGGGTAGTCCGCAAACGTCTTGTTGTCCTTTTTTGTCCAGCCGAACAGTTTGTCTACAACCGTAGCATTGCTAGTGGTAGCATTGGCCTGAACCCCATCTTTAACCCAATTCGTGACATTGACGGCCTCGTTGTTTGGCCACATGTCGTACACGATGGGCGCCAATTCCGTTTCGTTCATGTTGGCGCATAGTACATTCATTACCAGGCTGGGAACGCTGGCCCGAAGACTGTATGTGCCTTCTGAGTTCAACTCTTCGGGTTGCATGATGTCGTTCTCGCCGTAACGAGCTGCCGAAAAAACGCCAGCGTGGGGCATTGCCAGGCTAACGCGGTTAACGGCTCGTCCGTATTTCTTGGACTCGTTTGTGGTGTCAACTATATCGATCCACTGTCCGGTGACTGTAG
Source organism: Karstenula rhodostoma CBS 690.94 (assembly GCA_010093485.1). Lineage (NCBI taxonomy): Eukaryota > Fungi > Ascomycota > Dothideomycetes > Pleosporales > Didymosphaeriaceae > Karstenula > Karstenula rhodostoma. The sequence goes on along the minus strand of MU001497.1, from coordinate 1,613,197 downwards.
TATTCTCATGCAGTAATCCGAAGCCCGGTGGACGAATGTGCTGATCCGAAGAACCATTCCCATATCGGTTCCATGATTTCCAAGCGGAAAGATAGCGCTGGTAGTTGTGATATCCCTGTCCAGCATGCTCAAGTTGTAGGCAGGTACTACCGGACTCTGCGTCCATTCTCTCCGTTATCGGCGTCTCGCAGATCGACTTCACATAATTTACATTCGTGAAGCCAGTCTTCACACGGCCGGCGTAGACCATTGGGGTGTAGTGCCCTCCGTCTTTGAGCATCGGTTGCACTGTTGACGTGAGCAGCTGTCTAATTATCATCACTACATAGTACATACCCAAAGCGGTAGCTGCGGTCGAGTAAAGAGTAGCCAAGATCGCACTTAGCAGACTCAGCAGGCCGAGAATCGATAGACCTGCATACTTCGCGGTCTCCCAATGCGTAATGAGAGTGCCAGGCTGCACTACCCATCGCCACATGCTCAACTCAGAAAGTGTAACGCCGCGGCCATGATCTTTCATGAAAGCTCTCCTACTCAGAACCTGACCAAGAAAGGCAACGAATGAAGTGACAAACGAAAGTTCGATTAGTTTTGCGAAAACAGTAGTAAGGAGAATGGCGTCGGAGGGCTGAAAAGAACCTTGGCTGGAGATTGATCTTCCGTATCGAGGTGACCTCAATGCAAGGCCTAGGAAGATGCCGGAGAAGACGGTAGAGAAGAGACATATCGTTACGATGCTGACGGAGACCCACGTGAATCTCGAATGGTAGAAGGGCTTCTCTGTCGCACATTCGTGGACTGGACGGAAGTTTGTTTGGTAGGCGGACTTGATAGAGGGCGCGCCACCCTTGCTGGCCTGCAAGAATTGTTCATAGTCGTTGTTTACACTGGTGTTGCTCCCTCCCGTGTGATTCAAACCGCCTGGTCTGAACGATTCATATTCCCCATCGTGCTTAGGACTGATTCTCTCGCGCCTTAAATCAGGTGTACTTTCAGCCGAACGCGGAAACCCGCCAAGGAAGAGGTCGCCTGTATTGGGAGGTGAGGTGAGCGCGGGACTCTTTATCGAGGGACTTCGCACGCTTCCAACCGGTCGTCGTGGAATAGATTGTACTGACACTCTACGACTGGGCGCAGGATTTTGTGCTGGTGTGTTTTCTATCCCTAGTCCACTCGTTGACCGGCGACTGAAGCTGTCTGCGGACTCCTCGTCCTCCTCTTCGACCACAGTAGGGGGTGTCCCGACTGCGGTTGCATCGCTAGCCAAACGCGTATATCCAGGTCTCGAGAAGCGTGGGCTCTGTGGCGGCGAGGACGCGATTGGTGTGAATCCGAGAGAGCTCGAAGTGCTGTCGAAGCCTAGCGGCAGCAACACGGGCGTGTCCGTGGTTATAGCAGGGTCTTGTGTGGAGTTGTCGTTGATCGGCGGTCGGTGGTCGGCCATTTTCACGGTAGGGCTACGGACTCGGTCGGCTGAGGTTTCAGCCCTCCACCCTGGGCAGCACTGTCCGTATTCGATTTCGGATGCGTTTTGGTACGACGCCGGCAGTCCGAGGCTGAAGTACGGTTGCGCGGGGCTCCACAGCGAAGGGACGGGGCAGCTCGATTTCGAATGCGACTCAGCGTGGTGGAGGAGGAACAGAAACCAAAAAAGCCGCGAGGCAGGATGTAGATATTGGCCCTAAGAAAAAGGCTCGCAAATGCGCCTGGGCGTTTGGCAGCATCTTCTGTGCCGCCCATCTTCAGCTCTGGCCACGCCTCTGTGCGTCTCGCGCGTGGCGTAGTTCGGCCCCCAAACCCCCGCTGGTGTCCACCACCACGCCTCTCACGCGGTGCTTCCATGGACCCGAGCGAGTGCAAATCGAGCACAGCGCTGTCACCGTCTCAGTTTGCGTTGCCTGACGGTTTGCGCGGCTCGTTCTTCACCTAGCTATGGCTAGACTATCGTGCTACGGCCCTCCGCATCGGGCAAATGGCTGGGTGCGGAGCGCGAACGCCTGGTAAAACGAAAGCGCGAAGGTGCATATATTGGAACAGTGCATGGTCGTGACAATGGGTGGCTGCAGATTAAGCTCAACTGTGCCACACGGGCGTGTCTCTCTCGGCTTGAGTTGGCAGTTTGCTTGCCGTTGTGCTTACCCTCCGCCGAATCAGTTGCGGTTACGAATGGGGCGAAGGAAGGAATGGGGCAAGCACTGCGTTGGGAGAGACGGAGGAATACAGGCCGCGTAGTCGACCCCTATTACATGGAACTGCACGACAGCATGGTGCTCACTGTTTGTACTCTTGGGTCCTATTGATGAGTGTCGTCCTCTTGGGCCCTACTGACGAGTGTCGTCCTCTTTTTGCCTACGGTCCTTCCACTGCGTACAGCACCGCGCTAGCTGCCATTGGCTCGCAGTCTAGGACCATTGTTCACAGCCATCATCTTCTTCCATGTCAATCATGGCCCCGGCGATGACTTACTGTTGCGCGCGTGATTGAAGCCCTTGATGTTGCCTGAAGATGACGCTGCCATATCGTCTTCAGCGTTGCCCCCAAAACGCTTGTTGCCATATTGCCCTTCAGCCTTGTTGGGAGACATGATCTAATAATAAGATAGGCCAGGGCGGGGTAGGTGAAAGCGTAGCGTCGTGGCGATGATCCATCTTGCATCGCATACATCCGTAAGACTTACTACTCCATCCCCTCAAAGGGCTGTACGAAAGACCCAAATCACAGCGCCATGTCCGCAGATGCGGAATCAGCACGTCGGACAGCAGAGGCCCGCGCGGCGGTGGCAGCCTCGCTCGCAGCCGTTGGAAGCTCTGTCGACAACGAGATGCGCACTCGAGCGACAGACTTGCACAAGAATTCCGAGGCAATAGCAAAGCAGGAGAAGGACTTGGCCAAGGCGACGAATGCGTTGGCAAAGGAAAGTGCGCCGTGGCAGAAACTGGCCGACACCAGCACGAAGAAACTCAACGAGATCGGAGACATCCAGAACTGGGCAGAGATGCTGGAGAGAGACCTGCTGGTCCTGGAGGAGACGTTGCGCTTGGTTGATGGGCAGGATGCGCCCGACTCTGCGAGCGGCACGGTGGGATAGGAGCAAGACATGGAGGACCGTCTGCATGCGACAAACCGAAGCTGAAGAGCAAAATGTGATTACTGCAACGCTCGGCCAGCGGGTGGAGGGAGTATGACGATAGCTGTGACTGTGTACCGAGCGAACAAGCCAGTACCGTGTGAGCCATAGCAAAAACGATCCAACAATCTTGGACCAAGATTCCACTTGTTGCATAGAGTGTGTGTTCGTGTGTGAAGGTACATAGAAAGCGCGATTAGGTAACTGCGCACGGACCACCCGCTGGGTCGCGCCTTCCCAGTACGCCGCCAGTTACGCCTCGCAGCCGAACATCTTGAGCTCTCTCACTTGCGACACTTCCACCCGGCACCACGCCCCATTAACGTCCGTCAACCTGCGCTTTTGGCCCACATACTTTTCCAAAAGAGCACCTGCGAAAACAGCAGGATCCGCGCCTGCACCGCGAAATCTTGCGAGGTTGCACGAACCTCTCCAGGCCTCGACGAAGAAGCTAGAACGTGCTGCGTAAGTAGACGCTGGACCCCGCCTTTGCCCAGCTGCACCTGTGTTTGCAGTCGTTTGCCCCCAAACTTTAGCTGCTAATCCTGCGCCGAAGTCTGCACCTCGACCATAGCAATCAGCACCACTGAGGCAGCAGAGCTTTAACCCCGCGGGCCAATCAACAGCTTCTATTTGGTGTTCTTGCACGCATTAGAGTCACGACACCCTTGCCTGGACAGATCGTACATGTGGGAGGCTCGGCTTCCGAGCGCCCGGAGGAGCCATGAAGATCAAGAAGCAGGCTACGTCGCGGCATGAGTCCACTCTGGTAAGAAAGCTGTCGCTGTCGTTTTCGCCGCATGCTCACGCTTCCAGTCCCCGATGATAGCAGAATTCGTCAAAGCGACCGAATCGATACCCCTCTACCAGATATCCGCCCACCTTGCGTCGTTCCCCAAGCTGTGGCCGTTTCCGCGAGGCGACACATACCACTGGATCCCCGTGCTGAACCGCTTCGATCGCATACTCGAGCTGTTCGTTCGCATCTATGGTCTGGAAAATGGCCCTCAGACGCAGCCATTCCAGCGATCTCTCTTGCAGCAAGGTGATGCGGAGGAAGGCAAAACCCCAGAGCCGGCGACTGCCGACATCCTGGACAAGCTACACATCGCTTCGGATGGCGACCGCGAGCTCATCGAGCAGATACTCCATTTTACACGGCTTTTGCTTGAGAACTGCGGCAATCGGAGCCTCTATTCCAGCAGCGGCCACTTGGACAAGCTGTTGAACTCTACATCCGTCTCTCTGGTGAAGGCGACGCTTCGCTTGAGCTTGCGCCTTTCTCAGCGCTATTATTCCGCTCGTATGCGGCTCGCCCCAGCGACATTGCACCCGACCTTGCTAGCCAGTCACTACAACATCAACCTCGAGAAAATGCAAAAGTTGGCCGCACCCTTCCCCAAAGGACCGTCAACAGCACCACCTCCTTTTGCGACTCCCGCAGGCAAAGGCAAGGATAAGGTGCTTGGGGATCGTCGCAGTGAGAACGACAGGGTATACGCTGCTGACATGGTCGGTCTCTTTACGCTTCCAGAGGGGACCTTGAGACAGGAATTTGGCGGTGTCTCGATTTCCTATTATGAGCCATCCCCGACCTCCGAGGAGAACCAGCCATCCTCTACAGAGGCGTCCGCGACAGCCCTGCCCGCGACTCCCACGCCAGTACGTCGGACCTCCAACATGAACCCACAGCAGACCCCTCGTCAATCCCGTGATGGACCGTCGATCGAATCTCCCGTCACACCTGCTTTCACCCCTGGCGAATTCGGCACTGGTCGACCTACTGGAGCCAAATCCTTCGAGAAGTCATCAGAAACTTTGTCAAGCTCCGATATCCACGAGCTTGTCAAAGAGGGCCTAGAAGAACTGCCTGAAAATGTGCACTACGAACTTCTTCACAAAGTTCGATCAGCGAAGACTTTGATTGACGGTCAGAATGGCTGCGAAGATGCGGCCGGAATTCGCATGCTTGCTATCGCCAACTTGGCTTACGTCTACGGCGAGAAAGATTTCCACGCGAAGCTCGGTCAACAAGACGCAGAAGAGCCTCGTCGCTTACAATGGGCCCATCAATTGTCCGAACTTGTGCATCCGCCCAGCAGTGGCGCTGGCGCTGTGTCGCTTGAGTTACAGACTTACGCCCTCAGCGCTCTTGAAGCTCTAGCAAAACACAAGTCGAAGTCTTCTGATATTTGCACAGCTCTCAGTGTAAACGTCAATCATGGTGTCCTGTTCTACATAGTTCGCAAGCTCGTCGCCGAGCTGGCTGTTGAAGACGGTGCTGAAGTCAACTTCCAACAAGAAGACTGGCGAGAGGCCTTGTTTTCGCTGTTGAACACGTTGCCAACGTCGCAAGCACGAACTGGTGACGGCATGGTTTCTGCTGGGCTCATAGAGATCTTGGTCGATGTACTCAAGCTTCGAACGACCAAAGCAGAACGCAATCACCCGAAGATCCTCAATTTCCTTGACACCTTTGTGCACAATCTTCGGGAGGCTTTCCAGGCTTTAGTCGACGCCAAAGGACTGGATGTCATTGCAGACCTTGTATTCTACGAGGTGACAACCTCGCAGCAGCTCGCCAAGGCAGACAAAGGAATTTCCAAGGAGTACAAGACACAACTCACTGACTATCAGATCCCTTTCTATAACCAGCAAACCCTTCGTTGGCTTTTCAAGTTCATGAACCACATGATGTCTCATACTGGAGGAGGCAATTTTGATCGCCAAATGAGAAACCTGATCGACTCGACTCCTCTCCAACAAGGGCTGGAGATCGTTTTGTCCAACGCCAATGTCTTTGGGTCCACTGTGTGGAGTATGGGCGTGAACATCTTGACTACGTTCATCCACAATGAACCAACAAGCTATGCGGTGATCAATGACGCCGGTCTCAGCACTGCACTGCTCGAGACCGTCTCTGGCGAGAAGATCTCGGAGACTTCCACCGATGCGACAGACGGAAATGCATATTCATCAGCCGACACAGCATTTGCGGTCCAGAGCATATTGCCCCCACGACCTGCACGCGTGTATCCGCCACGCGACCCGAACGTGTCCCTTGCTTCTGGCATTCTACCTGTTGCAGAAGCGATTTCGACTATACCGCCTGCATTTGGTGCCATCTGTCTTGCAGAAGCCGGTATGAGGCTCTTCCGATCGTCGGCGGCTATGAAACACTTCTTCGAGATCTTCGAGAGTCCAGCTCACGTCAAAGCTTTGGACATGGATCCTGAAATCCCTACCATCATTGGCAATGCATTCGATGAGCTGGTTCGCCACCACCCTCCGCTGAAGAACCCGGTCTTGGCATCTCTAAGCGAAATGGTCGCCCGGGTTGTTCGTATATGTTTTGACAAGGCGGAAAAGGAAGGTGCTGGCACCAAGCTATACTACGAGGACGACAAAGACGAAAAGATCTATGTTTGCGGTGGACGTCCGGCGCTCTCAGGTCCAGAAGGCTTGATACACAAGCGACTCTCGCAGCGAGCCAGCTCTGAGGGTGATGTCGTCATGGCAGATGCGCACGACACATCATCGAACCCTGTGGAGCCTGTTGCCCTGGACGATGTTATCGAGATCGAAGATCGCTCAACCGGCCCCTCCACAAGCCAATACATCAGTGTTGTATGTCGGTTCCTCAGTGGGTTCTTCACCAATAACGCAATGTGCGCTGCCTACATAGATGCAGATGGTATCGAGACGATACTCGATCTCGCCACGCTGCCCTGCCTCGATGCTAGGTTCAATGAAACCCAAACGACCAGCGAGGAGTTTGCGCGGGTGGTCCAGGTTCTCGTAGAGCAGAAACCCCACATTGCAGTACCTGCGTTGTTGAAGCGTACCCAGCATGCGTTGGATCGTCTGGAGCCTTTGATGCATCACACCTACAACGATGGCAAAGGGTTCTTTGCGTCGTTCACAGATACGGTTTCCGGTCTTGATTCTGAACAGCGAAAGATTCGAGACCAAGGCACCCAATACGTCAAGTGTCTTCTTGCGGTACACACACTAGTATCAGCCCTGACAACAACCTTCCAAGGCCAGATGTTCAATACTCGTTCCTCACACAATGTCTCAAGCCAGGTCAACCTTTCCGATATGTACGCTCGACTAGTCGACAGCCTGGGTCGCCTTCATCGGAGCTGCGTCTGGGAAGAAATACTACTGCAGAAAAACATGCCCACGGAATGGGAAAAGGAGACGCGCGTCAAGAGCTCGGGTTTCGGAGCAATCGAGGCTGACAGTGTCTTCAACCTGGGTAATAACGACAGACCCACCGGACCATCGGCTGGGTCGAGCAACGACGAGACCGTTGGCTCTGCCTCTGGAGCCTCTGGCGATGCCCCAACTCCAAGCCAGAATAGTGCCCGCTTCAAGAACACTCAAATCCTACGACACCTTTTAAGCAAGATACCGCCTGGCATTGCCCCGTTCTTCCAGTCTCTCGGTAAACTTCTCCTTTTCCGTCGCACATTGGAGTCCTACCAGAAACAGGGCGCAACCATTGTTGGGGATCAGTTAGCACAGGCTGCTATCGACCAGTTGCGCTTTGAGGCCCCCAAGGCATTCGCTTCTGCTGAAGATCGATATGCGTACTGGATCGTCATATTAACATCACTTTCACAGCTAATGATCGACAACAACATGGATCGCGTGAGCCCGCAAGCCCTGACTCTCATCCTGGTATCTTTCAGGAACCTGGGTGGCTTGGCCGTACTCGCAGACATCCTCAACACGTTCTACGAATCGGCCAAAGATGTTATTCAAACCCAAGGAGAACAGCCCTCCGAGGAGTATCAGCGATTATTGAACCTATCGCTCGGTGGCGTCAAGATTATCCTTGCGTTCTATGCTCAGATCATCAACGCAAAGGTCATCAACGAAGCCACCCAGACTGCCTCGATGCAAACGCGCCCCGATCGCGAGCGTGAACGTCCCGACTATTTCCAGGCTCCTCAGTTTATCGTCGAGTTGCGCCATGCAGTGACGAAGCCAGTCCAGAACATATGGAACTCGGATCTCATCGACAAGGCGACGACTTCCATCGTCAAGACTTCCATCAATATCTTGAAGACTGTACTAGACGGCGAAGGCGAAGCTGCAGCTCCCAAGAGCGTGGATAAGATTCCCACCCGAAGCAAACCCGTCATCAAACCTTGGAAGCCGAGGAATGCCGAGCACATTCAACGTCTCAAGGATGGTCAGTACCCGGAGAACTTGATTGAAGAAGCTCTCTTCCGGTGCTGTGACAACTTCAACACTGCCCGAGAGTACTGCCAATACCAGATCCGTGACGTGCGGGCTTCTCGGAACCCGATTCCCCAGTACGAAATCGAAGCTCGTCGCGCCCCAAACGCTTCTCCGAGTCGAGGAGAGGCGGTAGCACCTGAGCCTGCAGAGACTGCTAGTACTTCTGCAAGTGAGGATACCGATGAACCCGACGGCTGGACAGCCCAAGACTCGCAGTCTGTGGAGATGGAGGATGCCGATGTTTCACAAAATGTTCAGGAGCATCCGTCTGATACGTCTGTGCTAGAACAATCACCAGCAGCAGGAACAGCTGTGGCATTGCAGGGTGGCCTCGCTTATCAGAGGCGCATGGTGACCGGCAATCTAGCAGAACCTGTCGCCGTGGATGATTTGGACCAAGAACGCGCAAACGTTCGCGAAAACCTTGTGGATCGGTCGCTCGACATTCTCAACTCGCACAACGATGTCACTTTTGAGTTGGCGGATCTGATCTCCGCTGCAGTCGCCAAGGCTACTGAGCCGGGTGCATTGCGTAGCGAGATAGGATCTACTTTGATCCAGTCGCTCATCTCCCTGCAGATGGAAGACGATTTCCGCGATCAAGGGAAGAAGATCGCAGCTTCTGCTCATTTGCTGGCCCTCATCATTCAAGACAAGGACTTCTATGAAGCTGTTGTGGAAGAACTGAAGGAAAATTTTGCGTTGTTTCTTCACTTCATCAAGATCTTCCCCAATCAGGCAGCCGAGGAATCTTCGCCATGGATTGGTCATGTCCTCGTCATCCTGGAACGTCTGCTTGCGGAGGACCAGCTCCCCACTCAGATATCCTGGACCCCGCCAACCGAGTCTGACACCGCGGAAACACCTGTCGAACCACCACCCGAGCCCATCATCGGTCTAGAAGAAAAGAACCAGCTATTCGATTCTTTGATCGAAATTCTGCCACACATCGGCAAGGATGAATCATTAGCCCTGTCGATCATGCGCGTTGTAGTGATGCTTACACGCACGCGCAAGATCGCTCAGCGATTGGCAGAGAAACGCAATATCCAGCGCCTCTTTCTCATGGTGCGGCAGCTTACAGGCATCACAAACGAGGGTCTTCGAAGCGCCTTCATGATTGCTCTACGCCACATCATCGAAGACGATGTCATGATACGGCAAATAATGCGCAGCGAAATACAGCAGATGTTCGACTCCCGAGATCGCAGACAGACAGACACCACAGGGTACACACGTCAAATGTACTATCTGGCTATCCGCGCCCCTGAAATTTTCGTCGAAGTCACCAACGAGAAACTCCAGCTTGCCCGTTTCGATCCCAATCAACGTCCGCAGACTTTGATACTTAAGAAGGATGAATCTGCCACAGAAGGCGAGGACTCCAATGCCTCTGGCGCGTCAAACGAGACCCCAGAAATCGATCGGCCTAAAGAGACCAGCGAGGCTCCTAAGCAGCCCGGTCTCGAGAGGACCAAGACTTCCGATCTTAAATTGCCGGTTGTTGAGAACCCTGACGGTATTGTTCACTACCTTTTGTGTGAACTGCTCGCCTACAAAGAGGTTGAGGACAAACCGGCACCTCCCAAAGTATCAGAGAAGGACGAAGACCCAGCGCAGCAGTCGGCCAATAACGCAGCATCGACAACTTCTCCAGAAACGGCTAATACGAGCACCGAGCAGACGAAGCCGGAAAAGGTCGAATTCAAGGCGGAGAACCACCCTATCTATGTCTACCGATGCTTTATTCTGAAGTGTCTTGCAGAGCTTCTTCAAAGCTACAACCGCACCAAGATCGAGTTCATCAACTTCTCGAGGAAGGCAGATCCATATGTTACCACTCCGTCCAAGCCTCGATCTGGCGTGCTGAATTACCTTCTCAACGTGTTGGTGCCTGTCGGTAGTCTGAACCACGAAGGCGACCTCACTTTCAAGAAGAAACTGGCCACGTCTAGCTGCGCTATCGATGTGATTGTATCACTGTGCTCCAAAACTGGAGAGCAAGGTGTTTCTAGGCCAGGTCCCAACGAATCGCCTTATGTTGAGACAGAGCTGGAGCTCTTGTTCGTTCGGAAGTTCGTTCTAGAGCATTGTCTCAAGGCTTTCAAAGATGCCTGCGCTTCTGACGAAGTTCTCGACATGAAATACTCTCGTCTACTTGGCGTAGCCGACATCTTCTCCAAGCTGGTCTCCCAACGCCCTAATGGGGAGATGCTTAATCAAAACGCCGATCTCACTCCGACGCTCAAACAAATGGCCAAGATTATGTATGAGAAGAACTTTATCTCAATTCTGACGACTGCCATTGCCGACATCGACCTTAACTTCCCTAATGCAAAGCGGGTTGTTAAGTACATTCTCAAACCGCTTAAGTGGCTGACTTATGTTGGCATGGACTTGAGCACTCGTTACGACACATCTTCTTCCCCCGAATCAACAGACGAGTATGAGATCTCTTCTGCGTCAGATGATGACCTCATGGATACGACACGTGAAGAGACTCCAGATCTTTTCCGTAACTCGACGTTGGGCATGTTTGAGCCCGGTAACGAGTCGGAGACAGACGAAGACGAAGATGAGGGTGAAGAAGATGAAGACATGTATGGAGAAGCCTATGCTGATGATATGGACTTTGATGAGGAGCTTGGCGATAACGACGAGGTTGTGTCCGAAGATGAGGAGATGGAAATGGAACTGGGCGACATCGGCCCCATTGAAGGCCTTCCTGGGGATGTGGACGTCGAAATCGAGCTTGACGATGATGGCGAGGGCATGGGCTCCCACGACGAATCTCAGACCGACGATGACGACGATAGCGAAGACGATGAGGAAGACGATGAGGATGATGGTGACGAGGACGACGACATGGGCGACCTCGAAGAGATTGAGGACATGGAGGACATGGAGGAAATTACGGGCGATGAAGAAAACGCTAGCCTCGGTGACGACCGCGAGGACAGTTGGAGCGGTGATGGCGCCTTCCCGGAGGCAGGTTCTGCACTTAACTTTGTGCTTGATCGACCGCAGCAGCTTCTTGACCAGATTCGGCAGGGCGATCTGGATGACTTCATCGACGATGATATGCAGGAAGACGAAGGTAAATTTGCATGACGGCATGTTTGTTAACAAGGCTAACTCTCGCAGATGAGGAAGAAGAAGAAGATTTTGACGAAGAGGACATCGTCTACGATCCAGGAATGGAAGATGATGATGAAGGCATGCATGAGATGGGTTGGGACTGGAACGAGCCTGCTCCGCCCTCGCGTCACTTGCACCGCCTAAGTCCTTGGATGTTTCCCGGCGGGCCCGATAATAGAGTTCTCGTGCCAGCCTATCGGTCACATCGACCTGGTGCAGGGCCGCGCATGGCAGACGATGGAGTCAACCCACTTCTACAACGATCTGGTCGTTCAGCTGACCGCCACGGTGACCCTTCGTCTGCAAACAATAGCGACTGGGTTCATGCTATCGAGGGTCGCGGTCCTCGGCTCCTCCCTTCAGACACCAGCCCTGTCTCCTTCATCAGCAATCTACTGAACGCGATGAGCCAAGGGACACTGCACACGCAGAACGGCACCGTGCATCTGTCATTCAACAACCTCCCGTTGGGTCCTCATGGGTTTTCCCCGCCGTTCGATCCCACATTCCGCCGCGATGTTCGTACACGAGATAATCCTTTAGGTCGCTCAGCACGCGAGGATCCACAATCTTCTGTAGCTTTCCTCAAGGCTTACACTCACCAACGTTGGCAGGAAGAGGCGCGCATACTATATGGCCCGAACGCGATTGAGAAGAGCCAGCGTGTCGTCAACTCAATCCTGAAACTCATGGTTCCACCCGCTATGGAGGCTCAGAAGAAGCGGCAAGCGGAGAAGGAAGCCGAGCTCGAGCGGAGGCGAAAAGAGGAACAAGAGCGCAAGGAGGCGAAGGAGCGAGAGGAACGAGAAGAGAAAGAACGCCAGGAGCGCGAGCGTCTAGAAGCCGAGCGAGCAGCTGCCGAAGCTGCCGCGCAAAATGATCAAGCGGCCGGCGGGGCAGAACCAACGGAAGATACAGCCAACACCCAGCCTGAATCTCAAGCAATGGAAGGTGTAGAGGCTGCGCAGCCCGAGCAACCAGCTGAGCCTCAGCAACGGATCACGGTGAACATCCGGGGCCACGACTACGATATCACTGATCTTGGTATTGATCTGGAATACTTGGAGGCTCTCCCTGAGGATCTGCGTGAAGAAGTTCTGCTATCGCAGATTCAGGAGCACCGTGCACAACGCCGCGCCAACGAACGCCGTGCACAAGAGAACCGCGCCGCCACACAGCAAACGCAGGGCGGAAGCCAAGACCAATCATCTAGCGAACAACAAGCTGCCGGCATTGATGACGATTTCTTGGCTGCATTGCCAATCGAGATTCGGAACGAACTGCTCCAGCATGAAGCCCAAGAGCGTCGACGACAAGAACGGGAAGAGCAACGACGACGGAGTCAAGCAAATGCCCCAGCACAAGCTGAGGATATCGATCCGGCGAGCTTCTTAGCTTCACTGGATCCTGCACTGCGACAAGCCGTTTTAATGGACCAGGACGAGGACGTGTTGCGACAATTGCCGCCTGAGATCTCTGCTGAGGCCCGCTCGTACGGCGGTGATCGTCGTCTTAACCAGTTCGACTATCTCCCGTCTGGCTTCCGCCGGACTGGGGACCGCGGCGCTGACCGTGACGCTCAACTCCAAAAGCGGAAGGCTCGGCCGTGTGCGCAGATGCTTGACAAGGCTGGCGTAGCAACATTACTACGCCTCATGTTCATCCCTCAACAAGGCAGCGCCAAGGCCAGCTTGACCCAGATCCTTCGGTACGTTTGTGAAAATCGTCAAAATCGGGCCGAGGTTATCAGCATCCTCTTGTCAATTCTGCAGGATGGTAGTGCCGATGTGAACGCCGTTGAGCGTAGTTTTGCCCAGCTCTCACTGCGTGCGAAGCAGACTCAGCAACCGCCTAGCGAGAAGACTCCGAAACCATCCAAGAAGAACGGGACGTTCTCCATCAACTCGGATGTATCACCGCTTATGGTCGTCCAGCAATGTCTAAACACACTTACCCAACTTACCGAAAAGAACCCCGCAGTCTGGACGTTCTTCCTGACTGAGCATGAAACTGGTGTTGGCTTCAAGAGCCGAGCCAACCGCAAGGGTAAAGCGAAAGAGACCAAGGCGACCAAATACCCTGTCAACGCCTTGTTGAGCTTGCTGGATCGGAAGCTAATCATCGAGAGTTCGTCCATCATGGAACAACTTACGACCCTACTTCGCATAATCACTGTTCCTCTTCAACATCTGAAGAAGGACAAGGAGAAGGCTGAGACTGAAGCCGAGAAGAAGGACGAAACGTCTGCTGCTGAACCCTCGATTGCCGCCGGGGCTGACCAGGACCGCGAGCAGCCTGCAACCGGGCAGCAACAGGCCGAGGATGTTGAGATGTCTACCGCTCCCCAGAACGAGACTGCCGCTGAAACAGCTACAGAGGGCGGGGACAGCTCCTCTAAACCCGAAGCATCAAAGGCCGAGGAAGATAAGAAAAAGCATAGAAATCTTACACCGCCTGAGATACCCGAAAGCAATCTGCGTCTTGTGGCGAAGATTCTGGCTGCTCGAGAATGCAGTGGCAAGGTATTCCAGGAGACGTTGAGCGTTATCAGCAACCTTTCGCCTATTCCTGGGGCCAAGGAGGTCTTCGGTCAGGAATTACTCGGTATCGCACAAGAATTGGCACGATCTATCCTCCGGGATCTTAGCGATTTGACCGTTCAGGTCACAAACGCTGCGTCACCAACGGATGTTCAAGGCTTGGCTCTCTCGAAATTCTCACCCGCTAGCTCCGATCAAACCAAGCTTCTCCGGGCTCTTACAGCATTGGACTACCTCTTTGATCCTACACGAGACAACAAGGAACAGAACGGCGCGGTTGCACTCGAGCCAGCACAGAAAGACGACATCCTCATGTCTTTGTATGAGGACTCCGCGTTTGCGCCGTTGTGGAACAAGCTCAGCGAATTTCTGACTGTGATTCGCCAGCGGGGTAACATGCTCAACATCGCCACCACCTTGTTACCGCTGATTGAGACTCTCATGGTTGTTTGCAAGAACACCACTCTCAAGGATGCACCGCTTGGCCGGTTGGCTAACAAGGAGTTTGCACTTTCGAGCCCACCTCCGGAGAGCAAGATGGAGAACCTGTTCTTCAACTTCACCGAAGACCATCGCAAGATCCTGAATGACCTGGTGCGGCAGAACCCAAAGCTCATGAGCGGTACTTTCTCGCTGCTCGTGAAGAACTCCAAGGTACTAGAGTTCGACAACAAGCGCAACTACTTCTCCCGCAAGCTGCATGCGCGGACTCCTGATCGCCAGCAACACCCGCCGCTTCAGCTTGCTGTCCGCCGCGATCAAGTCTTCTTGGATAGTTTCAAGTCGTTGTACTTCAAAACTGCGGACGAGATGAAGTATGGTAAGCTTAGCATTCGCTTCCATGGTGAGGAAGGTGTCGATGCTGGTGGGGTTACTCGTGAATGGTTCCAGGTCATTGCCCGACAGATGTTCAATCCAGATTACGCGCTCTTCATTCCTGTGGCTTCGGATCGTACGACATTCCATCCGAACCGCCTGAGCGGTATCAATCCCGAACACTTGATGTTCTTCAAGTTCATTGGACGCGTCATTGGAAAAGCCCTCTACGAAGGCCGCGTGCTTGACTGCCACTTCAGCCGAGCGGTCTACAAGCGGATCCTGAGTCGACCTGTCAATGTCAAGGACATGGAGTCTCTAGACGAGGAATACTACAAGTCCCTCCTTTGGATACTCAACAACGATCCTACTGATGTCATCCCCGAAACCTTGTCGGTAGAGACTGAACGCTTTGGAGAAACCGAGGTGGTGGATCTCATGGAGAACGGACGCAACATTCCGCTCTCCGAGGACAACAAGCACGATTATGTCCGCCTGGTGACTGAGTATCGCCTAACAGGTGCTGTCCAAGAGCAGCTAGAGCACTTCCTCAAGGGCTTCCACGACATCATCCCTTCGGATTTGGTTTCCATCTTCAGCGAGCAGGAACTCGAGCTGCTCATCTCTGGGCTGCCTGACATTAATATCGAGGACTGGAAGGCCAACACTGAATACTCGAACTACACCCAGAACTCGCCTCAGATTCATTGGTTCTGGCGCGCTGTCCGAAGCTTTGATAAGGAGGAGCAGGCGAAGCTACTTCAGTTCGTTACGGGAACGAGCAAGGTGCCACTCAATGGATTCAAGGAACTAGAGGGCATGAACGGTTTCTCCAAATTCAACATCCACCGCGATTATGGCAGCAAAGACCGTCTCCCGTCTAGCCATACTTGCTTCAACCGTAAGTTGATACTCTATTAAGACCCTTGTGCATATACTGACTTTGTCGCAGAACTCGACCTTCCCGAGTACGATGACTACGAATCCCTCAAGAAAGCCCTCTACATGGCCATGACGGCTGGCGGCGAGTACTTCGGCTTCGCATAAATGCCTCGATCGATTACACATTCCTTTCGTTCAGACTGTACATCTCCTTACCACCACGGGTATAGCTATGCATTGCAGGGCGTCTTTTACAGGGAGCGGGCATTAGGGTTCACGAAATGAGTACTCTGCATTGGGCGGAGCATGGTCTAGCTGGTTATGTCCGCTGTATGAGTATAATGGGGGCATGGTTAGTTGCGGAGCGAAAATGGGCGTTGAAGATGGGAGATTTAGCGGGGCGGGGCTGGCCTTGGTCTGGTGTGTGAGCATGGATGATGGATGAAGGGAGTGCAGGCCCGGATTCTGGCTGATGTGCTGACGCTGCTGGGCTGAGCTGAGCTGAGCTTGGCTTGGAGTGCGCGTGTGTGTATCTTTTCTTCTCTCATCGTTTGATGGTGGTGGCAGTAGATAGATATATACTCGAATGGTTTTTACTTTCTATGTCTGCTGTCGTGGCTGTGCGGTGTGATGTTCGGTCGGGATTGGGCGGTGGACTGCGGCATGTCTGCTTGATGTGGCAGACAAATCTACCGGGGCATGGCATAGATGCTTATGCTTTGGAATGACTTGATAGGGTACGCGCAGGAGAGAGTTATTCTGTTGAGCAAACTTGTATTGTGTCGACAGGAACGGATTGTGTTGATATTCTGAGCCGTGTGACTTTCGCGGTGGGTATCACGTTGACAATGAGTGTTTACTCTCTTATGAGGTGGGTGGAGGGGGGCGATTGAGACGACCCATGCGGGTTCGTGTATGACCCTCTGAGAAATGAAGGTCACTTTGGGAACAGCAGTGGAGTGGAGTGGAGTGGAGTGGAGTGGAGTGAGATTAGCTTTTTAGACTTGCTTGTATGTGCGATTGAGTAGGTCCTTCTTTTGTGGAAGACGACGTGGTTTGATAAGAGGTTGTGGGTATGGTGTTGGAGTTGTGAGCTGTGAGCTGTGGGTGGAAGGGATTGGTAGTATAAAGAAAGAAAAGAAAGGGTGTGTATTTGGAGTCTATTGCTCTGCGCTGATTGTGGGTTTTAAGGAAGTTGGAGTCGGTGGATGGCCTTGTTGGGATGGGTTTTTGAGGGGGTGGGTGGGGGATGGAAGTAATTCTTTTTTTGAAGAGCGTATGGAGTCTGTGGGGAGGTTTGGTGTTTTAAAGGTGGTGAGAGGGATGGATGAAGGATTGGAAGTGTTATGTTATTGATGAAGTACCTTGGGCTGCAGATGGGGATGATGTTTGATTTGTTACTGATTCTGACCGGTTGTAAAGTGGCATTGCCTTGTGCTAATCAACTGCGGCTTACCCAAGGAGTGAATCGGGAGGGAAATAAGGACAAGAAGGTATAGTTATTGTGTGTGTTGAGTACCAAAAACGATCACAGGAGGTGTCCCCCCTAGCTGACAGTTCGAAAATGAATGTAATCAAAATAAAGAGTGGATGTGCTTCATCCTGCCGCCTGTTATGTTTTTGTTTTTTTGGTTAAAATTCAGAATCGCCGACAAGTTGTGCTTGTAAATCTTCCTTCAGGACAGTCGCCATGGACAGCTCTTCCCAACTCATACCCGATTAAGCTGTGTCCGGATGTGAGTACTCCGCTAGACTTCATGCCTTGGTCTCTTCGGCCTAGGGGCACGTGAAGAAGAAGATTCGCTGTCCCTATGACGCCTCTTGCTTACACTGCCCTCTGGGATGTTCGCTTTCGGTCGGGCAATCAGGATGTCGGAGTTGGGTTGTTCGCGGGTTCGATAGAAGTCGTGAGTGCCGGGGAATCCGTGGGCCCAGTCAAGGTCTGAGTGATCGATCTTGTTCCCAATAGCTGTGATATTTGTCAGATATGGTTTTCACACTTTATGGATGGTTGTAAGTGACTGACCGTAGTGAGGCACAATATCGTGCCCATTTTCAGTGATGCCGACGCTGTCTCTGCCACCGTTCATGTTATCGCCTAGTGCAGTTTCGGAATCGCTTCCCAGATCGATCCGCGGGCCAAAAAGGTCCGGAAAGCTTGCTTCGCTACGAGTGCTTAGTAGAGCATAGAGATAATTATCGAAGCCCTCCGGACCTACGTTATGTCAGTACTTTTCAGACCTAGAAGAGCGAAATCTGCTGCACTTACTCTGCGAGTCACGCATAAAAGGTATTATGGTACCCTCGTCTGGAACATCTTCAGATGCAGGGCTTACAGCACTGGGGGGCAAACCAAGAAACGATCCTTCATTGTCGACCTGTATTTGTGGGACATATTGCTTGTGCAGAGGCAGGTCTACGAAGACAACACCGTCATTGTTCGTTGGGCTTGAGTTAATGTTTCGTCAACTGCAGTTTGCTTCTGCGATAAAATCAGCATCTTTGACTGTTGAGCGCAAGTACGAACTTACCAAGCTCATCAGATGGCCCATTGGCAGTGTGGGGACGCAACGACAATATATCCAGCCGGCGTGGACAGTCGTCTGTGTGTAGTATAATACGCAGATTCGGTCCATCTTCAGTGTGAGAACCTTTAAATGTCCACTTGACAGCTAATTCGCCACGCCGACTCGTAGACAAACAGGTGATACCGCGTGGAGCTTGAGCGAGTCGAGTCCTAGCCATTCCTTTCAGCCATCGCTCATGCCTCACGATATCCGTGTGCTGGCCTGAAGAAGCAAGCTGCGAAAGTATCAAGTCCCAGAGCCACAGCACAACGTCATCGTATGCGAAGGGGTCATCGGAGGGCGTGTCGTCATGGCAGAAAGATCCCTCCTGCGCCTGCTTGATTTCGATCCATTTATCGTGAATCTTAATGATGTTTTGAACCCATACCACATCCAGACCCAGATCACGACCCTCGACAAACTCCCACTTGATGTGCTTCGTCAGTGCATTTGAACCGAAGCAACACTTGAGGAACCAGCTAGTGTGCTGTGCAAAAGGGTCGTTGAATACTTGCACCACACGAGCTCGAGACAGACGATGTTCCTGTTCTTCCATCGGCGTTCGACAGAGCTGATGGGCTGACAGGAGTTTCCAGAGTGTTTCCGAGATAGGAACGGGATGGAGTTGAAGATTCTTTTGGATTATCTTCATATCCTAGGTAACAGTTAGCAGGTATGCCATTATATCAAGGGAGTATCAGCGTACATCTTGCTCTTTTGAAGGGATGAAGTAGAAAACTCCTTGACCGTGCTGCTTTTGACCTTTCTTAAGCATCTCGCCCCAAACTCTAGTCGCAATGTCTCGATCAAGTCGCTGTGTGTCCCCATCTAGCATGACGTCGGCGACCTTTCTCAGATCCTCCATGAGGAGCGCAGTGTAGAGCGGTAGGATGTCTCCTTTCCCGTGGTTAGAGCGAATAGATTTAGCCCAGATATTCGTAATGGTTTTGGCATCCGTGAATGTATCACTGAGACATCTCCGATCCCGATCTACCTCGCCATCGCGGAGGTTATACCCATATCGAAATGGCATCCCGGTAGCGCTACCATGTGGAAGCCGCAACCCTTGTAGGTATAGTTTGCCTGCATGACTATCAGACATGATCAGGTCACCGTCTGCGGTCCTGATAAGATCATCTGGCGGATCAAGATCCAGAGTGACTTTAAGCCACTCTCGAAAGTCCACCAGAGGGATCTTTCGACTCTTTATTTGCCCTTGATCTTTTCCACGGCTCCTGCGAGCTGGTGCGCCAATGACCACCTTCACGTCTTCCCAGATGTGGGCTTTGGTTGTCCGGGGTTTGTTTTTGACAGCACGACGCTGACGCATAATCGTGTCTGGGTTGCATCTCGTCAATCTGAATTGAAGCTGTCGGTCTGTTCTGAAGCTGGTGTTCCATCTAAAACTTGAGGCTTCGATCCGGAAAGTACAGTTGCATGGATAGCGTCGAAAAGCCAATGCTGCCAGCTTGAGACCTTCGCCGTGCTTCCCAGTCTGTGTTTTATCGCGCGCCTTTGTAGTGCCACCTAGAGAAAGATGCGACATATAGAGTTTCGCGTTGAAGTTGGTGACTTCGAGAACGCCGTTGTCGTCACCATCCCGCTGGAAGCGTATGAAGCCTAGCAATGGAGACTGCGCCTGGGTAGGGTGCCGCACCTCGATCAGGATGTGCCGCTGGGTCTCTGTAATATTGGGGGCAAATTGGTCAAGAGTAAGATTGCTTGACCGACAGATGGCGTCTCTCCTGGAGTCTATGAGTGCCCAACCGCGTGTATGTACTGGCGAAGCCAGAGCACTTACCAATTTTGGAAGGCCTCACGGAATCCTTCTCTAGGGCCCCAATCAGGCTTGTAACGGGCAACCAAGCCGGTCGGTACAGTCTTTGTTTTGTCAATATCACCTAAGTCGTCAAATAGAAGGATATCGTTGTCTTCTCCGTCATCGGAAGAATCCGAGCCAGCCTGCGACCAGGCATCATACTCCTCGGCAGCGCCGGACATATCGTTGCCAACGGCACGATTAAAACTGTCAAGGGCGATCCGTTGAAAGCACACAATCGAGAGGCGTCAGCAAGACCTTCTTAAAGAAGAAAAAGGTCAGAGTCGGGTCGTGGGGCAAGAGCAGGAGCAAACACATGTGAAGCTAAGACTAATCCGGCATAGACCTGTTTACATGAAGGTCTGGCGGATTCGGCGAAAAACGATAGCTCATCGCATCGCATACGAGTAATCGCTCCGGTGGCGCCGCCAACCCTAGCTCAGAGTTATGCACAACTAATACAAGTTTCGGAATGAGCGAATAAACAATGTTGGTTGACCCCCTTAGAGTTTTTGAGGCTACGCGGATGTGGCGTAGATCCTGTGTTTTGCATGGGTGCAACGGCGTATTGGTGCATGTACAGCCGGGCGTGGCATCTCCTTTACCTGCCCGGCAGCGGACGGCAATGCATATCATTGGTTCAGTACAAAGATAAGGTAGGTCTCACCAATGATAGTACATAGTTATCTACGATCTCGTAAAGAACAAATAACTACATGTCGGATGCGCGGGCTGGGGCGGAGTGTATTCAGTTTCGCCAACCCCTTGTTAAAAGTCTGCCTTAGAACGGGCCAACTATGTGTGCAGCACGCGAAAGCCCTGAGAGCCTGTGTCATGAATATCCATTCTACATTTTGATATGCTCGAGGCCAGTCCCGACACTGTCGTTTTCTAGAAAGTCTACGATAGGATTGATCTTTTTCCTATGTAGGCCCCAATGTATTGACAAGTAAAGGAAGTTAGTAATTCTTGACGATGACATCACTTAATCTGAGAATAGCAAATGTTCTGCGAAGCTTTAGTTGTGAGAATGAATCCATTCGAAGCGCCCAAGGAAGTTAAGATGCAGATATATAACCCCCGTCCCGTCGAGGGCTGAAATTACGTGCCTTCTACCGTGCCTTACTTTACATATTTGGGAACGCTAAAGTATTTCTAAAATAGCTAAGAAAGTAACTTCCTGTTCCGGGTCTTCCTTTCGCATGTAATTGAAGTTGATCATCCATAGCTCCTTGGTATGGAGTATTGGTGGGGAGGACTTGCTAGTACACGTATCCAAAGTTATAAAAGTACGAGGGGCCCAAATCATCCCAATCGATCCGGAGGGCACCGTCTCTGTACGTTGCCATGATGCTCATATGAACCCCGCCATCTTCGTAATGCTCCAGTGAGATGTTTTGCAGCCTCGGCAACTTTGGCTTCGATGCATCCAAGATCTCGTAGAATTTGAGAAGATGATAGCAGAGCATGTCGACGTCATACTCCCATTCAGTGTAATATGTATGCTGTATGTGGAGATGGCGGTCTGGGGTCATGTAAGCTATAGTAGGTGGTTGTTCCACATCTAAATCATATATGCGATCAGCATCGTACGTGGAGGTAGGTCGCCTAGGCGCAGGTCAGCTTGAAAATTAACGTCGCCTACTGGGCGAACACGAACCATCGCTCTAAGCTCCGTGTTTTTTCGGTATGCGGCCAATATATGCTTTCCAAATCTTCATGATGGCTGTGAGCCCAGGGGTTGAGGGTGATGCGGGTAACACCTGAGCCAAAAACCCGGCTTACTATGTCCACAACATGTTCTGCAGAGTCAAACCCGGGTGGGCAGTGTTCCGGAGGCTGCGGATGTGCCATGATCATGTTGGTCACCACGACTGTTGTTGGCTGGGGGGAGATGGGCTTCTGTAGCGAATCCGAAAAGTCCTCTGTAACCTCTGGCGTAATCTCGATGCTGTAAATGATATTCATCATTTGTACTTTGGCGCGACAAGCTTCAAGTGCTGCGGAGCGCGCCTCGGTACAGACAGTTGCCATTGGCAGGCGGTTGACTAGGGTCTGGAACTCGTTTACACTGATACGAAGCTTGTCGCCATTGCGTGAGCGCTGCACATACACCCGGAGAGCATCTTTTTCCGTGTGAGAAGGTATGTCATCGTAACCAACGAGAGCCTGGCGCTGACGCTCAGCTCCCGGGCTAGAACACTTTGTCACACCGTCAGCGATCCTATAGTTCACGAATATGATGTAAGTGGAGTTGAACACCAATATATGTATATGCCGCTTGATCGCGAAAGTACATCGGCAACTGGATACCAGCGTGGATGTTTTTACATGAAGGTGGACCGGTTTTGCTTACTTCATGGCTATTAGTAGGTCTTCAAACAATCACAGCGATGCTGAGGGAACTTAGGACAGGCGCGCACCTCTTGTAGTTGAATGGCAGCAGCTTCGAACCATATCATGTCCCGCAATTCCCTTGGGAGTCGTGCGAACATATTTGCCGACGCTTCTTGAGTTGAATCGACCAAAGGCGAGGTTGCACTGTGAACGAGGGTACTACGTCTCTTGTGTATTTAAATCGTCAGGCCCACTAAGTACAGTGCCCAAGTGGGGCTTCCACAACGCTTCTCATTGGCTGAAATCCGCGCAGAGTGGGTCTTGCCTGGCTGGCAAGGCTCCGGACTCCATTTCAATCTTGCGAAGGACTGGAAGACATTTTGTTTCGTTTCTTCCGGGCAGTGAATATTCCGCTCGCGACTCAACGCTGATGACCAGTTAGAACTTGAATCGCAGAGTATGCTGTAACCGCCTCGCCGTGCGGACATGAGCGATGTGCACCGTACGACGTTGTCATGCGGCGTGGTTGGGAAGTACCTGTAGTATTCGGGCGGCACAGTTGGGGCTATTCTGCCATGACTGCGTAGATGTTGACGACCACGGATAAGCGAGGCGTGAAGCACGGGGGCACAAACATGGATCCATGTATGTATTTGACCCACGTGAGCTTCGTTCCCGCCGGAGTGGAAAACCGGGCGGCACAGGTTTTTCGCACAGTGATTGGGATACATAGTGTAAGGCTACGGTAGGGACCCACAATGGAAACCATACCACCATAGGCACTAAAATCAGCTCTGGGTTCTCCAGAGCAGCCCTCAGCGTTCTCGTAAATCAATAACATACACCCGCTTTTCTCCTCTATCTACCTATGGTATGCATCCTACTTGAACACTGTTTTTCCGTAGATTGGCTGCATCGTGCTTAGGTACTGACCATGCCCACTGCATGAGGGAAGCATGCGCCTTGTGCAGTCCGACGGCGTGGGTAATGTATTCGTACGGGCATGTAACATCACGGAAATGATAGGGATTCAGAATAGAAGAAACCCGCGATCTATTAGAATACGAAATCGCTGCCATAGCCAGAAGATGAGTACTTGTATCGCCTAGTCCTACAGACTTTCGCTCAGTCACTCCTTCTCTTCTTCAGTCTCTCTTTCCTCCAATCTGTTTTTTTTTATTCATCATCCTTCGCCTGTCCAACACAGGCTTACAGTGATCCTTATCAAATTATAACATTCGTTTTCTTTTCACCAAGCACTCATCGTAATGCGAATAAGCTTGCTCTTGACTGTTGGGGCTGCACTGAGTCTGAGGGCTCACGCAGCACTTGGTAATGTCATTTGTGATACGAAACATCACTCCAGTATAGATTTATTGGAAGAAGCGACAGAACTCTGCTTCAAGCACGTTTGTGCTGATCATGGGCATAGAAATCAAACTCTAGAGCACTGCGGACCAATTGTTCTCACTCACACTCCACTCGGAACTGTTTTGCCTGCGCCGGAAAGTTGTATCACGGGATTTCGAATTATCGTCGACAAATGCTTTACTACTGAAGGCGTCCAGGGAGGTGCTTCGGAAACTCCAGAAGCTTTGTACTCTATCTTCACAACGAGTGACAGCAATGGCCAAGAGGAAGAGTCAGATGAAGATGATGGAACAAACTCTAGAGACATAGCCACCCACTTCGAAACCGGACCCGGGTCGGCTGCAAGCAATGAAATCTGGTCGTATGAGGACAGTGATTTAGAGGAACGAGCTTTTCAAGACGGGGACGATGAGAATGAAGGAGTCAGAGACATTTACGATGTACCAGATGATGATCACTCGAACATGCAGGTACAACGACGTGCAAGAGGGGGAAGATTTCGGACTGGGAAGGCAAGGGGAAGATCAAGATCGAAGACCAAGCCAAAGATCACGCACAGGACTAGACCGAAAGCAACACACAAGACTAAACCAAAGACCACCAAGCCAAAGACCACCAAGCCGAAGAGTTGTCCAGCAGCGAAGCCAGCAGGCAAAACCGGGGCCCCTGGAAAGGGCAAGAAAACGGTTCGAGATGTCGTCGAGAGCATTTCCCCTCAACTGCTTTACGGCAAGCTTTTTCACCGAGCCCGTTCTCCCACCTCACCAGTCTCACCTGGTTCTTCTAGCCCTCGCAGAAAAGGCGACAAGCAAGCTGATGCTGAGTGTGAGCCTAGTGTAAGACTATGGTACCGTGCGGAACATTTACACAGAGATGTTTTCATGCATTGGACGTTTGAGAGAAAGACTGGCTGGTCAAACGGTCTCAAAAGGCTAGAAGAGCACCGAAATCGTAAGATTGCAGCTAGAGACATCTTGGAAAGAATGACTGATGGTGGTATACTCGATGTGATCAGAGTGAAGAAAGCACAGATAACCGTCAAGGGTAAGCAGAATGGTGGTTCTCTTCCCAACGAGTATTTACACGACGAGGGAAACTACGTTCTCTGTAACGGGGGCTTCTTCGTTAGGAGAAAGAAGGAGGGAGAACATTACGATCGCTGGTCAATAGGGAAGACAAGCTCCACGACCAACCATTATGACATCCCCATTGACTATCAGGGATACTACGACTACCTGAATAAAGATGTTGACCCGAACAACTATCTAGCAAGCGGTCCGCGGCTCGATCGGCACCACCCCTTGGAATTTTCTCTCGACATATTTAAGTTCTTCGAAGATCCTGCCACCAAGAAGGACCCGAGCACATATGCATTGAAGGCTGGTAGCCTCGCACACGCAAGTGAGCCTAACGAACGCCTTGTCATCGCCGAACTGCAGAACGGCGATAAGTACATCTTCGCATACACTGCCACGACCAGAAATCATGGTGTCGATCTCAACAAGATGAGAGAGATTGTCGAAGAATTTTTGGAAGTCTTTCACGGAGTCAAAAAAGCGAAGAAAATTCTCAACTTGGATGGCGGAGGCAGTCTCTACCTGGCCTGGAAACCTGCAAACAAACATTTTCGGGAGATAGCTAAAGGGAAATCAGCAGATGAATCTACACAGGCCGGTAGCGGGACAGAAGATCCCAGAAAAGTCACTAATTTCGTCAAGCTCACTGCGCTAGGTTAGGCTTCGGGAGGACGCTGTTTCGCTGGCAGGATCTGGGTGATTTTGTTTCCCATTTGATACGTACTTTATTTTTGAGCTGTCAGCTATAGGGGATACACCGTTTTGTGATCATTTTTGTACTCCTCACGGAAACTCTATCTTTTTTGTTATTACCTCCCTCCAGAGTTGATAGGTACGATACTTGGTAGTAGACCCCTAACATGGGCGCCCTCCGCCACACGCCAGACCGCTTACGTGTCATTCCTGGTGCTAACACAAATCCGACTAGCTTGGTTTAATACGAGAGCTCAGCCTTTGGGCTCCTCTTCTTGTTGTTATCTCGATGATATGCAATTGAAAAGATCAATCCAGTGGAACTCTGGGGGACTTCGGGATAGAGAAGTCTGTCGACCTCAAAGCGAGCGATATCACGAACATTTCCGACAAGACAAAGAACGGCGTTCGCTTCTCAGCTATGGATCCGGCCAGCAGGTATTCTAACATCTCCCCCAAACAATTACTGATTACAGTCACAAGGTTTGGCTGTAGGAGTTGCCGGTTTTGCCTTCCAACTCTTCCTTGTCGCGAAGTCGGGCTACAAGCTCTTGCAGACGGCAGAATCGACCAGTGAAACTTCACTTCTCTAGACGCTGATGGGTCTGGAACAAACTTTTGGACTGTTTGCGTTGACGTGGGTTCCACGAGAGAACAACCCACGTGCCGGTGTTTCAGCCCCAATGCTCACCCCAGTCAGTCACTCCCCGCAGAGTCCGAAACGGCTCGGCTTCCCCGAAGAGCACCAATCTAGGCGAAAATCCCCACACGTTCCTTTTTGCAAATCTCGGTTTTGGTAAATTGATGTCTATTTTCGAACAAAAGCCGTTATCTAGCAGTACTATGTACAAGTGGCGTGCTACACCTCCACAAAAACGGTATAATAAAGGAAGGGTATATCCGACGCGCCAGTAAATGCTTCCGAACACCTCCGCCAAAATACGAAACGCCAACAACATGCAAGCCTCCAAATGATATCGTGATTAAGTCGTTTGATTACACCATGTGACTCGTGTCCAAGTTCTTCATCTCGGCTTCTTTCTCCTCCTTCGGGATCTTGGGCATCATGAAGCAACTGGCTAGCAACGCGGCACCTGCCAGCACCGCCATCAGAATCCACACGCTCTTCAACGACTGGACGTACATGTCCGCGATCTGAACCTTCGCAGAGCCCGGTCCACCAGGTGTGGCTCGGATGCGGACGAGTAGGGAGACGGATTGGACCGCGTACTCCTTTGCGAAGTTGTGATAGATCTCGCTGGCATCCAGCTGGTGCAGCAGTCTATTCTGGAAGACGCAAGTCGACAGACTGACACCAAAGGCCTTCCCGAGATAGTGGAAGTAGGAAGAATTCGTAACCGCGCGCCGTTGCCGCTCGTCGTCTTGCTCTCGACTGGCGATCAGCTCGGAAGCAGTGTGGAGACTCGGAAACAAGATGCCGATTCCGGTGCCGGACACGATGGCTATGGTTACCCACTTTCCGTCTGCTGAGGTGCGCGTGTAGAAGGTGGTCATGGCCACGCCGAACAGGACGAGAAGCCAGCCCAGCCAAATGGCGTAGATCCAGGCGTTCCATTTGCTGATGACGAGGAAGGTCACGAGGATGATGATGGCGAGCGGGATGGTCCAGGGGAACCAGCGTACTCCCGCAGGCACGTCCTTGGTGCCGGCATCGGCGACACCGAAGTAGAGAGGCTGTATTGATGTCAGCATATGTTGTTGTAGTATTGTTGGGGCCATTGCAACTTACCATGAAGAATACGTAGGCACCGATGATGCACCCTTGTACCGTCGTGCCGACGTACATCCCGAGGCTCGTGCGATCCATGAAGCCATCAATGGAGATCATGGACTGGAATGGTGCGAACCAGGACCAGACGCAGTACAAGACGATCCCGATCAGGCCGAACTGGATGGGTATGAGTGTGCGCGGGCTAGACCATGCGTACGTAGTGCCTCCCTGTTCTGCTGTTAGCTGACATTCATCGGATCTAAGCAGCCTCGCTTCACTCTGCGCAACGAACAACGTCGGAGCACGTCGCCCAATGGGATATAGTCGAGAGCACACTTACCCAGCTAATGCCCACGAGCAAGGCGACAAGCGAACCTGTCATGAGTACAAACCCCACCCAATCGATCTGCTTCAGCTCGTAAAGCTTCGAACCATACTGGGTGGATTTTAGTTGTGCGAAGAACGCGAGGATCAAAAGCGAGCTGATGCAAAACGGGAGATTGAGCCAGAAGATCCAGCGCCATTGCGATTGTTCGGCGAGAGCTTCGCCAACCGCAGGACCTGTCAACGCGCCAACAGCCCAGCTGTGAGGATGTCAGTCAAATTACGCAGAGACAAGGCCACACTTACACCAATCCGAGGACAGCTGACCATCGCCGCTTGTCCAAGGGAGACACGAGATCCGTGATGATGAGATCCGAGAGTACGAACACGCCACCTGCGCCAACACCCTGTACAGAACGTCCGAACAATGCTGTACCCATATCCCCAGCGATGGCCGTTACAAGCGACCCAACAATGAAGAGCGTCAGTCCCGTCAGTAGCATCGCTTTGCGACCGAATATCTCAGCAAACGCCGAGAACATCGGTATAACGGCTGTAGCCGCTACCAGGAAGGAAATACCCAACCAGAACGTGTTCACAGACGATCCATGGAGTACGACTGCAATCGTCTAGCGGGAATTTAGCAAAGTCCCCAGGTTTAGTTCCACATGGACGTACCGGCAAAGCAATCGAAATCGCAGTTGCATCCCAAGCCATGACGAGGTTGACCAGGGCCAAGCAAATGCCCGTAGCATAGAATCGCCAGTCAACCTCCAGCGCAACTCCCTTGAAATGTCGAACCTCCTTCTTCAGTTGGGGTCTGCTCTTTGGCATGCTCTCAAAGCTCACGCCTCGACTGGTACTCGGCGTCCCTGGCGTTCTCCTCCCAGCACTCCTGCTTTCGTCGCGCTCATGCCGGCTCCTCGATAAACTCCTACTGCCCTTGCTGCTCGTACTACGTTTACTTCCATTACTTTTGCTGCTCTTGTAGCTGTACAAGCCTCTCTTCGTGTCGCCTCGGCGAACCTTTGAATTAAGCTCTCTTCCACTCCGTGCCTCGGAGTCGAGAGCTTCGAAAGTGAAGCGGTCGGGTACTGGGGTCTTGCGAGGGGGCTCTTCCAGGAAGTGCGAGAGGCGGTCGGACTCTGCTTTTGGGACCGCGAACTGCAGGTGCGCTCTTTGCTTTTGGGAGAGATTCGCTATGAACTGCGCAGCTCCGGTTGGCTCGGGTGTTGGCGTCCCACGCCTCGACGATCCAGGAGCGGGGCTGCCAGTTCGCGATTGTGGGAATGCAGAGTAGGTAACAGATCTCAGTGGTGGTGATGGGCCTGGCGAGGGAGCCGATGCTTTCGATTGTGGTGTTGATGGGACTTTGTGCTCTGGTCTGGAGACTGCGTGATGGGCAATCTCAGGAAAGGCGATGGTGTGCTCTTGTTCAACATTTTCATCCTTGGGCGGGGGTAATGGCGGTGCTGATTCAGGATTCATCTTCAATATCCCAGAGCTCTCTTTATCGCGACATGATACCATTCACCTCGATTGACGCGCAACCTGACGACCAAACAGTAGGAACTCGGAGGCAGACCAGGCGGGCACATAATCATATAGCTCGGATTTCGTCGTGCCTGGTACCTGACTACCTCTCTACCCTTCGGACTTGCAGGTGCTGAGTTCTCTAGCGCCATCCGCCGCTGCGTGGCGACACCCCTGCCATCCACCACATTGGGGGCTGCGATCCCACGCTATCCTTGTACCACCAGTCCGAAGACTAGGATACGGAAGGTGTTTCAGAGCAGACGTTTGTTTCAAGCTGTATGATTGGTGAATCGTTTGGAGGGCGAAGGCCCGTGAGAGGACCACTGTTCCAACGTCCGGCACCTTGCTGGAATAGCATAGGCAGGCCGTGTGATGATGGCATTCAGCATCTGCGTGACATTAGCGAAAGGACTTCGGGTGCACACATGAGCGCCACGCTCACGAAAAGGTGAGGAGGTATTGCCTTCCAGAACATCGTCCCGTGTGTTCGCTTTCATCGTGTGCGATCGATGTGATGCGATCCACACGCCGCCTCACGAGGACCACAATGCACATCCTCATCCCGAAATAACCCTGAGCTGCTCGTGCCCTAGGGAATATACCACAGATCCAAGGGGTTTCGCCAATCACTGGACATGATTTTCGGGTGCGCGACCGCGCCTTGGGGATCCCTTACGAGCACAGCCCGTCAACGTGTACATCACCGAAGCGATCGCTCCGACGTCTCCATCAGTACTGCCCACCGCCCAATGTCCGGCCTAGAACAATCGACGCCAAAGGACATCAGCGCGCACTACATCGTCCTTGCGGATGCTTGCATGGGTGCAGGACTACCACGCGACGCTGACGAGGGTTTACCTTTCTAGAACGCACTAGGCGACTTTGGGATAGACGAGCAAAAGGCCGACGGACTCCATGTATTGAGGCTCTGCGGCGTTGCCTGCTTACATGAGTGAGTAAATATTTGCGCAGCCTCGTGATGCATGGAGGACGTATAGGCTCAGATGTCCTCCGCAACCGAGGGACTGCTGCCCAGGTGACTTCTGGGTTCTAGGGCAAGATCCACGTCAACAGAAATGATGAATGTCCTTCTCGTCCGTAGCTCTGCGGCCTAGCGAGCACATCAATTCATCAGGAGGAAGGAACGGTGATCTCCGATGTACCCACTCCGCCTCCGGAAAACTCCAGTCTCGCTCAGCGGCGATCAACGGCTTAGGTCATCCCGAGATGCTCCTTCATTTGGTCATTGCAAGGACTAGCATTCCATCTGCGTCTTCGCAGGCGTAATGGCCCGTTTCTTTAGATTTAAGGGCAGAATCGCACGCCTCAGTACCTACTCCATGAAGGGTTTATAGGACGGCGAAGCGGTTAGAGGTTTCGCAGCTGCCTTTGTTTGTCATGTGTATATAGTACACCCTTTTCTTTCTGTAGTGCTGTCACTGACGGAAGCTTTAAGAAACCGTACAACAATTAAGACGAAGACCACCCCCTTACCAGAGATAGTCTTGGTACAAGCGAGCGTAGCATACAGCTGGACGAAATGGTGTACAATTCATGATACAGTATACATACAAATCTATGAGGACGAAGCCGAGGGTAGGCGGGCAGCCACTTCCTCGAGGGGCTCAAGAGGGAGCTTCCTTCTGGGTCTCTTAAGGTCCTCGGCCGTGACACCGTTAACACCCACCTTTGTGATGCCCATCTTGGGTGCATCACCCTTCTTAACAAACTCCCACAGACCTATGAGGGTTAACAACGGTACTGGAACAGAGCAAGAGGCGCCTCACCCGGCAACTTGTTCCCAGCCAAACGGAAGGCATCCTTCACGACCTGTTCGTGCAAGTCTCCCTTGATCTCGAAGACGACCTTGCTGACGGACAATCGCGTGGCCCAGTGATCAAAGCTTCCCTTTCCCTTTCCCATTCTGACTTCGTTGCCGCTCGTGTAGACACCGATGTTGGCAGAGACGCGTTCGTAGAGGCGGAACTTCATACCACGCAGGCGCTTCTTGATGGTCTCTTCGGCAATGTGGAGCTGCTTCGAGGAAATGCGGCGGTCGTGGTCGCGCATGCGCAGGCCGTAGTCGCCCCATACGACGGTGGTGCCGCGCATGCTACCGCCCGTGGCAACATGACATCGGCCTTTCCGCGACTTGCGGGATTCGCCGGCTTTGGGGGCAAGCCAGTTGAGGCGGTGCGGCGTGGAGGAGAAGGCGCGGGCGGAGGGGATGCGCAGGTTGGTGGATGCGACGGTCGGGAGCACTGCGCAGA
Organism: Karstenula rhodostoma CBS 690.94; assembly: GCA_010093485.1. Lineage (NCBI taxonomy): Eukaryota > Fungi > Ascomycota > Dothideomycetes > Pleosporales > Didymosphaeriaceae > Karstenula > Karstenula rhodostoma. The sequence continues at coordinate 1,581,716 of MU001497.1, read as the reverse complement.
TTAGCACGTTGGAGCCGCGGAGAAGGCGCGAGGGCAGCCCGTACATCGTGGGCGAGAGGCCGACAGGGTCATCTGGCCCAATTGAGCGGCCAGGCTCATGGCGGCTATTCTGGGCGGCGGCATGATGGACGGCAACAGTGAGGACGCAGGTGCGGCCAAGCATCACGGTTGACTTCGAACTTCGGCTGTGGCTGGTGCGTGGCGCGGCTGGCAACGCCCAAGCGGGAAAGGGCCGCCGCGTGAAGCGTGATGGCGCGCGACTGCCTGGCCCGTCATTGACGCGTTTTGGGCGCCCCGAGTCTCTGTCCCATTTCATCTTCACCTCCCCTCCGCCCGCGCACACAACACCCACGCCGCCCATACGTCGTCCGTATTGCAATTGCCGGATTGGCTACACACCAGGAAAGATGCCGGCGGATATCCGCAGTTTCTTTGGCGGCGGAGCAAAGGCGAGCCAGGGCAGCCAGGCTTCGCAGAAGAAAGACGAGGTGCGTCAAAGAGCACTGCAATCGGTTGCAGTTGCCCGGCTTGAGTGCAACTGGAAGCTCGGCGGACTGACATAGGACCGCAGAAGCCTGCGCCAAAGAAGGCAGCGCCCAAGAAGCCCGGCCGTGCAAGCCGTGTGGTCATAGACGATTCCGACGACGATGATGATGTAGACGAGCCAGCGTGAGACTCGCCGCAAATCTCTGCGGATGGCGCAGTTGACCTTGTGCAGACCCAAAAAGGCCACCCCGAAGAAGCCTCCGCCCAAGAAAGCCAACAAGGAGCCGTCCCCCGAGCTCCAAGAGACGACCACGTCCGAGTTCTTTGCCAGCAAGAACAAACCCAAGCGCTCGGAGCCTGTCAAGAAGAAGCCCGCCGAGTCTACGCCAAAGCCAATTCCGGTGAAGGCGAACGGAAAGGCGTCCAAGAACTCGACATCGGCGACAAACAAGCGAGGCCCAGGGAGGCCGAAGAAGCAGGTCACCTCGTATGCCGCAAAGGACGACGAAGATGAGTTTCCGGACGACGATCTCGACGACGCGGACGACATATTCGGAGAGGACTTCAAGCCCCGAGGCAAGAAGGATGACTACGTGGAAGCGGTAGCCAGCGATGACGACGATCAACCTGTTCCTCTTCCACATAGGGGAACGCCCAAGAGGCCTGCGAAGAAGCAAAAGACAGTCAAGGATGAGGACGATTTTGACCCAGAGGACGAGGACATCGACATGAAAGACGTGGATGCAGAGGACGACTTCGTCGAACCAGATGTGGACGAGCGAGCGACTAAAAGCAAGCCCAAGAAAACCTCGACCGCGAGCAAGAAACGGAAGACTCCCGAACTCGAAGACGAGGACGATGATGAAGAGGACGAGGACGAGGAGCCCAAGTCAAAACGCGGCCGTCCGAAGAAAGATGCACCAGCCAAGGCACCTGCGAAAAAGAAAGCCAAGAAAGAAGAGGCGGTCGAGAGCAAGGACATACAAGCCATCTACGACAGCATACCCCTGGTGCGCCCACCAACCCCTCCCCCGAAGGATGAAGCTGCGAAGTTCGACTGGAGACAAAAGGCCGGCGGTGGGAATGCAGATGCCGCACCAGTGGGCGGTGATTCAGGGTCAATGCCCTCGGGGAGCGAGACTTGTCTCGCCGGACTGACCTTCGTGTTCACGGGCGTTCTGCAGCGGTGGGGTCGAACGGAGGCTCAAGAGCTCGTCAAGCGGCACGGCGGCAAGGTTACCGGGCAGCCCAGCAAAAACACAAATTACATCGTTCTCGGACAAGATGCTGGCCCAAGCAAATTAAGGAAGATAAAAGACTTGAACATCAAGACCATTGATGAGGATGGCCTCACAGCACTCATAGAAAAGCTTACGGCAGCTGGCAATCAGGGTGATTCGAAAGCTCAGGCAGCGCACAAGGAGAAGCAACGTAAAGAGGAAGAGAAGATCGAGGCGCAAGCCGCAGAAATGGAGAAAGAGGAGCAGGCCAGGCTGAAAGCTTTGAAGAAAACAGAAACCGCCAAGAACGGCAAGGTCTTATCCGCCTCTGCCTCTGTCTCTGCTGATAGCTCAGAGCCAGCAGTTGACTCGCGACTCTGGACGACCAAATATGCACCATCTTCACTGAACCAAATTTGCGGCAACAAAGCTACAGTGGAGAGGCTGCAGCGATGGCTGCAAAGATTCCCCAAAAGTCTGAAGACCAACTTCAAGCTAGCTGGACCCGATGGTAGTGGCTCTTTCCGTGCAGTCATACTCCATGGTCCCCCAGGCATCGGCAAAACCACAGCCGCGCATCTGGTCGCCAAAATGGAAGGATACGACATCGTAGAAAGCAACGCCAGTGATACGCGCAGCAAGAAACTTGTGGAGCAGGGCTTGAGGGGCGTTCTGAGCACGAACTCCCTCAACGGCTACTTCGCAGGCGACGGCAAGAAGGTAGAGGCTGGGAAGAAGAAGATGGTCCTCATCATGGACGAAGTCGATGGTATGTCTGCCGGCGACCGCGGTGGCGTGGGCGCCTTGGCTGCTGTATGCAAGAAGACGGAGGTTCCTATGATCTTGATCTGTAACGACAGGCGGCTGCCCAAGATGAAGCCGTTCGACTATGTGACCTTCGATCTGCCGTTTCGACGACCGACCGTGGACCAGATCCGGTCTCGTATCATGACAATTGCTTTCCGTGAAGGGTTGAAAATGCCTGCGCCGGTCATCAACGCGCTGATCGAGGGTAGCAATGCTGATATCCGACAAGTGGTGAACATGATATCCACAGCCAAACTCGATCAAGAAGCTATGGACTTCGACAAAGGCAAGTCAATGTCCAAATCTTGGCAAAAACACGTTGTCTTGAAGCCATGGGATATCACGCAGAAGATCCTCGGCGGTGGCATGTTCGCTGCCAGCAGCAAAGCCACTCTAAACGATAAGATCGAACTCTACTTTAACGACCACGAGTTCAGTCCTCTCATGCTGCAGGAGAACTATCTCGGTACCAACCCCATGCAAGCATTGCAGTACGATGGACCGGAAAAGAAGTTGAAGTTACTGGAACTAGCTTCCGATGCCGCTGATAGCATCAGCGACGGAGACCTCGTCGATCGCATGATCCACGGTTCGCAGCAGCACTGGAGTCTAATGCCGACACATGCGATATTCAGTTTCGTGCGGCCGGCCAGTTTCGTCGCTGGAAGCACAGCTGGTCATAGCACTCGTTTCACAAATTGGCTTGGCAAGAATAGCTCTCAAGGAAAGCTCACGCGCCAGGTCAAGGAAATACAGGCTCATATGCGTTTGCGTTCGTCTGGTGATCGGCATGAGGTCCGACAACAATATGTTCCCATCCTCTGGCAGCAGCTTGTCAAGCGTCTAGAAGAGGGAGGGAAAGAGGCTGTCCCGGAGATCATCGAACTCATGGACAGCTACTTCCTGACAAAGGACGACTGGGATGCAATTATGGAGCTGGGTGTGGGACCCATGGTACAAGAGAAGGTCAAGATCGCTTCGCAAGACAAAGCGTCCTTTACTAGACTGTAAGCATACTTCTACAGATAGCTGTTAAAGGTGACTGACAAGACGCACAGGTATAACCAGCAGTCCCATCCACTCCCTTTCATGAAAGCCTCGAACGTCGTCGCACCCAAGAAAGCGGCCAAGGAGAAACCCGATCTTGAGGAAGCGATCGAAGAATCTGACGAGGAGGAAGTAGTGAATGAGATCAAGGAAGAAGACGAGGATGTCGACATTTCTAAAGACAAGTATGTCAAACAGCCCAAGAAAAAGGCTGCAAAGAAGACCACAGCAGCCAAGCCTCGGGGCAAAAAACGCGCTGCGGAGGATGATGACGATGTGGAGAGCGAAGAAGAAGTCAAGCCGAAGGGCAAAGGAAAAGCCAAAGCTGCTGCGAGCAAAGCGAAGAAGAAATGAGCTCTTTTGTGATTGTGTTGGGTTGTGTCATGGTTCTGGACATTCTTTGACCGGTAAAGCGGCGGGTTGTAAAGGTGGTTTATATGGGCATGTTGCTTTGTACGAGACCGAGACCTGGTCGATTTGATGAGCAGGAATAATTTTGAGAGCATTCTCGGGGCAGGGTGTCGTAGCTGGATAGCGTGTAAGTATCCCTTAGCCGCAGATCATGCTGAAAGAGCATTTTGAGAGGTTTCTCAGGGAGTATAAGGTCATATTGAGCATGGAGAAGTTGGACGGAGAGTTGCTGCAATGGACTGGAATGAATTGCATTCACCGCGGAAGTGCGCTCGTTCGTACAATATTGACTTGACTCCATACGTATCAATCACTCGCTTCACCTCAGGCTGCTTGATGATACTTGTCACCACTTTTGCGGCAGATAAGTACGAAAGTGTACCAGGTTACCGCACGCGAGATTTCCCGACGGGAAAGCATCTCATTGGCCCGATTACGCGCGTTCCTGCGAATGGGAAAGCCCATCGAACATCCCCCATCCCACTCCTAGACTACACTATCACTACTGCGTGACTTATTCGAACAACATTTCGACCGCCCCTTCAATCAAAAACTCTATCCACTTTCCACATTTCACTTGCAAATCCCAATTACTGGCCCAAGTAGCAGGTCCTAGTTCCATACTAAAAGCCAGTGCAAGGATCCAGATAGATTACTCGACATGAGCGGCGACGCGCACGACCCTATCGCATCGGCAAAAGCGCAAGAAGCCACACACCAGTTTGAATTCCGAGATGCCACGACAGCGGATATTCCAGCGCTGCAGAAGATGATCGGGGAGTCGCTGCGGGCGCTGGGGAAAGGGTATTATACGCAGGCGGAGCTGGATGGATCGATTGGGTATCTGTTCGGGCCTGATACGTTGTTGCTGCATGTGAGTGTGTCTTTATATGTGACATAGCTCGACGTTCGCTCAACCTACATGTGTGTGTGTTTGAACCGGGCCCGCGATATAAAGCGAGCGCGAGAAGAAATGCAGGTCTCCCGACGAAGGCGCTGACGCTCCTCACAGGATCGCACGTACTTCATTCTCCATCCGCTCGGCGCCCCCGACGTCGTCAGCGCGTGCGGGGGATGGTCGTTCCGCCGCACGCTGTACGGCGCCGACACAGCGCCTGGCCGGCTCCCCGAAGCGCGCGACCCCGCCGTCGAGCGCGCGAGCATCAGGGCCATCTTCACGCATCCTGAGTGGGCGCGGCGGGGCCTGGGGACTATGATGATGCGGCACTGTGAGGGGAGGGCGAGGGAGGGCGGGTTCAAGGGGCTGGAGATGGGCGCGACGTTGAGTGGGGTTCAGCTGTATGAGCGGTGTGGGTATCAGCGGAGTGGGAAGGTGGATGTTGTTAGGTATGTGATCGATGATATGATGGAGATGGGGGTTGTGCTAATGATGATGTTGAAGGTGTCCGAATGGGGAGGGCATACGGATAGTGCATATGCTCAAGGACCTGCCGGGGTTCGGCAACGGAGCTGGGGAGCTGGGGAGCTGGGGACGAACGGGGTAGAGAGCAGGGAGGTATAGTTTGGAGGGGTTGTAGATTTTGGGGTCCGTGAGACGACGGAGGTCCGCCGGTTGAGGTGGTGGCGCGTAGGCTGTCTGGCATTTTTACCCGTTGGGGCTTGCAGACTGCAGTGGTGTTGGAAGAGCATCAGAGTCCCGTTCCAGACCTGTTAGAACTGTCAGGGCCGTTTTTCGATGGAGCGAACCGTCTAGGAGCCCGGCTTCTTCAACTCCCTCCCAGTCAACATTAGTGTGCTACCTGTGTAATCCCAAGGTGGGATTGGGAGAGATTTGGACAGTTATAACAACCTAAGTCACTCTCGATTGTTGAGTCTTTTCGCGCTTTTGCAAGCCGCGGCAAAACGCAGTACAGGGACTCGGTGGGGTGCCAAAACACAAAGACCCGAGTCACTCTATGGTCCACGGTTGTTGATGACGTGTGCGGTTTGTATCGTTTCTTTGAAACGTTGCACATCACTACCTTGTTGCTTGTAGATTTAATGCTCCACGGAAGGTAAGCCCCTCGCGCATAGATATTTTTACTTCGATGACCCGCCACCCATAGCGAGGCATCTTTTGTGGAGTCTACCCTTGAGCATTGCTGTGCTCCATCTCGAGACTGGTGAGATCTTTGTGAAGACAAGAGGAAAATTGGTATTTGTAGTGTTGTATTTATTCTTCATGGTATAAGTAAGCACGTCTCCACAAGAATGGATCTAATAAAAGGAGTAATGCTGCAAAGACGTTTTATCCGTTGTGAGAATAGGTATAGACATGCTCAGATAGAAACTTGGGTAATGGAATAGTACACCGCCCTGAGGAGCTCGTGAAGGAATGACATGATGCTCTCTTCGACTGTGTAGAACTATATTGAGATGCGAAAAAGGCGTTTCGCGGATCAGAGTGTCAGAAAGCCTTGTTCGCTTACTATCCATGTCTAGATCTATACAGCACCGCTTCACGAGGTTGCCAACAGCGATCCCCTAATGTTTTGAGTTGCTCTAGGGTCATCTGTGAGTATGTGACTGCATTTTAGAACCTGCACGGACGGAAGCAAAAAAGCACAACATTGATGAATAAAAAAAATCTCCCATGTTTCTTATAGTTCAAATCGTAACAGTCCTTTTGAGCCTTGGCTGCACCTGCTCTTCCTCTCACTCAACAGCGTGTTAAAAAAAACAGCAATTGCGCATCGATAGAGGCGCAAAAAGACACTCTCCCTCGGGGAATCGAACCCCGGTCTCCCGCGCTCGTTATCTGACGATGACAAGCGGAAATCATGACCACTAGACCAAGGAAGACTTGTTTGATATGAGCTGTTGATTTTGGATCATATATATCTAAGAGAAAATAATGCTGTGCCAGAAATGTTATGGCGTTGGCAAATCCGAAAGACCCAAGATGCTGGGTCTGTAGAGCCAAGAAGGCATGCAAGCTCCGCGGCTAATAAAAAACCTGCATTGGGGCCTTTATGGCATGTGGTGCGCCATGACAAAGCTCGAGGCCCGCACCGCCATCATGCAATGACAAGCACGTCACAGAGCGCAAGCAGACAAAGAACACTTGTGACTGTTGCGCGCACGAGTCGAATTCAGGTCCATGGTCCTTGTACAATATCACTTCGGGAACAACAGTCACAGATCATCGAAGTCATAATGTATCGCCACATTCGAGCCGCTAATTCAGGTAAAATCCATAGCAGTAGATACTGGACGATGAGTCTCTTCTCCACGCATTTCCGGAGACAGTGAAGCCTCGGTGCCTTGTGCACAGTTCCACAAGTCAAGAACTGTCCTCAGCGTGCGCGTTGTTAAAGAGAGCTCGGTTCACGCGCAGAAGATTTTCCAAGTATCGCACGCTGAGTCATTTGGCGCTAACCAACCCTGAGTCACTCAGCGCTAACGAACGCTTGGCGGCCACCCGACCTCAAAACTTCTGCTGCGCGCTCTCGCTGCCTTTTCTCTCCAACAACACCATGGACACACTCGATAACACTCACTGGGACGTTGTGATCGCAGGCACCGGCCTGCAGCAGTCTCTACTCGCTCTGTAAGCCCCATGCCCTCAACACAAGCCGTTCCGCAATCTGACTGACGCAGCACGTAAAGAGCATTATCGCGCTCGGGCAAGAAAATACTCCATGTTGACGAGAACCCCTACTATAGCGGCTCTGCTGCGGCCTTCAGCATTCCAGAGGCCGAAGAATGGGTAGCCAAAGTCAACCAAGGTGTCTTCCGCGCGGCCTTCGCCGAGGCATCCATACACGTGCCAGAGCTTTCTGAGTCAGACGCACCTACGCTCTCGCGAAGACCGGGAAGGCAATACAATTTGGCACTTGCTCCCGAGATCATCTACTCCGGCTCAGCATTTAGGCGTCACCTGGTGACCTCGCAGGTCCACCACCAAGTCGGGTTTCTTCCTGTCGGTAGCTGGTGGATTTACTCTCCAGATACTACGGGTGGAACGGAGACTGGCAGCCTTGAGAAGGTGCCCAACACAAGAGAGGACTTGTTCGGTAACAGAACCCTCGACTTCCCAGCTAAGCGCAAGCTCGTAAAGATCCTTCGCTTCATTCTGGACTACGAGAACGACGACGCAAGGAGCAAGTGGGAGCAGCATCGGGCGTTGCCTTTCTCTGAGTTCCTGTCGGCTGTCTTCGAAGCCCCGAGCATCCTGTCGGCGCCGCTACTTGCCCTCACCATGTCAACACAGAGCCCTGAGTGCGTTACTACAGAACAAGCTTTGCTTAGGATAGCGCGCCACTTGCGATCCATCGGCATACTGGGCAAATTTAGCGCGCTTGTTCCCAAATATGGTGGACTGGACGAATTTTGTCAAGTCGCCTGCCGTGCATGTGCCGTAGGAGGCGGAGTCTATGTCCTCGGAAAAGGCCTTTCCACCTCCGATGACTCCGTGTCGACGGTGCAGATTCCCGTCGAGAGCCTACTCGACTCGGGAACAGATGCAACAAACGATGCGAATGCTGTCAGCGATGCCCCAGCCGCGAACCAGCCCCCGGCTGCAGTAGCAGAGCATGTGCCTGGCGTGAGGCTTCACCTGAAAGATGGCGAAGCTGTCACTGCGCGTTGGGTGGTGAGCGAAAGCCCAGCAGTCAAGACTGAAAGTTTGCTCTGCAAGTCCGTCACCATCGTATCTTCATCGCTATCGACTCTGTTCCCATCCGTCAAAGTGGAAGGGAAATCGTTCCTGCCAGGCTCTGCCATTCTGGTCTTCCCATCAGGCTCTCTGTCCTTGCCAGAGGAGTTGGATGGTCACGAGAAGCTCCCTCCTGTGCATATCCATGCCCACTCCAGCGAAACAGGGGAATGTCCCGCCAGTCAGAGTAAGTTGTCCTCAACCCGTCCCTCTTCCACTCAAGCCATTATGATGATTGATTTTTGAATACTTATCTACATTGTCTGAACTACATTGACGATATATATCCTCTGACAAACTGATCTTGGCAATAATTTCGGCTCTGATGAACGTTGCAAAGTTATGTAACAAAAGCTGACATTACGCAGGCGTACTCTACGCGTCTACAAGCCTGAGTGGCAAGCGCGGCTTCGAGCTTCTTAAACAAGCAACGAATCGTCTGCTGGCAAGCATAGATGCTTCGCTATCACCGGATATTCTCTGGTCCATGCAGTACGAACAGCGCGCGGTGCCTTCTGTGGCGCCATTGCCAATTCCGGATGGTGCGAGCGCTCACTTCCTCGGCATACCTCCAGTACCATTGGATCTCGTTGTTGACGACGTCTTGTTCGACCGTGTGCAAAATATCTGGCAGACAATCACGAATGAAGATCCTGATCGGTTCTTACAGTTCAAGAACAGAGAAGCCGAGGACGACGATGATGACTTTTGAGTGAGCTGCTGCGGCCGCCCAATACGAAGACATGATGAAATGACTTGGATGCGTTTGCGAATGATACCCAGGATAGTTATAATCCAATGAACTTTGCTCATTCTATGTTTTGTTCAGATGATTGATACGTTTTGCCATATGCTTTTCTTCATCTTCCATCTAGTAATGCCGCTCTGTCTACTAAGGCACTGCGAGAAAGGCGACGCTGGCTATGGCTTGGCATTGCCACGAAGCAACGTTCTTGCTGTCGGATCTTCATCGACTTTTTACTTTGCCAATATGATACCGACCGCCGGGATACTTCTGTACCCACCTCGCACGCGAACCCCTTTGACACCATGTCCTCTCGTACAACTGTTGCCATATCTGCGATTGCCGTCCTGCTTGTTGCGCTTTGTTGGTCGACTTGTCGCAATTGCCTGTCAGCATGCCCGTCAGTAGATCATCAGGCTCACCAAGGGTACCTGCACACTGTATGTTCCGGAAAGCCGCATCGCGGAAGCTGGCAGAGCTGGTACCATCCACAGCAACCCCAGCATGGTGAGCGATTTGATGGCTCCGAACAGCGGGCTGACACAGCGACTCATGACTGGAACATTCTCTATCATCTTGGCGGCAATGGCCCTTGGGTCGAGAAGGTTGTGGATACCGTAGAAGGTGGTATAGCTGTACCGGAAGGATGTGAGGTTGAGCAGGTGCACATGATGGCCAGGCATGGCGAGCGATATCCTACTCGGAAGGTTGCGATTAGTAGGTTTACAAAACTTCTTGCAGCTTAGCTAACTCAATCTAGGAATTCAGAACCTAGTCAAGAGGATGCAGGATAGTGGAGTCACTTTCAAGGGCGACTTATCTTTCTTCAATGACTGGGAGCTATTTTGGTCAGATGACGAGGTGATAGAACAGCTTACATCCACAGGACCATTCTCTGGGAGGCTGGGGTCTTTCGTTACCGGCGCCCGGTTGCGGACTCGTTACTTTGATCTCGTCTCTCGAGCATTATCTCAGCATCGCAGAACAAGATATTGGGCAAGCGATTGTCAAAGAGTAATCGATACTGCCAGGTACTTCGCCGCTGGTTTCTTCGGTCTTGAAGCTCAAAACAGAACACAGCTTGAAGTTATTTCCGAAGACTCTTCCCGAGGCGCTGACACGTTGACACCCGGCGATACATGTCTGGCTTACGAACAAGACAACGAAAAGGGCCACGATAATGGTTACGCAATGCTTTACAAGTTTCGATCAACCTATCTTGGCGCTATTCGAGAGCGATTGGTGAAGCAAAATCCGGAGATTGAGTTCACGGAGGATGAGATCTATGCAATGCAAGAGGCTTGTGGTTTCGAAACTACAGTTCGAGGCAGCAGTCATTGGTGCGACGTATTTACTCGGGATGATTTCATCAACTTTGAGTATGCGAGGGATGTGCTTCATTATTACCGCGCTGGACCGGGGACGCCCTACGGTGGGCTGATGGTAAGCAAACACACCAGTACACAGCGGGTTCGACAATCCGGCACACAGAATATTGTTTTCCGCACATGGCCAAGACATAAGCAAGGTATTGGTCCATATTATCTTAGGTCACACTGACTTTGTATCTGCGCTTAGGGCTGGCTATGGTTGAACGCCACGACAAATCTGATGCTTGAGGGTCCTTCAGCCGGACCATTCTTCTTTAGTTTGTAAGTGCTGTTCCAATCAGCGAGGCGTTAATCTAACTTTTGGCAGCGTTCACGATGGCGACATAGCGCCGATGATGACAGCGCTCGACATCATCACCGACGCGGAACATCTTCCAGTCACACACATCGCGCACTCGCGTAAATGGAAGAAAAGCCAAATCTCACCAATGGGTGGACGGACAATTTTCGAGCTTTTGTCCTGCAAAGCGGAAAATGGCTCCACGCTTGAGAGGAAGTTCGTCAGAATCAACATCAATGATGGGATTACAGCGCTCCCGGATTGTTCAAACGGTCCTGGAAGCAGTTGCCCGCTCGAAGAGTTCGCAGCCAGGACGACGAAGAAGGGCCACGCTGTGGGCAACTTCAAAGAGAAGTGTGGGCTGGGTGAAGACGCGGCGGATCGAATCACGTTTTTGCACCAGTGACTTGTGCTGTGGTGCTGAGCTGCGGCAACGAGCTGTACCAAATCGACAGCTTGGCGAGATTTCGAGCCCTGTCACCCTATACGATGTGGTCCTGAGTACCTGCCTGTCGCATGGCCCTTTGCGGTCGTGCGGACGGTTGAATGTCATCAATATAGGAAATAAGTACCATTACATTGCTCATTTGCCACTGCCTGGCTATAACTGTATCATTCCGCTAGGTAACAGTGGGTAACTGTCTCCCAAAGTTGTTTTATTGCGATGCATTGCGCATGATCTCGCGGCGGTGCGGATGCTTCTTTTTTGTTTGCTCCGAGGAAAAGTCAGCCTGGCCCTCACATGTTTGATAGTGCAAGGCCGCAATTCCCGTAGATGTGGTAGGTCACCAGGGCCCACAATTCGCTGTTTATTTCTTACTAGGATTACAAGCCTTTCAAACTCGCACAATCTGCCTTTTGCCACTTCTTGTTGTCCAGGTTTAATAGACCGGCCGCTGCCTGTGGTGAAGGGGCATGGAAGAGGACAGCTTTAAGATTGTTCTTACCTTCATTATCACTCCGCCTTGTGCTTTGGCAGCCTGACTTGTGTGTATCATGTGAAATCGAGAGTTTGCAACGCAACACAACGCAACACAACGCAACACAACTCAACGTAACATAACGCGTAGATGTAAAGTACTATACAGAGTTGTATATTAATACGAAGACATATATGGCTTACCTAGTGCTATTGTATTAGCATATTAAACTAACCCCTTTGTTCGTGCATTGGCAAAGCACAACGCGCCTTTTTGTCCCCCTACTTCATTGAGTCACCCTACCTCATAGTGAATCTCTACAATATAGTAAACTAATACCCAGAACGAATTTATTGATGACGAGGGAAGGTTGGCAAAGTGAAGCCGAGCGCACAAGGCCCATTTCTATTCCGTCCGCTGTAGTATATCTCTCCCTTTGGCGGCTCTACAACTGCCGTTATCACTGGCGCCTATAAATTAGCCATTGGCTTTGACTCTTCTCTTCTTTTCTCATTCTCCAAGATCAGAGTCTTTACATCCACTCTTGCCACCAACTGCCTCCATCAAGCCATGCAGTTCCTCACAACCGCCTTCACGGCGTTCGTAGTTCTCGCGGCTGCCGTGTCTGCCACCGTAAGTTACCCGTTCTCTTGCATAGTTCGTCAAGTTGACATCCGCTTCAGAAAGTCGACGACAATCCGCTGCTTGCTCGCGATGATAGCATACACCACGACAGCTTCCCCGCGTATCATACCACCTCTACTAGTGTGTTCGACCGCGCCGGTCGCTGCGATGAGAGGTGCCGGAAGTACCGCTGCTGCTACCCATGGGGCGCGTGTTACTGTGGAGCCGAGGCGTTCGCCGAGTTCGAGCAATTCGACACGCAGTCGGGCAACATTGCCAACACTTCCAGCACCTGTACGCATACCTCTGCTCCCACTCCACGTCCACGTCCGCCGTCACCTTCGCCCTGCGATCCTAGATGCATCAAGTACCACTGCTGCAACAGCTTCGGTGGATGCAACTGCCTAGCCGAGGTGCTTGATGAGCTTGAACGTGCTGAGCGAGAAGGCATTGCTCTGTCCATCGAGGCGGCGACCCGCAACATCCATCCTGCAGACATCGACTTGGGCTCCGCTGCAAACGCTAATTACAAGTGTCCGGGTAAGCCCTGTGGACCGCCTGCGGGTAGGTGCTGCTGGGAAGGTCGCCATGATCGCGGGCGTTGGTGCATTTGTCCCAAGGCCCTGTTTCCTGCTCTTGATCAGCAGAACGAGGATGCGGCAGGCATGGATTCGGCTCGGGTAAGCAACATGGACTATACTGCTGCAGCAATGGACAAAGTCTGACACCATCAGGCTGTTGAGAACCGCAGGGTCCTTGGTAAGCGCTGACACCGGGGATCGAGGAGTGCGGGTTCCCAAGTGTGGCAATTGAGTGGGCCGTTGAGTGGATAAAGTAAGGGTTGCTAAGTCGAGATTTTGAGGACGGTCCGTCAAGTGATTACCCAATATGGGATGGAAAACGATACTCAAAATCTTGCTGTAATCAAGCATGAATGTGGTTTTTGCGAGATATAATGAACTCGCGTGGTGGACATGCATAGTCCAATATCACTTGATCAGTCCCTCCCGCACCCTGGTAACGTCTGTGAGCTTAAATCACATCCTATTTGTTCCAGGGAGCTGCATGTATGAACACCGCGCCATTTTTCGACTCCCAGCCTCAGCCTCAATCCTACTACATCTACATTGGGCACTCCCCAGGCTCCCTACATCGTTCCGCCACAATCTGCAGCTCTTTCTTATTGCTCAGATCAACGTTGTTCAAGCTGTGCAACTTGCACCGCATGCCGTCCAACGGCCTGCCCATCATACAAGTGAGATAGCTTGTAGGCGAGCCAGGATCGTCGCAGCTGATCGTTGCGTTGCCGAACATCTCCCTACGATATCTTAATTAGCGTTGATCGAACGAACGAACGAACAAACACAATCCAACCGCATCTACATCCGTAATGTAACTGCTGCTGCTGCTCAGCCACACATGCAGCTGGCATCAAGGAGTGTTTGGAAAACACCGCACACTCACCACAAGGTGATTTCCGCGTCGATAGTGAACCTCCACATCTTCAGAATAAACGGCATCTGGACCACGGCGTCACCCCCACCCGTCGCATTCCCTGCCACAATCATTAGAAAAATCAACCAACCTCCCCTACCACCTCGGGCATACTCACACTTCTCAACCGTAAAATACACACCCCCCATACCGATCCCGCGCTTCGCTTCGTCCCCACCCACTTCTACTTCCACACACTCGGCGTACGGCTCAGGCCGCGTCGTGCGGTCCCAGCTAAGCTCACACACCGCGTGCCAGGAGCCGTTGGATGCGTTCGCGCGCGGGATGGAGACGTCGAAGGAGAGCGTGGTGTTGAAGACGGCGGAGGCGGGCCAGGGCATGTCTGCATGTTCCAGCACAAAGTCAGTTGAGTCAGGGAAGGGGGGGTTGGCATTTGAAGGAGCCGTGTCTGAGACACGGCGCCGAGTACCGGGGCGTTGCGTACGGGGTGGGCCGAAGCCCGGATCGTCTGTCATGTAGTGGTAATCGAGGCGGGTGATGGTCCATGTCTGGGTGTCGTTGGAGGAGGAGGGAGATGCGATGGCGAGGGGGGAGAGGAATAGGAGTAGTGAGAGATGCATGCTTGGGTTTTAGTGGTGTGATGTGGAATGAAGAGGTCGTGGAGGTCGGGTCGGTGGGGGATGGAGGGAAGCGTAGAGTTCGGGGTTTGAAGCGCTTATCCTACCTTTGTGGTGCTGAGGGGTGTGAAAGTAAACTTCCGGGGTAGCACTCAGAGCATCGCCCCATTGCATCAGTCGACAAAGGTCTGTTTCTGCTATCGTTGATGCACGACATAACTAAAAAGCGTGCAACCTATATAAACTTACCATCGGAGCGGGAGAGTCTTGCCACGTCCTGTTGGTCTGACTGTGAAAGATGGCTTGTGGTGGTACCCATTGTCGCTGCACATGTACGCTGATGAAGTCGATCAGAACGCTGCTCCCCACTAGTGTATACATTTTGGTGTATCGCTGTGGTGGTGAGTCTTGTGCTGCGGCCCCATGTGTGGTCGGGACACGCTCAGAGGTGATACTGACTGGTATGGTCATTTACAACACTGGAATTGCGATATGCCATCATGCTTATCACATAGTACTGAGGTTGGAGGGGTATTAGCACAAGAAGCACGGGCACAGTCATCACAGCTGCTAGCACAGGTACCAGATCGATCTCTCCAGTACTAAGAGCGTGATATAGGCTTAGTGTCCTGTGTTTGTTGCACTGGCACCTTGACCTTGGGTTTAAGCGGCAGTTTGTGGGATGCAGACACGGAAACTTGATGCCGTGGTAAATACCCTAATGCCAAATGCTTATCATCTTACACTGTTGACGTGTGCGCTGCGCCGCTCACATCTGTCGAAAAAAACGTCAAACCTGAATGCCCTAACGCGCAACGTTGAATCCTGCTTATGCAGCAGCTACCCCTCTCCGCACCCTCATCGCCAGTTCAGCCAAGCTTCGGAAGTCCAAATTTGTCTGCGAATCAGGCATGTATTCGCCACTCGCAATGCAATGAACCTTCATTTTCGGATGGAATTTCAGGTCGTTGAGCAGCTTCGGTGTAACAAGAAAGTACTGGCTCGTGTTTTCCTGACAAGCAATGTCGACCATGCGCTCGTGCACCATGCGCTCGTTGCGCGGGTCCATACCCTGGTTAATCTCATCGACCACGCGGAAAGGCGAGCGCGCAAGGCCTTGGAGCGCCATGAGATAGAAAATTGTGGAGACGGCGCGTTCACCACCGGATTGACGATGAGAATTAAGAACGGCCAGTGGCTCGTTCTCACTGCAGCAGTGTTAGCGAACGCCAATCTGAACAATGTGAAATGACCCACCGGAAGCTGACTTCGATCTGGATGGCCCACTGGTCAAAGTCCTCGTCTTTCTTTACTGAAACTTGTCCAGCACACCCAATTCGGTTGAAGTTGTGAGCGAAGCCATCACTGATAGCAGATACTATCCTGTCTAGCTCAGGCTCCCACTGCTCACGGATCTCCGTGATCCTAGTGCGAGTACGCTCTAGCTTCTCTGCAGTACCTGCAAGGGTCTGCTCAACTTTCTGGATCTCCCGTTCTCGGTCCTCGTAAGCTTTGATGGCCTGCGGATTTCCGTCGGCCATCAGCTCGAGACGAGAGTTGATAGCGGAGATCTCGTTGTCTAAGTCTTCCATTGAGACGCCTTTGCGCTCGCTGATGAGCACTTTCACTTCATCCGAGACGCTTCCAAACAAGTGCCTCACATTCAACCGTCGAGCTTCTGCTGTTTTGGCATCCTTCTCGGCCGCCAGATTAGCAAGGGCCTGCTTCTGTTGCTCAATAGCTTCGATGATTCCACGGTTGTCATCTTTGAAACCATCCACTTCGGAAGTGGCTTCGATCAAACGTATTTCGGCTTCTAGGTATGATTCCTGCAAAGCACGCAGCTGCGTCACCTCTTTCTGGACCACAATTAGTCAAGAGATCCACTTTCGAAGGAGAAGGTAAACTTGCAGCATAAGAGAGAGTATCGCGTGCCACGGACATGGCAAGATCCTCGTAACTTATTCGGATCGCTTTGGTACGGTTGTTTGTGTCGCCACTTTGGCTAATGATTTCCGCTAAGTCGGATCGTTTTGTGGCTGGAGAAGGTTAGTGTCATCCCAGATTGAATCTCATCTCGACCCTACCTATCTTCCGCGGCAGCGCCTCCCACGCTGCATGGGCTTTTTTCAGTTGATCCTGTTCGGCTTGGACTTTGACCTTGCACTAGTTAGAACCAATGGAACACAAGATAAGACAACAAAGGTGAATTACCCTTTCAGCCTCAGCTTCTTCAGCCTCGAGCTTGGCCGCATTGTATTCCCTTGTCTTAGTAGCGTGAAGGTCCTTCCTCATGACAACGTCACGCTCGAGATCTTTGATGGCGTTTTCCAATAGTGTCATTTCAACGGTGGCGACAGGTTGGCCCGTGAAGTGTTTTGCCTTTCTGAATGTATTGATGCTGGTGGACGAGATCCCATACTCGCGACGTCGAGTGACGGCATACACTTGATTTCCCGCAACCCATCTCTGGAGCTTTTCATTTCTTTCTAGAGCATCGTACACCTCAGTCGCCATTTTCCGGGCGGAGTATGCAGTGGCGTGGATCTTGACGCTATCGCACAGCATCGCCAGCACGGCGTCGGGTCCTTCGATATAATCGCTTATCCACCCCTCAAAACCAAAATTTGCAAGCTCTTCGGGAGTGAGAGGGTGCGAGTAACTAGAGCGCGGTAGTGGGACTGTGCGGATAGTAACGTGGTGTAAGCCTAGACCGCCTACATCCTTCTTGCCCACGAGTTTGTTCTGGACTTTCTGGGCATCCTCCTTATTCGTGCATGTGAGGGCTGTAAGATCTCCAAGGCGCAACATCGCCTCGACAGCGTCGGCAAATTTCGGATCAGGTACTGAGCATTCGATGATCGGTGGCCCATAGACCTTGTCTTTTAAGGAAAGCGTGTCTATGTTCGCTTTGAGCCAAATCCAGGCTGCGTGGGTGTCCGGGGACAGGTTGGACAAGATACTGTCTTGCTGGCCGCTTCGCGAATTGAGACGTTCCTTTTCTTGCCTTTTGGAATGGATGTCGTTGGTAATTCGGACAGTGTCTTCGCGTATCCTGGTGAGTTCGTTCAAATGGGCTGCTTGTTTTCGCTCGGCTGCAGACTTCCGGGTGCGAACATCTGCATTCCGTGAACGAAATGAGTCTGGGTTGTACTCCACGGTATTGTTCTCATGTTGTTGAGTCAGATTGACAATCTCGTTTTCCAGTCGCCTCACATCCTGTCTCCGCTGCTTCTCAGCTTGCTTCTCGACATTAATTTCGGCTGCAAGGTTACTTAAGCCCTTTTGGTCGTTGTCGATCTTCTTCTCGAATCTATCAACGGCGCCTTTCTTGACTTCGAGGCGATGCTTCCGGCTGACAGAGACCCGTTGGATCCGGGCCCTGTCGCTTTCCATTTCCGCTTCGGCGCGGCGAACGGGCTCAGCTTCGCTCTCATAGCGATGAAGTTCGATTTCTCCGGTCCGTATATCTGCTTGGATACGGGCCCTCTCGGCCTTGATTTCTTCGAAATGAATGAACGGTCGGCAGGCTTCTAGATCTCTCGCTTTTGTAACAAGCCCTTGGCGTAGTTGGTACCGATCGACATCTTCTCGTGTAGAGGACTGCTTGGCTTGCAGGGTTTTGAGATGATGTTGCTCGTTTTGCTGCTCACGTTCTGCGACCTTTTCGTCGGTCCGCAGCCTTTTGAGCTCGTCGTGCCAATCTACCATTTGACCAGACGATGCAGCACGTAACGTCTCCCCAAGCATCGCGATAGGATCCATCTTCGCGAACTCGACAACACGGTCTTGGGGCAAGAATTGGCAGAGATTGTTGATCTGTATGGAGAAATTTTCTGCCAAAGCCTTGACCTCCTTTTGTGATTTATAGACATCGTTGATGTAAAACATTGTCTTATTACCTTCTTTTTGAATCCTTCGACGGATGATGGGGTTCTTTCGGTTGCCAGAAGCAGCAAGCTCAATTTCAATCTCTGCTTCGTTGCTGCCGTGCTTTACGAATTCACCGATTTCCTTGGCTCTGCCGAGATACTGGCGAGGTCAGCAACACTAGAGGATTTGAGTACGCAAGATGGGGTTTTACCTGAGGACCCCATCCAAGGCCTAGACAAATGGCACAAACCAGCGTACTCTTGCCGGTTCCATTCGGGCCAATGATCATGTTTAGGCTGGGACCCAAATGGAACTCGGCGGAGGTGTAGGTGACAAAATTTGTGAGCTTCACCCGCACCAAAGATCCAGGCTGATGTACATCTTCGGGACGGCGGCGGTGGTTTTGACTGCTTGAGGGACTGCTGGACGCGTCGCGGACGGAGCGCGCGCGTTTGCTTGCCGAGCTGTCAGGTACGTCCGACTGTTCCTCCTCGTCGCTCTTGCCTACAGTCGGCCGTTTGCGTTTCTCCAGAACCCCCGGCATCTCGGTACGACAGACTTTAAGATCGAGGGACGTGGCGTGGCGTTGGTATCGAGACTGTTGGGTAAAGAGCGACTGATTGCCCGGTTCAGTGCACGGTTCATGTCACGTGATAGCGCGTCGCGGACCAACATACCGTTACATACGAGTAGACTGGACTGGGCAAGAGGCCGCACGGACACCGTTTGTGAGCACAAGCGCCCAGCGATCAGAAACATAAATTGTCCTCAGGTACGTCCCAGCACGCCATGCTACTTCGCCTCGAAGTGGATACCATCGACCCCTTTGTTTTAATCAGGTGGATATCATTTCTATCTACACAGGTATCGCCTGCTATACGCTTACACTTATTTTGCATTATTTACAAAGCAACGTCTAATTCTTCTCTTTGGGCGCAATCATGAGCTCTGGTCGGACGTGCTTGTCGAAATCCTCTTCGCTGATGATCTTGAGCTCGAGGGCGCTCTCCTTAAGAGTGATGCCCTTCTTGTGTGCATTCTTAGCGGTCTTGGAGGCAGCATCGTATCCGATGACGGGGTTTAGGCAGGTGACCAACATCAGACTGCGTGCAAGTTAGCGAATGTTGGAATATAAAGCAAACAGGCTCACCTCTCGTTCAGCAGAGCACCAATGCGCTTCTCGTCGGCCTCCAGGCCTTCTACCAAGTTCTTCTCGAAGCTCCTCATGGCATCGGCCAAGAGACGAGAGCTGTGGAGCAGGTTGCGGATCATGACTGGCTTGAAGACGTTGAGTTCAAAGTTTCCTTGCGAGCCCGCAAAGGTGGTGGCGGCGTTGTTTCCGAAAACCTGGGTGCAGACCATGGTGAGGGACTCGCACTGGGTCGGGTTGACCTTGCCGGGCATGATTGACGAGCCGGGCTCGTTCTCTGGAAGCTTCAATTCACCAAGACCGCACCGCGGGCCGGAGCCAAGGAAGCGTATGTCCTGAGCGATCTTGAACAGAGACGCAGCAAGAGTGTTGAGCTGACCGTGAGCTTCCACGACAGCGTCGTGGGCCGCAAGAGCTTCAAACTTGTTCGGGGCAGTGATGAACTCGTGGCCAGTCATCTTGCTGACTTCAGATGCGATGTCCTCGGCAAAACCCTTGAAAGTATTGATACCAGTGCCCACCGCAGTGCCACCCTGTGCGAGCATCTTGAGACGAGGCAGAGAAGACTGAACGCGCTCGATGCCAAAGTCGAGCTGCTGGACGTAGCCGGAGAATTCCTGACCGAGCGTCAACGGTGTAGCATCCTGCAAGTGGGTCCTGCCAATCTTGATGATCTTCTCGAACAGATCGCTCTTCTTCTTCAAGGCGTCGCGGAGGCTTCTGAGTGCTGGGAGGAGCGACTCCTCGAAATCGAGAACGGCAGCGATGTGCATAACGGTCGGGAAGGTGTCGTTGGAGGAAGCAGACATGTTGACGTGGTCGTTGGGGTGGACGGGCTTCTTGCTGCCCATCTGACCGCCGAGGATCTCGATGGCGCGGTTCGAGATGACTTCGTTGGCGTTCATGTTGGACTGGGTGCCGGAGCCCGTTTGCCAGACGACGAGCGGGAAGTGGTCGATGAGCTTCAGGTCGGCGACTTCAGCAGCGGCCTGCTGGATGGCCTGGCCAACCTTGGGGTCTGCACCTGCGTGGTGAGTGGAAGCACAGCGGGTCGATGGGGTCTACATACCCAGGCCGAACTTCATGTTCACGGTAGCCGCGGCGCCCTTTAGGATACCGAAGGCCTTGACGATGGGCGGCGGCATGCGGTCCTGCGGCTGGTTGATCTTGAAGTTCTCCAGCGAACGCTCCGTCTGGGCTCCCCAGTAGCGGTCGGCGGGGACCTGTAGCTCGCCAAAAGCATCGCTCTCTGTCCGTGTGGAAGCCATCTTGGTGGTTGCTGTGAACTGGCGGCGCTGCGGGGTGTTTTGGGCGTGCAATTGAGCGTAGCGCGGGGCTGTGGACATATATCTGGTCACGACGGCAGGGCGGGCTTTCGCATGTGCCAGAGCAAAGCGGAGGCCCGCCTCGGCTGCGCGCGGCTTCAGCGCAGATCGAAACATGGCAGCGGTCGGCAGAGATGCGATGATGATGTGCAGTGAGAGGGGATGGGCTGTTGGATGCCGCAATTGCAAAGAGAAGCTTTGTCGACTCGTCGCGCCAGACAAGTCGAGCTTCGAATTTGCGGAAGAGGCCGGGGCTCGGATGATCACGTGACCTGTTCCATACTCGGTAGCCAGTTGCCCCCGGGGAGTGCTCAGCGTCGCGGATGGCGAGGATAACGTGAGCCCGCCGGTGCAGAGCCCACACGTCCCGCAGCAGTGCCCCGATCCGAAACGACTGCACGCCGGAGCAGCGCGCACGCACTCGTCCTTGGGCTCGCGTTTGCGTGTGCCGTGGCCTGCAGCTGCCCGGGGCCGCCCTTCAGCGCTTCTGCGTCTTTGCCAACGAGAATAGCTATCTCGGACGCCACCAGCAGAGCACCAGCGGAGCACCAACAAAGCACCAGGCTGGGCAGCCAGGCGTCGGACGCATCCAGAGCCCAGGGCCGGCCGCCGCGCTGCTAATGCTGGACACGATGCCGCCGCGGCCTGTCTCAGGCCCTCTGGCTCTCTGGCCGCCTCGCCTTGCTTTTCCTGGACGCTTGGTGGCAGCGAGCGGCGCATACGCCCGCCGTCGGTTTGTAGCTCATGTATGACACCACACTCGCGGCAGCACCGCCATCTGGACCTGGAGGACCAGCGAGCTCGCCGTGGATGACGGGCCGCGGCCCTCTGCCACGGATTTAATTCAGCATGCAACGTCTGGCGCCTGTCCCACCTCTGCCGTCTCGATCCCAAGTCACTTGCCCCCGGAGCAGCTGACGGCCTCGTGCAGCCTTGCTTTGGACGTCCGCATAATAGTGCTGCCCGCTCCTGCCCCTCATTCCATTGATTGCAACCTCTCCCACTCCCAGCCGCCATCTCGCACCTCCCACCTCAGACCTCAGACCTGCTCGCCTTCACCGTGCCCCACGCACTGCCCAGAGCTGCCGCACATCACACGGCACATCCCCTCACCGCCTGCCCCTTCACTCTGTGCTCGTAGCCACGTACCCTGCTCCTCCCACTGTCCACCCTCTCGGTACCAAACTTCCCGTCTCCCCTCCAGCTGGTGACTACTTGTTGGTCGGTTCGTTCGTAGGTTCCCAGTACCCACGTAGGTACCCAAATACTATTGAAACGGCCGCCCAACTTCACCTTTCGCCAAATCAACCGTCTCAACATCTTGTTGCTATTGTCCACGATCCAACAGGCAGGCGCGAGGGCCCATACACCTTGCGCCTACAACGTCGAAATGGCAGACTCGTATTCTCCTCTAACAGAAGGACTTATCCCGCAACATCGAGACCATGACATCCCTGTGCCGAGCTATCCACAGAACTACGATTCCAGTCCTCCTTACCTCACACACGACTATGCCTTTGTCCCTCAAGCTCACCAGCAATCACTGTCCAGCGGGGAGCGTTCTTACCTCCAGCACCCTCAGTATGCGTATCCTTATCCGGTTGGCCATGTTCCGACAGCATCATACGTGGGAAACCCGAGCACCATATTCCATCACGGACCAACGGGAGCAAGAGCAGTGAGTACATACCTTTTGAACTCGGTCATGTCCCACATCGTTCCTCATGTGTCGAGAGTTGGTCCCGTTCGGGCACGTCACAAAGACCCTTGCCCCGACTCTTCTCGCTACTAGCGAGTCCTCCACCTCTTTGGGGGAGCAACACCACGATTCCCAGGGCATCGTGAAGAATATACAATCTTTAACATGCCCGCAATCTTCGCTCCTAGTGCTTCGACTACATCTTCGCTTCCAAATTTCCTTGAGGGCCTTGTGCACTGAATTATGTGCATTGCTAACACATGTGTTCAAGTGGCCGGCTTTACCGCCGCAGCATTATCGATCGGAACCGAACACATATCCTCGATTCGATGAAGAAGGGAATATGGATGAGATGGCCAACACTCAAAACGTTGGTGGACCTCCTTACTCAGGCTTCCACCTTCCGAACTACTCAGAGCCCCCGGGCCACCCGAACCTTCAGTGGCCACAACAATTACCTCGGACTTTCGCCCGGCATCCTCAACGCCAGGTGCCTGGAACCAGTTCGTTCGCCTCTGATATATCCGGGCCTGACGCTGCGGTTGACGAGAACCGCCACTTCCAGCATACTCGGACCAACGAGATACCGCATCCTGACTTGATGAGTCAACGAAACCTATCATACCAACGCCCTTACCGGCAGGGCAGCTCAGACTCTAGTAGCCAGGACCGTCGCCATTCTTCCAGACCCGCCGATAGCCCTGCTCCTCTGTCGGAAACTGGTTCATCGCCGAGAAATCCTAATAGACGGAGTTTTGACCGATACTCGACTGATATTCCGAGCGGTGCGGCTGAATCAAACGGAGCAAGTCGCTCGCCAGCGTCTCGTGCCGCAGGTAAGTCTATCTCTGCTTAGTCGCGTACCGGAGTAGCACGGTGCTTTGGACGCAAATGTACTTGAGTTTTTATATCAACATGTCGCTGATGCAAGTAGAGCGAATGGCTCGCCGGCAACGTACAATAGGACATCTGAGCTTTCGTCGTATATCCAGCCATATGGAGCACCCCAACGTCCCTTCGACTGAGCAATTGCGAGAACTCCGAGAAAAACTGCGGCATCTACTGCCAGCTGAATTGCCAGAGGGAATCGATGCATTGTGCAACATCTGCCAGAAGGACTATTCGACCAAGCACGTGGACCCTTCGGAGGACACCGAGGTCGCGATTCAGCTACCTTGCAAGCATGTGTTTGGAGAACACTGTATCAATACCTGGGTAAGTCACCTGCTCGCCCTCGCAGCCTCATCAACAATTGACACGATACAGTTTGATACGTGCAAGAAACACAAGAACAAGATCACGTGTCCAATGTGTCGGAAAGTGCTCATCGAGCCGCGGTCCCGCGAGAATACGCAGTCTCGGGCACAGTTGATGGCGGGGCTGGACAGGTTGCGGAGACAAGCAGAAGGACGTCCGCTCTTCGAAGGTGTGCCGAGAGCGATGGTTGAAGGCAGAGTGGCAGGAGAGCTGTGAGCGACCTAACACAGCTACTAGATTCTTGGATGCTCACATCAGCATGGGTGGCGTATTGTGGTGGTTCTACTGGTGTAGCATGTGCATTTCATCCCGGGGGGGTTCTCTGTTACATATAATAATGATGACGTAAATAAAAAGGGTATTCAGGCAGTCTTGTCATGTGCGTGGACAATGATATGGCGGGAGCCGTGCTGGGATTGGAGTTGAGATTGCGGTTGCAGGTGGTGACGAAAGCAGACAGGGATGTGCGGGGCATTCCAGACTTGTTGCCAGGGCTAGGTCAGATCCCAGTCCACAAATAAACACCACCCCACCATCTACATTCAACGTCCACACAACACGTATTTCGCCTTTGCAACCCGTGTCGGTCCCGTTGAGAATCGCGCCTGCTGCTTGTGCTGTTCCTCGTGTTGCCCCTGCTCTCCTCTCGCGGTGACGGCAGCCGCCCGCACTGGCGTCGCTCTTTCCCAGACCTGACCACCATAGCGACCGAGCCCCATGGACGCACCCAACTTCCAGCTGCCGGTGCCGCCCCCGCCGCTCCACATGCGCTCGAGCGACATGGACCGCCCTGGAACGCCCTCGCAAGAGGCCTTCATCAGCCCGCAGCTGACGCCGCAGGGCAGCCCGAGCAAGCACCAGCACCCGCCGGGCGCCTTCGACCTCCCGCACGTCTTTGAGAATGCCATGCGACTGCTTCCGACACTGGGATCGCCCGCCAGATCGAAGGCCGGCACCCCCACGTCGCCCACCAAGGCAAACCTGCAGGCCGCCGACGATGGCGACTACTCGGCCAACGACCTCACCACGCTGGGCCCCGGAAGCCCCACGCGCAAGGCCAACAAGGAAAACACGCCGCCGAGCACCCGTCCAGGCCTGCAGAAGGAGTCCAGCTACGTTACCCACGCCGCACAATCACGACAGGAGCCCTACCGCACGCGTGAGGCGGACCAGTCGAGCCGTTACTACCAGACCCAGCGCCTGTCGGCAGAAGACTTGGAGAAGGCGAGGAAGCCATCCGTCAAGCGTCTGGCAAACGTGACCCAACTATGTGAGTGCGCGCAAGCGACGAGCAGTAGGAAATAAGCTTACCTGTTGGCAGATTTCCTCGACCACTACTATGACCTCCTCTCCTACGTCCATACTCGCCAAAACCGGCTCACGCAGTTCAAAGCCCAGAACCCTCCGCCCCCTGCCACTTCCGAAGCAGAATACAACGACGCTCTAACGCAGTACCTCGGGCGCGAACGAGCAAATCTCCGAAAGCGACGCACGCGACTGAGGCAGGGCGACTTCCAGATCTTGACGCAGGTAGGGCAGGGTGGCTATGGACAGGTCTATCTGGCACAGAAAAAGGATACACGCGAGGTGTGCGCATTGAAGGTCATGAGCAAGAAGCTTCTCTTCAAACTCGACGAGGTTCGCCATGTCCTGACAGAACGCGACATCTTGACCTCAGCCAAAAGCGAGTGGCTGGTACGGTTGCTCTACGCTTTCCAAGATGACAAGAGCATTTATCTGGCTATGGTGCGTGGCCCCAGTCTCAGTCCGACTGTCTCTCTGCTAACTTTTCCAGGAATACGTGCCTGGCGGCGATTTCCGCACCTTGCTCAACAACACTGGCGTTCTGCACAATCGTCATGCTCGCTTCTACATCGCCGAGATGTTCTCATGTGTAGATTCTCTCCACCAACTCGGTTATATTCACCGAGACCTGAAACCAGAGAACTTCCTCATCGACAGCACTGGACACGTGAAGTTGACCGACTTTGGCCTGGCTGCAGGCATGCTCGCACCGGCAAAGATCGAGTCAATGCGAATCAAGCTTCAGACTGTCGGGGATGTAGTGTCTTCATTCGGACGACCTATGGAAGATCGGACGGCCGCAGAGCGCCGTGACAACTACCGGTCCCTTCGGGAACGGGATGTCAACTATGCCAAGAGCATCGTTGGCAGTCCCGATTACATGGCTCCCGAAGTGCTCAAGGGTGACGAGTACGATTTCACAGTTGACTACTGGAGCTTGGGTTGCATGCTCTTCGAAGCGCTTGCGGGATATCCACCATTCGCCGGCGCAACCGTGGACGAGACGTGGCAGAACCTGAAACAGTGGAAGAAGGTACTCCGCAAGCCGGTATACGAAGACCCATCCTACTTCCTGTCGAAGCGTACATGGGACCTCATTACCCGACTTGTGGCGTCAAAGACATCTCGCTTCCGCGGCATCTCTGAGATTCATGGCCATCAATACTTCGCCGAGGTCGACTGGGCTCGTTTGAGGGAGCAAAAGGCACCCTTCGTGCCGGAGTTGGACAGCGAAACTGATGCCGGTTATTTCGACGATTTTGGCAGCGAAGCAGATATGGCCAAGTACAAAGAGGTGCATGAAAAACAAACGGCGTTGGAGGCGATGGCCGATCGCGACGAGCAGATGGGTAAAGGCTTGTTCGTTGGATGTAAGTCATTGCATATAACGTACCGACAAGACATGCACTAACTACCCCACAGTCACGTTCCGTCACAAGAAGACCGCCGACGAAAACGGCAAGCCTGCGAGCCCGCGGAAGCCGCTACCTTCCGTGGACGAGAACTTTGGCACTATCTTTTAGATGTTTGACTACTTTCCGTCTAGCACTGGCTGCACCGATGGTTGTTCGCTTCTGTGCCGGGTTCTTCCTCTTTGGTTTTCTATTGCAGAGCTATGACATTTCGACGATGTGTAATGAGCGGTCGTCGTCTGGGGCGATGAGCATTCGGACCATGGGCATGCTTCTGGTACAAGGGCGTTTTGCGGGAGTTTTGCTGGCAACATACATTATGGAGGGGTGGTAGCTCAAGCGGTTGCTCTGCGTGGTCTAGGCACGGTTTACGTGTAATAGTAGGATTGGCATAAGGAAAATTTTCAGTGATTGAGTAACAACAAGAGGCCGTGACGAGACTAAAGAGCGTATGTATGAAAGTCAAACCGTAACCGTATCTCCTAGACCCGCCCACACATCGGCTTCGACATACCCCCTGGTGCGCAGATACCGTGCTCTCTACCGCCACCGACAGGAACGAAGCGCGTTTGGCACATTGACCACGCCGCTTCCTGCCATCGTCCGCGCAGCACCGCGACGCTCCTACTCATGTCCGGACACAGCTTCGTCCATCACCCCGTCGGAATCCATCACAGCCTCACTATCCATCATGCGTCGCCCGCGCATGTTCGACGCGGCACTCCCCATGTCATCAGCGCCCACCATCACCATCATCACCGTCTCCGTCTCCGCATCCATCGCCGTCGTCCCCTTCTCCTTCTCCTTCTCCTTCGCCGCAGCCATGGGGTCCGAGCCCTCCATCTCCATCTCCATCTCCATCTCCATCTCCTTGGCTACCATCCGCTTTTCGTGCGCGCATGCCATGGTGTCGTCGGCGGCGGTCATGCCGCAGTCCACCATGTCCCTTGTGTTAGGAGATACGAGCATGCGCACGCGCATATCCGTGTCTGGGTTCTTCATGTGGGTCTCGGTGGCGGTGTGCATGGCGTTTCTTTTGTTGGCGGGGGAGAACATGGTCGGGGGGTCGGGGGTCGTGGGGGACATGGTGGTGGCGGTGTGCTGTGGGGTTTTTTTGTGAGTACGGGAGGGGGTACGGCAACATGCCATGGGGAGTGAGGGATAGGGAAAGAGGAGGTCGGCTAGACTGACCTGGTCCATCATCTGAATGGGAGACGCAGCGGTGCAAGCAAGCAGGCCAGCTGCGAGGGCGAGGGCGGAGAATTTCATTTTTTTTTTCTTTTCGTGCGCGGATGCGAAGGGCGCAGGACAGGTGAGTAGGCGGTAATCAAACGAGATGTGGATAGGTTGGTAGACGTCCTCACTGCACTGTCGAGGATGCAAGTTGGTGTAGAAGAAAACAAAAAGAAAAAAACGTTCATAACTGCTGTCTATAAATCCTCAAAGCTTTTCCCTCAGAATGCGATATCTTTACGCAAAATGATGCAACAAGTGCTGTACTTCCCGTCTCCCGCGCATACGAACCAATCTACACAAACGCCGCCCAATGCAAGTCTATCATGCAGCGCACAAAGACGCGCAAAAAAGCACATCATGTTACTCGTCGGCCTCGTCATCTGTGTTGGCCGGGTGTGGTGTGCCCTGCGCAGTGTTAGCCGTGTTGTACAATCACATGTTCACACGGGTTCGGGGCGGGCCGTACCTTGGGGCTGTTGAGCCACTCAATGTGTCGCAGACGTCTGCGCACTTCCTGCTCCTTCTTCTCCTTCTTCGTCATCTTCTTCTTCTTGCGCGCGCGGAACTTCATGTCATCGTTTGCGCCTTCGGCATCGCTCATGACGGGCGTGCCCACGGCACTGGGGACCGTGCTGGGGACGGCAGAGCTGACGGCGGACGAGACGTTGCTTGAGCCAGGACGCGAATCTTCGAAACGGTCCATGGAGACGGCGAGATGGCCCTTGTGTGCCACGCGTCCGTCCGCGACGTGCCATTGCTCCGGGCAAAGCGCGCCTACAAACTCTTCGTTGTGGGAGATCATGATGACACCACCTTTGTAGTCGCGGATGGCCACCGCAAGACCACCGAGGGAATCGCGGTCCAAGAAGTTAGTAGGCTCGTCAAGTACGAGCAAGTGGGGGTTGTTCCACATGGCACCCGCTACGTCAAGGTTAGCTACAGTATGATAATCATCCGGCGGGGAACGACTTACCCAGTACGACCTTGACCTTCTGTCCACCAGAAAGACCAGAGATCTCGTTGTGATTAGCGATCTCAGGATCGAGGCCCAAGTCCTCGAAATGCTTCGAGATGACCTTCGGCTCCAGAACACGGTATCCGAGACCTTCGCGAGACGACTCGTGGTCATCGAACTCTTGGATCAGCTTCATAAAGCCCTTGCTGGAGAGAGTCTCACGCGAAACCATGGTGTTGAACTTAGGGATCATGTTCATCCACTTGACTTCATACTGGAAACTCTTCTTGTACTTCTGACGACCGATCAGGGCTTCGATCTTGCGCGGTCCCATGCCGTCACCGATATCGATTGGTGTTTCCATCTGGGCCTTATCCTCTGGCGTGAGCACGCGAGTTTGCTTCATGAGCACCTCACGATCATCACCGTTGGCGTAACGCCACTGGAGGTATTGGTTGGGTGTCTTCTCCAAGTGCATCTCGACGTGCTCCAAAGCGTGCTGCTTGATGTAGCCGATACGCAGATTTGGGTGCTTCTCGACCTTGCCCTCTTGTGGGATTGTCTCACCCGTGAGGAGTTTGATAAGAGTCGATTTACCCGCACCGTTGGCACCAATGATGGCAACACGGGAGGAGAGCGATAGATTGCAGGAGACGTCATGCAGAGACGGCTTGGAAGAACCAGGGTATGTGTAGCTGCAGCCCGTCATGCGCAGAATGGATCGAGTGTTAGATTTGACGCCGCTGAGAATACCGGGAGGAGGAAATTTGAACTGTACTTGGGACGCTGAAAGGGTGTAGTAGCTCTTGCCTTCAGGCTTGACTTTGACGAAATCAGCGAGGTTGCCGCGGTAATGCGCCAACTTCTTCTGTTCGTAATGGTAGATATCCGTGCAGACCTCGTCCAAGAATCCGGAATCGTGGGAAACGATCAAGCTTGTAATTTCAGTATGGGTCTTGAGGTAGTTTTGCAACCATGCAATGTTGACAACATCCAAGTGGTTAGTCGGCTCGTCCAACAACAGAACGTCAGCGCGCATCAACATGGCACGAGCCAGGGCGAGCTTCATCTTCCATCCACCGGATAGAGAGCCAACCTGGTCCGACTGTCTTCCTTCAGGACCCGACGTGAATCCGACCTCTTCCAGAACTTCAGAGATACGCTCCCTGCTCTCGTCTGCGAAACGAGGATCCCGGACAATGAATTCAAGAATGCTCAGGTCAGCATCCTCGCCCTGGTTGTGCTCGACGAAGCAAGTCTTGACTTCATCCTGGGGAGGGAAACCCTCAAGCTTGCCGTTTGCAATGCTGCGCATGAGGGTAGATTTACCAGCGCCGTTACGACCACACAAACCGTACCTGTGGCCCTTGAGTAGTCGCAGGTTGGTGTGTGATAGAAGAAGCATGCCTCCGTAGCCTAGGGAGAAGGTTGCGTTGACTACCTCGACCTCTCCATCGTCTTCCGTGATCGGCTGACCAAATTTGCGATGGTCCTCATCAACATAGAATTGGTGCACCGCTTCGGCAACCTTCTCTGCATCTCCAGCGTCCATCAGTGGGCCAAGGTAAGGCGCAATGAGCTGGGTGACACGGTCCAATTGTCGCTCGTTTACAACCTCGGCAACCATATCAGAGATGTACTGCTTTGCAAGCCCCCAAATTTCGGAGTCTCCTGGGAACGTGGACAACTGTCCGACAGCCTTGATGTGCTTGTCCATGGCCTTTTGGATATCCTCGGGGTGGGTGCGATCAATGGCACCATGGGCAATGTTGCCATCATCCTGGTCGGCCATGGCCTGATCCATGACGGCTAGGGCATTGGACGCGATCTCTCGCACTTCAGGTAAAGCAGCGCGCTCTTTGACGTTCTTGACACCAGGCTGAAGCTTGGGCAGGAAGGTTCGCGCCTCGATGGGATCGTGGACGAGCTTGGTAAGGTTACCCACGACGACGACCGTCTGGCGGAGGACCTCTTGCGATGTGCCGGGGTTGTTAAGCGATCGCTCAAGGAGCGGGGTGAGCATAGCAAGAACAGGTGATGTGACGATGGCCACGAAAGTGGTCTGCGAGAGAGCGTGGATGGCTTTCTGCAAACTTTTCGTCGAGGGATCCTCGATCGACTTGACAAGGAGCGGTATCCGTGGGGCAATGTCATCGTTCTGGAGGAGGGTGGTAAGGCTGTTCATAGTCTTTGTGGCTTGTTTCGCAACCTACAATGTTGTCAATACGTGTCAAGCAG
Organism: Karstenula rhodostoma CBS 690.94; assembly: GCA_010093485.1. Lineage (NCBI taxonomy): Eukaryota > Fungi > Ascomycota > Dothideomycetes > Pleosporales > Didymosphaeriaceae > Karstenula > Karstenula rhodostoma. The sequence goes on along the minus strand of MU001497.1, from coordinate 1,550,606 downwards.
CGAGTGTTGAAGAAGTGCTTACCTCGGACTTCAGGTCGTGCATGCCGCCCTCGACGACGGGAATCAGCGTCTGCAGATTCTTGCCCATGGCTTCTCTTAGGATGTCTTTCTCCTTCTCTACCTCCAGACTCTCCATGCCCATCTTTGCCTTGTCTGCGGTTCTTCCGATCAGTTCCAGGGCACCCACGGCGCCCTGCCACTTTCCGGATTTCTTGCCCAGGTACTTGGTCAGCACGGGCAGCAGGCCGAACACCTTGGCCTCGGCATTCAGGTTGTTGAAGAGCGAGTCGACGGCATATTGCGCGCTTTCCCGCACGGTGCCTGTCTTGTCGGACAGGGCATCCAGCGCCAGTACGACAGTGCCTTCTTCCTGGATGAGGAATATAACCTCGGTCAGCCTCTGGAAGGGCGGCATCTTCTCGAACAGGGCGCCCAGCGCGTTCATGGCACCCTCGCGTCGGCCAGGGCTCTTCTTGTCGGTGGCCGCCTTCTTGATCTCGTCGAGGATGCCATAGCTCTGCAGGCCGCGGAAGCCGACCGAGTTCTGCAGGAGGGTGGCGAGCGCATAGGCGGCATCGACCGAGGAGTGGGAGAGCTTCGCAGTGAAGATGGTGGTGAGGACGGCAGCGATGTCTTCGTGCGAGGGCGCGGGGGCGTCGCCGGACTTGCTCACAGCGATCGCGGAAGCCATGGGGGGCGACTCGGAATGGGGCATGCCCACGCGTGTGAGGGGAATACTAGGAGGCCGTCGGGGACCGTCTGCGAAGTCTGCGCAGTGTGTAGGCGTGGGGCAGTCGCTGGAATTTTTAGGAGGGGCGCGCGTTATCGATAGGACCCGTGGTAATCTCGTTTACAAAGTACCCGATTGCACACTCGGCTCTCTGCTGCGCAAGTCGCGCTTTTGTGGGAAACGAGAATTTGGAGTGGAGAGTGGAGAGTGGACTACGAAGCAAAAAAAGAACGAGGAAGAAATGCGATGCAAAGAAAAGAGCGCTAAGGGCGGTTGGGCTGTTGAATGGAAATTATAGTTCTCTGACCTGCTGCTTAGATAAGACCAGCCGGCAGCCACTTGGGCAGAGCGCACATGCACGTTCCATGCGTGGTTAGAAAAGCGCAGCGGCCTCCGCTTCCGGCGGTAGCGTGTAGGGCTGATGAGAAATCTCTGCTGTGCGTACCTTACCTGTTACCTTCTACCTCGACTACCCGTTGCCGCCCACCACGGTTGTGCACTTTGCGGCTTGGCAGACCCTGATGCACACTGCTTTCTGGGATTTCTCGCCTCACACGTCCATCGTCGTCGAGTCCGGCCGCGCGATGACGACAACGCCTTGAACACTTGCAGCGCACCTTGTCATGCCATGAGGGTATCGCGAATATTCCTAGACTGCTTATTTCTGCTAGCGGGCTCCCTGAAGTCTCAGTCTGTGGAACAGATCGTAAGGACTGTCATTCGCAGCCAGATCATCTCTTTCCGCTCGAGTCCAGTTCTCAGCAAGGACAAAACTTCCATCTCTCATAATCCCTAGCCGTATCTGCCGTCCAAACTTCTGATGTCTTCATATGCTGTTCCGTGGTACACTCCTCTCCAAGCTTTCCACAATGTCACGTGTTCCCGTTGCTTTCACCTCTTGTTCGGATGCACGCATGCTCTACTCTCACAATATTATTCGCATTGCATTTATGAAGCGTATAGTCTCGTTAACGCAAAGCTAAGATTTTTGCTCTTCTTCGATCTTAATGTTCACTCCCCAGTGTGGTGTGCAGCTTCCGTCCGTTGGTATAGTTGCGACTTCCGTTTACAAACGAAGGTTGCACACCACTCCACATGACCTGACCTCCTTCCACCCCTCTCCCAGCTCCACCGCTTCTCTCACGACGAGTGCCTATTGCTACACACTGCGCCCACTCGACGAGATCAATCGCCCCAACCGGTAAACGCCCCGCTCAACTCTCACTTCAGCCTCCGTTTGCTCAAGCGTAAAGACCCAGTCTCTGGGTCACCGTGACTTATTGGACCAAATCCTCCCTCTTCATGTTCGGCTGCCAACCCACCCTCTTTACCTATCCTCTCGACGGCCCTCGTGCTGCTTCCATACCAAGCCCACCATACCTATACCAAATTGTCAAGCTATACTTAACCATCCCACGAAGCCCACCAACCGGTCGAACCTACTGCCGATCAAGACTCCATCATGCCCCGCAACCAGGTCTATGACCCGGTCCTGATGAGACAGTGAGTGAACATCGGTCAGCAAAGGCAACGCTGCCTGAAGCTAATCGATGGACAGGCTAGAGGGCGTTCCTCTCCCTGCTAAGTACATCTCCAATCCCACTCTCTCCAACTGTGGGAAAATAATAACCACAGGGTAGGGTCAAATGCGATCGCTGCGACAAGTACAAAAACCAAGCGGCCTTCTCCAACAAGCAGCTCACCGACGCGCGCTACGCCGTCAAGCACCGTGGACAATCTGCATCATACAAGATCAAGTGCCAGCAGTGTACTGGATCCCAACGTGTCGAGTACGAGTGCAGCGTCTGTGGTGTCACGAAGGGCTTGGAAGACTTCGCCAAAATCCAGCGGAAGAAGGATGATAAGGAATGTTTCAAGTGTACTGAAAAGCGGTTGGACGTCGATCCTATCGAACAGCACAAGTACGAAAACGAGAACAGCAGCCGCACCTGGAGTGACAGCTCCGAGTTCGTTTCGACTTCAGTTTTCGACCATTCTTCACAATCTGATACAGTATGTCGTTTGTCCTTTCGTTCCTGAGAATATTGTATCTGACACACCTAGTCTGCCGAATGGGATGAGTCTAACGAGGATGGCGGCGTTGGACTCTCCGAGGGTTTCGCGCGCAGCATGTCCATCTCGAGCCCTTCCCAGGCTGACACGCTTATCGAGACTGAGTTCGAGCGTGGCAGCCAGGTGTCTCACGACGACGGCTGGCGTACGGTCGGCCAGCGATCGTGGCACACACCTTCCGGTCATTCCCGATCTCGGACTGCATCCACCACCTCCAATACCGGCTCCCGTGGCTTCAATCCCAATACCTACAGGAATCCTGTCCCGCCCCGCGGTGTGGCCGGCTCTCAGCGCTCGTTCGACTCCAGTGTCGCTGAGCGATCCGACACCGTGTCCACGAGCGCCAATGGCAATTTCGCGAAGATCAAGGCCTATGTATGTCCCGCCGACCTTCTATGTCTCTTTCCAACTAACATGTTGTAGATCCCCCCGAAAGACTGGCCCTCCGATGAGGAGTCTGACCAGGATTCCGAAGCTGGTGACAACAGCGACGACGAGGACGACGATGATGACGACGATGAATTGTAATACGCTTATCGACTGGCAAGAGGCCCTGTCGCTCTCGTGGTGACCAGCCATATTCGGGTCACCTTCCAGGTGTATACACATACGGGGGTGGTCTGGAAATTGCTTGCAGCATGTGCTTTTACAGGCTAAGGCTTATCTGTTCTGTATGAAAGGCGGATAACACTCTTTGTGCGTTCATACATTCTTGATTCTCAGGCCAATCCCATGATTTGCTAAAGGAGGGCTTGCGAACTGGAACATCTCTTTATATTTGTGCATGGTGCTGAGGCATTCGCTTCCACAAGCATGACAGTCAAATTTCCACGTTCCCCACTGCATGATAGAAACAATGAATCAAATCTTTGCGTTTTATAACCCCAGTTCTACGATGACAAAATTGGACTTCGTGGTTGGTGTCAACAATCTGCAACAATCTAAGAACCATGAATGTCCTTACGCGCTCAATGTCCATGGCACAGGAGGTTATTCAAGCAGGGTCTGTACCGTACACACTATGTACACTCTCCTGGGAGATTCGGGTGCGTAGTTGCGGCAGGTATTTTCTCCTTGTAAAAGATCACAAAAAGGTCCAACCACCCCAACCACGCTACGCACCCGAACTTCCCAGGACGGTGTAAGTCGTGCGGCTAGCAGAGGCAACCCCTCATTGCACTGTAAACTCAGTGCATAAGTTACTTTCGCTAATACTATCTGGGTGTTTGGGTGATTCATGTTTGTTCTATGGATAACCAAAGAGCAACTCGCAAGCTAACAGCGTGCATTGCCTTCACTTTTACTTGCAGTTCCCTGTGGAATACGCCCGTAGCATTGGATATGGTGGGAGTAATTCGGAGACACTTGTCGATGAGTGAAGTTTCGCCAAGCCCATCTAATTCTCATACAGTAATTGCCACCGCCACCGCGAGTGCACGTGACTGCGCGCTCAACCCTGAACAACGGGACGCGCTCTCCATCTCCACCCCGCAGCACTCTCCTTTATTTGCTTTGTCGCCTTTCGACTTAAACACAGATCGCTCACCCACGACGCTCTATAAGTTTGTTCGCGCGGTGTCGCAACTTTGATACAATGCAAGTTGTTTCGCCACCCACTGCACGAAGTGGCTGACCAGTTTTTTAGGTCTCGACGAGGACGAGGCGGAGGCGGCGCCGGAGGAAGGGGTACCGGCATTCGAGGCCCTCACTCAGCACTGACGGACTTCTTAGCAGTAAGTCATCTTTGGTGTTGCTGTATTTGTACTATTCCTCTGACAATAGTCAGGCAAACAACATCTCTGCGCAAGAGATTCGCGATTCATACCTCCAACGGCAACAGCAGACCGAAGCCGAAGCCCCGCAGAATGGAGAAGAGGAAGACAATGGCGAGGGACCTTCCAACGCGAACGAGGAAGACTTGCAGCCGGAGTCCTCTACAATGGCAGCCGAACGAACCCGCAAGCGCAAGCGCAACCAAGAAGAGGCCATAGCGAAGATAAAGAAGGGCAAGGCTGTGAAGAAGGGCAACAACAAGAAGAAGAAGGGTTCAGACGATGACTCCGACTTCGATGACGTTATGGACATGTACAAGAAGACAAAACCGCTGCCTGGCCAGCTGGAGAACTGCGAGGTCTGCAGCAAGAGGTTCACAGTTACGCCATACAGCAAGGCTGGCCCAGATGGCGGTTTGCTGTGTGCAAAGTGCGGAAAGGAGATGGCGAAAGAAGCCAAATCCACCGTAAAGTCGAGCAAGCCGGCTGTGCGCAAGGGTAGGAGGAAGATTGAGAGCAACCGCTTGGATGGCCTGACATTCCGTGGAGCGAAGACGTTGCAGCAACTTTGCATCAACACCTTGGCTACGCATGCCGACGACATTGAGGAGTTTGGCGACATGCCCGAGCCCATCTTGAACAAGTTGAGCGAAATCTTCTCAAAGAAGCGTGCGATGAAGTCGAACACGTTCAAGTTGTTTCTACAACCTGACTTGGATGTGGTCGCAATTCACGAAGCAGCGTGTAAGTTGGTTCCGTCGTTATGTCGCCAGGGCCTGTGCTGACCTACAATAGATCTGGAGACGGAAGACTATGATCAGATTTTCGCAATCGTCCCGCATGTGAAGAAGCTCTCTTTGCGCAACTGCTGCCAGTTTAAAGATAGTAACGTGGACTACATGATCGAGAAGGCTAAGAACCTGGCCGACATACAACTCCTCGGAGCCAACCTTGTATCTAACGACAAGTGGATGGACCTCTTCATTGCCCGTGGTCATGATCTTAGGTCGCTAAAGCTTGAGTGGCTCGATGCCGCATTCGACGACCAAGCAGTTGAAGCACTCACAACTTTCTGTACGAATCTCGAGCGCCTCAAGCTCGAGCGGTGCAAGCAGATTGGACCCGACAGCATCGACGCCATCGCCCGCCTCGAGAAGCTACAGCACCTTACCCTCTGCTATCAGAAAGACATCCCACGCGACCGCGTCGTAAATCTTATCGCACATGTGGGTTCAGGCCTCCGCACTCTTTGCCTGGAGCGCTTCGTTGATGCCGAAAACGAAAACGGGCCCACCGACGAGCTCCTCGATGTGATTCGCAACACCTGCACGCACCTTGAGAAACTGCGGTTCAGCGAGAATAACGAGTGTTCCGATGCTGGCTACGTGAATCTCTTCACAGAGTGGTCAAACCCGCCGCTTCGCTACATTGACGTCAACAGCACCCGTGACTTAGACAACTCCAACCCCAATGGCCCAGAGGACCCTGTTGGTCTCTCTTCCGCAGGTTTCCACGCATTGATGCAGCACTCGGGCACCAAGCTCGAATACCTCGACATCTCTTCATGCCGCCACATCAGCCACGAGACGTTCGCGCACATTTTCTCACCCGAGCAGACGTGGCCGTGTCTCCGAGAGATCAACCTCAGCTTCTGTCCTGTGGTCGACACGCAGGTTGTTGCGGGCATCTTCAGGAGCTGTCCGCAGATCAAGAAGGTGGTGGCGTTCGGCTGCTTCGAGGTGCACGAGGTGGTGGTGCCGCGCGACATTGTGCTTATTGGCGCTCCGCGGGCTCAGGACGCGATTGAGCAGTTTGGTCAGGTCGTTATGGATTTCCAGAAGGAGTTCAGTGGCGTGGAGAACCCGGCGGGGATGAATCGCGTCGTGCCTGTTATGTCTTAGATCGAGATGGCTGGGAAGGGCTTAGGAATGGCGCTTTATGGGATGTTAGGGGATGGCGTTTCGATACAGGCGCTGGGCATGGGACTATGTCTCTTCATGGGATGGGGGAAGCATGTATGGCAATTCAGGGTCGCGGTCGCATCATATTATCTTTGATATCTTTTACGATATTATAGATTCGGCGTAGCCCGCATAGTTTACGAAACATATCATGACATACAAAGCTGCTCAGGTGGAGATGACACTCGATGTGATGGTGTACACTGTGGCCCTCGTTTTTCGTGTTGGTCAGCATCCAACACCATTCGCGCGATGCCGGTTCGACTGGGGATCATGGACGTTTCGACGTTTCACAGAGGAGTTTGTGTTCACTTGCAGTAAACAGGGTATCATTGGGAAGCATGCTCGTTTCGATCCTCGACGGGACCCAAGAGCTATACATTGATAGTTTTCATCCTTTCGTTTCGCCGTGAGCAACCATGTCCGAACCCTTATAGTGATGCGTAAGGCAGCAAAAGCCCATCATGTAAACGATCCTGAATCCATGTCCATACTCCATGCGCGTCCAGCACCTTCTCAATCCTAAGAAGAAGGAGCGGCGCCGCGGCCGCGTCCGAAGCCGCCACGGAACTCAGGCTTGAAGTCGCCGGGGGCACCGCCCTCGCCCTTCTCGCCGGCGTCGCGGCGGCGGTAGCCGTCACGCTCACCGCCGCGTCCACCGCGGCCGCCACCACGGCGCTCGCGGTCGTCTCCGCCCAGCATGCCGCGCGGGGGAGCGTGGGTGCGCTGCGACTTGATGTGCGTCTGAGGCACAATCTCAGCGGGGAGGTGGAGCCACTCGCGGAGGTAGTCGAGACCCTCGGGGGTGAGGGTGTAGTAGTAGTACTGCCATGAGAAGCGGGTCTTGACGTAGCCGCGGGAGTCAAGAGACTGCACTGCAGGGTGTTAGCCATGGACCCTCTGCGTCGGGTAGGAGGTGATACTGACAAGCCTTGATGACGAAAAGGTTCTTGGTGTCAATGTCACCGTGCTTGGGGAGGTTGAAGTCCTTCTTCGCAACGAGTACGCCCTCTGTGGTGACCGTGTGTCAGCCTCTCCTTGTGTGCAGCAAAATGCCGCTCAAACATGTATATTTTGCCATAGCCATGGCGCGAGCGGGGAATATACTAACCGCGGAAGAGGTACCTGTGGATAAGCGGTCAGCGCAAGTTCAATTGGAAAACGTTGGGACGAGGGGTAACGAAAGGCTCATGTTCAAGGTGGACAATCTCTCGCGAAATTCCAGACTCGATTGCGCCCGTAAGCGGTGCTGAGGAGGACTGACTCGTGGATCTTCTTGCGATCGGCCTTGGGGATAAGCATCTTGACGGTTGTCGAGAAAGAGACTGTGGTGCTGGTCGGTGAAGAGGTGGTCGATGGAGAAGAGGAAGTTCGCCTGTCTGAGTGAAATGCATGGTGTGGGCTCGCTAAACACACGCACAGACCAGGCCAAGCAGGAGGATCCCGGTCCGATCGCTTGCTCCAGCCTCCATCGAACGCCACTTCTTCGGCCTGGTCTCTTGTCTTTTCCGCAAGCACCCACACCCACTTCTGTTCACGCGCACTGCCTGCGACTTTCCGATCGCTAGCCACACCCAGAGACCACCTACGAACAGCGCATCACCGACACTATGGCACAAGCTGCAGCACTCGCAGGGCACCACTGCGTGCCAGCTTTCAATGCCAACGGCGATGCCCCCGTTACAGTCCTCGTCAACACCGTTCGAGGCACCATAGCCTTCACCGCAGCCAAAGACGCCCCTCTCTCCTCCATATACGAGACCCTCTACGAGCGCGCCCCATGGATAGCCAACACTTCTTACATCCTCACGACGCACTCCCGGCGCACCGTCCCCACCACCGACGGCCCCGTCTCCTCCCTCCTCAGCTCCGCATCCGACACATTCATCTCGTTGCGCCTCTCCGTCCCGCTATGCGGCGGCAAGGGCGGCTTCGGCTCCATCCTGCGCGCCCAGGGCGGCCGCATGTCGTCGCGGAAGAAGAAGCAGGGCGACGTCAACGGCTCGTCGCGCAACCTCGACGGCCGCCGGCTGCGCACCGTCGCAGAGGCGAAGACGCTCGCCGAGTATCTCGCCATCAAGCCCGAGATGGACAAGCGCGAGAAGGAGGAGCGCCGCAAGCGGTGGGAGGATATCGTCGCGAGCACGGAGCGCAAGCAGGATGAGCTGGCGAGCGGGCGCACGCAGGTCCGCCTGGATGGGAAGTGGGTTGAGGACAAGGAGGAAGCGGAGAATAAGACGCGCGAGGCAATTGAGAAGATGTTGATGGCGCAGCAGCGGTCAAGCTCGGAGGAAGAGGAGGAGGAAGAAGAACAGGTTGCGGAGTCTTCTAAACCTGCTGCTCAGCGGACTATGTTTGGCTGGGACGATGAGGATGATGAGTTCATGAGTGATAGCGAGGAGGAAGAGGATATTTCCGAAGAAGACAAACCCAAGTTCGAGGGCAAGGGCAAGGGCAAGGCTGTGTAGGCAGTACGCATGCCGCGTTCTTTTTCACATTATAACTAGGATGCACGGCGTTCAGGAAGCATTCATTCCATTATCATATTTCAGATACCCAGACAAGTTGTCGAGACCTCAATCTATCCATACATACATCCTTCCTCAGTCCTCCCCGCATATTCACATCGTGCGGGCAACAACCCACCCAAGAACCAAGCACTCCTTCAACCCCCAATGTTCCGATCCATATCCTTATCCCCGCCATAACCCTGCGCCCTCCTCTGCTGCGCCGCGTCCCCCTCCCCCTCATCCGACCTCTCCGCCCCGCCAAAGCCCCCCTCACTCGCGTGCCCCTCCGCACTCGTCTTGCCCCCGCCGCCCCCGCTCTCCTGGATCGTCTGTCCGTACCGCATCTTCTCGGCCGGTGTGACGCCTTGCGAGTTGGGGCCCGTGGACGCGGACTCGTGCACTTTGTCGGCCATTTGCGTGCCTGTTGAGGAGTCTGGGGGTTGGTGTTAGAAGGAAGAACATGGAGAAGCCACGGAATGAAAGGGAGGTGGAGGTGGGGAGAAGTACCGCCTAGCTGTCCGGCCTGCTTCGCGACTGGGTCGACGTAGCCCAGGTTGCCTTCGTACTGGCCCGATTCGCCGCCGGGTTCGGTGTCCATGAGCTTGTCTGACATGATGCTGAGCGCTCGCGTATAGACTCCCGGTACGGAAGTGATGTAGATAGTAACAAATGTGCGAGTGTGGTTTGGGCAGGTCAATTGTGTGGGTAGTCAATTGTGCTTTGTATTGTATTTGCGGTCGCTCCGACGGTGGAGCTTCGAAAGATGCTTTGGGGAGCTTCGTCTAATGACGTCAAACAAAAACGCTAGAGCATTCCTCCCTTTCTCGGAATGCCATGCCGCCCCTCCAACCACGCAACTCCTAAACGCCTTTGCTAGATGGTCCTGATGCATGCATGCTATGAAGCCGAATGAATACCGAATCATGCCTGTGCTAGTCGAAATCTACGCCCATGAGGAAGCTGATGTAAATTTAGCAGATGCAGCGTGACGGGGAAAGGGAAATAGTACCTTTCATATAACCGCATGTATTTCGCGACAAAGGCTTCCAAGTGGAATATGACTTTGCTGCCGGTCTTGCACCTGTGCTCGTAGAAGGCAGCCCATTTGATGACTTCCGGCTTGAGCGCATCGTCGGTCTTGGGGATAAGCTTCCAAGTGAGGGTTTTCAGGATGGTTGTGGGGTCTATGCAATGCGAGAGAAGATCGTAAAGCGCTGCGCGGACCTGGAGGAGACGGGCTGGACTTCGTTCCTCGACGATCTGATTTGCGATCTGGCCGATCAGAGCTTCCCAGTCTGGCGGCGGAATGTGTGTTGTGTCGGTGATATTTTCACTGTGCCTCTGTTAACCACTGCTCCGTCAAAGGACGTCGTTATATCATACTTCTGCGCATGTACGGCCTCATACATGAGCAAAGCCTTCCTCAGGTTCCTGCCGCTCTCCTTCGCAACCCTCTTGTTCAACCCATCCACCTCCTTCCACCCCTCCTTCTTACCGACGACCCTCAGCACGCTGCAGATCTCCTCCTCAGTCGGCGCCGCAACCCTCACCAACAATGTCCTACTCCGGATCGGAGCAATGATATTACTCGTAGAGTTTGCCAGCAAGATCAGCCTCAGATTGGGACTGTACTTCTCCATAGTCCGTCTCAGCGCCGCCTGCGCATCGCGCGTCAAATGATCCGCCTCATTGATGACCACGACCTTGAAACGCTGTTTGGCGTTCAAGTCGACCTGCTGCGTCTGCGCGACTTCTTTGAGGAGATCCTGCACGACGACACGGTCGTAGTTTCCGACATCAGACGGCGTGATCTCGAGGTGGTACACTGAGGCGACGATGTTGAACTCGAGCTTGCGATTGGACGTGGTTTGGAAGACGCGAGCGTCGATCTTGATCTTCTCGACACCGGGGCCGTAGAGCTCTTTGAGGGTTGCGACGATGCGGGTTTTCTTGCCGGCGCCGGAGGGGCCGTAGACGAGGAGGTGAGGGAAGTCGCCACTTTGTGCCTGTAGCGAGTATTAGGAATGTGCCAATCTTAAGCGTCGGGTTGGGGTCATGGTTAGGGTCACGGTTAGGGTCACGGTTAAGGCTATGGCTTCGGGTCAGGGCTGTGGAAGGGACATACGAGAGATCGCAGACGGTCTGAGAGATCTGGATGGTAGCTGAGAGCCTCGAGGCTTCGCGGTCGGTGCTTGTCTACGAGCAACGCCATTGTGTGGGTGTGATGGTGTGTTGTTCGATCGTGGCTTTGGGCCTGCCGTAGACGCGTCGGCGCGGTACGCGATGTCGCGTAAAGTGGTGGCTTGGCGCGCTCAATCACGCTCGTCACGAGCAGACTTCTCTCCAGGTCAGGGCTTCGAATGTCCTGGCAATCGCATATAGGGACCAAGGCATGACATCTCTTGTCGCCCACGACATATATTCATGCATGCTTATGCGCGAGCTATGGGGCATCGATATTATGCCTGCAGATTCGACTTCCACATAGAGTATGAGTGCACTCACAACGCTTCCTTTTGTATCACTTTTGGACGGCAGTCTATGTTTGTCTATCACTTTACAGGACACTATTGTAGTTTGAGTCAACAATCAGAAAACCACATAGAATATGAGCTCCGGAATCTGGCAATGCATTGAATCCCAAGTCATTCATTCATACACCATCGAGACGTCAATGGCTGATTGGAAACAGTTTCCTTTGCTAGCACATCACTCCCGGAATACATGACCTGGTTCAGCATCCGGATCACAGCCGCACCGCTACGAAAGATCTATCACAACCCTGCCCTGCATCTTCTGCTCATCCATCTCCTTGAAGACCTCCGTCAACTTGTCCAATTTCTCCACGCGAAAATGTGTCTTCACGACGCCCCGCGCCGCGAAATCCAGCGTCTCAATCGCCTCCCTCCTCGTGCCGACCGCCACACCTACAATCGTAATCGCACTCATGATGAGCTGTGCCGGCGTCGCCTGGAACGGCACCGGATCACCCTCAGGCATACCAATGCACACCACGGTGCCGCCATGGCGTAGCAAGCCGACCGAACTCGCGTAGGCTTTGTTGTTAGAGGTGAGCACGATGACAGCGTGGGCGCCCAGTCCGCCGGTGAGCTCCTTGACTGCGCCGGCCACGTCGTCTGTGCCGTCAATGGGGATGAAGTGCTCTGCGCCGGACTCCAGGACGAGGTCTTTCTTTGAGGAGTGGTCAATTCCGATCACGCGGAGAGCCATGCCGCGCGAGGCGAATTGCGTGCCGAGATGTCCCAGGCCGCCACCTGCACCGAGGATGACGACGAAGTTGCCGGATTTTGTGCGGCTCTTGCGGAGCGCCGAATAGACCGTTACGCCTGCGCAGAGCAGCGGGGCAGCAGCTGCTGAGTCCAGACCGTCGGGGATGGGGGTCACGTAGTTTGCCGGTGCGAGAACGTATTGCTGAAATGTGCCGGGGGTGTAGTATCCTGAGACTTTCTGTGCGGTGTTGTCAGCTACATTCAATCCGATGGATAAAGTGGAGGTAGACTTACACCCTTCGCACAACTGGCATCCAACCCCACCCGACACGCATCGCAAGTCTCGCAGATCCCCGCCATCCACTTGATCCCTACTCTATCTCCTACGCCGACGGATGAAGTGTCGGTCGCAGGTCCCATCTTTACAATCTTTCCAACGCCCTCGTGTCCACCAACTTGACCCGCTTGAGTCGGGAAAGGCATATGCTTCCAGGATTGCATCATAATGCCCATATCAGAGTGGCAGACGCCCGAGTGTGAGAGATTGATCAGGACCTCTCCAGGACCCGGTTCAGGCATGTCTAGCTCCTCGATTTTGGTCGAAATCGAGCCCGGCTTGTCATAGACAGCGGCCTTGTACTTCTTGGGTAGATCGATGGAGGCGGCCATTGCGGGCTGTTGGGTTCAACTTGGAATAGCGAAGTAGTCTCCTGAGACACAATTGAATTCCTCGAGCGACAAGTGCTAGGGTGAGATGAGCTTCGGACGAGACAACGGAGGAAGTCTAGAGGTAGGTAGCACAGCTATATGAATGAACCCCTCCTTCCTGCACGCTGGGATGACTGCGCCTGACGCGTGCCCGCATGTAACCATTGACCTAATCTGGCCTGGGACCCATAGGCCGGACCGCTCATCGGATAAACAGCCTCGGTATTCGAAAGCGGCCTTGCTTGCGGGGTGACGAAGGGCGAGAAACTGCCTCCCATAGTTGGAGGTAGTGGAGCTACGGGAGCTACCCCGCATGTGGTGGATCACTGTACCCCAGGGCTAGATGCTCCGAGTGGGGGTGTCCGATCTGAGTACATAGGCGTTACTTTCACGGCAAGAGGGACGGTTGCTGCAACTAGCATATCGATGATGTAAGGCCTGCGGAGTGGGAACAACCCATGGCCCCGGAACATGGTCATCTCTGTGCAGCTTCAACAACAACACGGAAAGACACAAAGGCAAAGGCAAAGGCGAAGGCAGCTGCAATTTGAACGTATTGAAGATGTCTTTAGCTATGATACACATCCGAGGCCCCAAGCGCCAAACATCCAGCGAAGAAGCACCTGCTCCGCGGCCTGGAACCACAAGCCGCCTCTCAAAGTGGTATTGTACAAAACAGAATAGCACATGAACGGAAATAACTTGTAGAAACCCGGAAGCCTTGCTCCCTCCCATTATTTTGGTTTCCTATGTTATGTTCCTCCTCGTTGTCTCGTAAAACCATTACCATGCAAAACGATATCGACAGTGTCGAAAAATATGCCAAAAAAACAATGAACAGCCGCCCAAGGCCTCTACGAGGCCTGTTCGGTACAAAATTGACTAGCAAGGAGTTCGTCGGCGCTTGGACGCCGCTCGTGGTCAATGAGGAAAGTCTGCGATAGGAAAGCACGAGCATCATCTCCGGCGGTCTCAGGTATGGCCGGGTTGGCTTCGCCAGGGCCACCGATCTTAAAGATGGCCTGGAGTTGGCTCAACGTGGGATGTGGGTGTGCCCCAGTATACATTTCCACAATGAGACAGCCGAGGGACCAGATGTCGGCTTTTCGAGTATACGCAGTCTGTCGAACAACCTCGGGTGCCATCCAGAACACCGACCCTTGCAGAGAGACACGCTGGGCGCCCTTCTTTCCCCCATTGAGCAGGGTGGACGTGTCGACACGCTTTGAAATACCGAAATCGGAAATCTTGACTGAGCCTTTGTTGTCGACTAGAATGTTGGCTCCTTTGATGTCACGATGGATGATGTCTCTTGAGTGAAGGTAAACCAGGCCCTGAAGAATCTGGCGCACGAAGTTCTGGATGAGAGATTCGCCCAACGGACCGTAATTAATAAGCATGGTAGCAACAGAACCACCCGGGACATATTCGAGGAAAATGTTCAGATGTTGTTCATCCGAGTTCGATCCCAGGTACTGCACGATATTCTTGTGCTTGAGATCCCGGAGAAGACCAATCTCGTGTTTGAGCGCCTCCACCATGTTGGTCTTCCTCTGGTCTGTCTGGGCCGTGCCTGAAGCAGATGGGAGTTCGACTTGCTTTACAGCCATGAGCTCGCCCGTTACGGCGTGAAGTGCCAGGTAGACGCTACCGAAGGAGCCTTGTCCGATCAAAGCACCCTTCATGTACTTGACATTTTCCCAGGAGTCCTGTTCGAGATAGTCGGCGAGCTCATCATCGTACTCCTCGCCATCCTCGGCAATGGCTGCAGAGAGTCGCTTATTGAGTGAATCACCTGCCTCGGTATTACCGGCACTGCTTCCGGCAAGGCTACTACCGCCGTCGTCATAGTAAGACTGCATGGTCGTATGGCCTTCAGGGTCGGTGACCTGGAGGCTCTCCGCAGTACTCTCACCGCCGAAGGACACGTACGATTTACGGTTCGGTTCCAGGGGCGATTCTTCCTCCAGTGGCTCCAGGACCGAGGATGCTATCGAATCCCGATAGCCTGATTGAGAGGGAAGACCAAGGCGCATAACGGAAAGTGGTCTCAACGGGCGTGCCTGGTTGTTGTTCTGGAGCCAGTTGTCCGCGATGGAAGGGAGAGGCGGAGCATCCTTTAGGCTCGATGCAACACTGAAATTCGATGCCATGGACAGACGAGAGGCCGCCCGACTGAGACGACGAGAACGCCGAATCGACATTCGTATGGTTTTGTCGATCTCACCCTTTTCAACATCCGGGAAATACGAAGTGAGATCGGAAGTAATGAGCTCACTCGGCGGTCGAGCACCATAGAACTGCTTAAGCTTCCGTGCTCTCGACGCAAAGACCTGTGCTCTGGACGGTCCTTCCAGGTGCTGTGCGGTGGAGTGGATATGCCGTTCTCGCTCCCGTGCTGACGTAGGCGAGAGCGGGTAGCTGACTGCAGCCAACGACTCTCCCGTGATCTCTTGGATCTTCTTCTTGCTTCTCTCACTCGTGGGCAATATTATATTGTGCGTCTGTTGGATGTTCTGCTGTTGATACTGTTGTTGATAGATGCCTGCAGCCGCCTTCAACTGATCTTCTTCAGGCTCTCCGGTATGTATCTTCCGTAGGATGAGACGCCCTCTCTCGTGTCGGTTAGAGTCCTTGCACAGGCGAATGACTTCGATATCGCTCAGTCTGTGGCATAGCTCGGGCTTGGGCTCTGGTCCGTCCAAGATATAGAAGCAGTAATTCTTCAGATGACTCTCGTTGAGCTGCCCCTTTCGCAGAGTCTTGAGCATGATTTCATCTGCGGTTTTGCAACCTTCAATGTTTATTACCGAAGATCGACCCGTGTCGTAGATGACCCGTACCACAGCCTTGTCGGATGGCAATATGGCACTGTTAGTGGCACTCTCGGAAATGCTTTGGTTCCGAATGTGGCTTGCGAACCGGGCGGTTTGGGGCGTTTCGGTGGGTGTGGTTCGCGGGTTGCGGTATGACATGTTGATCGCGCTGTTGGCTGCGCTCAGGGGCTGGTTGCCATACGAAGATGCATAGTTCTTGTTGTCCTGGGGACTGGTCACGCCGTAATTGCGCTCGCGCCTCGCACCACGGTTATCTTGATCGACTAGAGGAGAGTTGGGCCGTGAGGGTGACTTGGCACCACCGAAGTTATAAGGTAGATCGGAAGCGTTGACCTGACGAGACATGCGCTTCGAAGCATTTTGGTAGCTGGACGGAACAGAGCGGGCAGAGTTCTGTGACGGTCGAGGTGAGGCAGACGAAGGCGGGGTATATGCGGCGTTGTCTAACATGGCAAGAGATTGCTGCATTGGGGTTAGAGATGATGTGTCGCTGTGGTAGAAGAACGGGCAACATACCCTATTTGACACTCGTCTGGAAGCCTTCTTGTACTCTTTGTTGCGTAGCTGTTTTGCTTGCGAGCCGATGCGGACCCTGTCGCCGACCTTTTTGATGCCCATGTCTTTCAGGTGCGTCTGGTCCATCTCCATCAGGTTCTCTCCGTTGATGTTGTTTTCTAGACAGGTCAGTCGTGTTGGTCTGAACCGAGCCGCAGGGTTACATACGCCTGAACAGCTCGACATAGTGAGCACAGTTGATGCGCTTCAGCCAGTCGCCGACCTTCTCCTCGTCCCAGTGCCTGACTGCATCCGGGGCATCGTATACCTCGGAGAACTCGGATTCGGTAGGCGAAGCATAGAGCGATTGGTCTGCCCGGGAGGCAGCGCCCTGATTGCGGTAGCTCGACAGGCTAGCGCTGTATTGTGTGGAGGTTTGCGAAGACGACGAACCCAGCGCGGGCGCCGAATACGACGGCTTGGAGGCGAGCATGGCCATGGCTGGTACGTCTGCGAAATGTGTGCGGAGGGAGGCGGGTAGCAAGGCGGGTGGGCTGTCAGACGTGACGTTTCTCGTGTGCCGCTGCAACGGCGTCTCTGTCTCGGGTCCAGGTATTCCAAATCAAACACGCATAATGGGGTCGTGGGCGAGGGCTGTCGGCGAGCTCGTGGATGTCGTGACGCCTGCGGCTCAGTGGCAGGCGATCCAGGAGGCCTCGAGTACAGGCGAGGTGCAGTTGTATGGGTTGCACGACAGTGGTGCGTGTTGAGGCGAAGACCAGCGGCGCAGCGGGTGCGCCGGGGTGGGCGGGCGGCGGGCCACGCTGGTGAAGGCGTCGGTGTCGTAGGGGTCGTAGGGGTGGTGAGCGAGGCGGCGGGTGGTGCTCGGCGTCCGGCGTGCGTGCTGCAGCGGTGCCGTGAGGGCGTTCGGGGCTTTATGGCTAGCGAAGCAGCGGCAGCGGCAGCGGCACCGGGGCGGGGGGTGGCGGAGGGCAGAGTGAACAAACACGCGCAAGTCTCTCATGAAACAACAGAAATCACGAGCGGCGGGAGCGACGTAGAAAAGGCGGAGCAGCCGGCCAGGAGCTGTGCTGGGTCTGACTGAACGTCGACGAACCACGGCGAGGGCCAAATCTAAAACACGCTAGGCTTCAGGTCGAACCGCACCGCTACCATTGCGCGCGGCATGGCAAGCACCCCGTCCCATCTCTCCGCACGCTTCTCCCCGCCGTGATTTCGCATGGAGCGCTTCACGAGATTGCCTGTTCATGCTCATTACTGCGTGCGTGTGCCTCTGCGACGGGAAGCGCGGCGTGCGCTCACGCTGCTGCTGCAATGCTGCTGCAATGCTCACAATAGCGCCTAGGCCGCCCAGCCCACTAGCCACTACACAGCAGGTACATCGGCGAGACCCTGACCTTACCTACCTTTGTAAGCCCCGAGCATCGAGCATCATCAGCACCCGACGACACCTGGCCAGCAGTGCCGGCACATCTTTCCTGAGTCGTGTCTGCCTGCCCTGCCTGCCCTGCCCGCCCCAGCTCAGCCTTATTCACTGCGTCCGTTTCACTCTGCGCGCCCACGCTACGCCACGCTGCAGCCGCCCAGGTGCACTGCAGACACATACACAATAGCCACAGACGGAAGCGAGCGCTTCCTTTTGCTCTTGCCTCAGAAACGCTGCCCATCTCCGCGTCGCCGACTGGTTTATCGTTTTGGCCGCGCGCAAGAGGGTTGTCCCTGCGGCCAGAGTCGAAACCACGGCGCACGGCCGGTCACTGCACCAACTTAGCCGTCCGCCTTGTCCGCTGCTCGTTGAAACAACCATGACGAACGAACAAACAAGCGTCGTGACGCGTCAGTCAAGAACATATACGTATGTCATCCACCTCTTGCGATACCTGCGATGATGCGATGCGATGCGGGAACGTCTGGTACATGTCGTCCTCGGTCGTCGTTGAGTGACTGACAGCGGGTGCCCCACGCGCAATTGACCTTACCAAGTAGCGCGCCGTAGTGCGTATGCACACTTTTCTGAGAGCTACATGGTACATGCAATTGCAAGGTACACCTGTCTCTCGCGGGAGCCTGAACACCGGGATGCAGTATTGCGTCCAGGTTGTAGACGCGCACAGTGGCTCAAGTCACCCCCCGCTCAACTATCAAGAATCCAAACGGCGAAGCCTCAGCCCACATCTGGTCTTCATGTTAACACGGCAGTCGCTGCATGTTGCGAGATCCTGAGATGACGTTCTGATACTTGCAACCCCTCCCCCCTTGTAGTTGCCCATTGCGCGCGATGACTGTTCGCGGCACAGGCGCATACGAGCATGCAGCTTTTCGACCGCATCAGAGTTCCTGCTCAATCCGTGGGATGGACGATGGGCAAATCATGGTGATTCATCAAGTTGATCATGGTCAACTGCTTTTCTTAGATCAGTAAGTGACGCCGCTCGCGAAACAGCGCCCCCAGGTATGACGCAATGCCGCATTCCGCGCCCATCACGCCTGTTCCTCGACCACGAGCTCCACATGTCGTACCAAATAACCTCGCCGCACGTGGGACATTTGCATTCTCACCCAGTCAACCGCTTCCTGCGACCCGATCAACGAATCATTTCCTCTTCGCGACAGAAGCACAGTGTTTCCACGGCTCCGCCTGCTTACCACAATATATCCTGCACCTGCAGCTGCACCTCTCCCACCGAGCTTCTACTCGGCATCTCCCGCCGCATATATCGACGCATATTGCATGGGCACCACGCAGCAACTGCAGCTTGTCTTGCTGCACCTCCAACGTCTTACCTAGTCGATCAGTCGGCATCACTCTCGGCCAGTAAGCGTCATCGGACAGGGCTACACCGCTGGTATAAGCGTCCACCATGGACACCAGTTACGGTAGTCAACCGGACCCTCACCAAGCACCGTACTCGTCGTCTTACGATCCACGCCCCTATCATCCGTCGTCCTATCAGCAGGATGCAAGCTTCCGCGAGCCACAACGCCCTAGATCTCCCGCTTCGTCCAAAGCTACAAACGACGGATATGCGCAGCCTCACCAGCAACCACTCCACAATGCGCTCAATAATGCATTTGACAAGTCCGACTCGGCGGGCAAAGTCCACCCTGAGCTCATTGCGCAAATCACGGCTGAAGTGAAAAGGTCAGTGTTGGATGAAATCAAGCTGGGGATGGGTGTCACTGCGCAGCAGCCCGTTGCACCGCCGCAGCAACCGTACCCCCCGCAATCGCCCATCTCTATGACATCGATCCCTCCGCGAAACGTGTACACACCGCCATCGCCCAAACAAGCAGATCTGTCCAGTCACGGAAGTGCTTCTCCTGACCCTCTCTCGCACGACCCTCTCTTCTATGGTACTGGAGACACTCCTACACCCAGGCACGAACGCAGCGCTCCGGTCGACATCCCACACGAACGATCGATCCCGCGGCCTACAGCACCCCCAAGGATGCCCACGGACAGCGATTTGACACCTATTGAAAGACGATGGCAGCACTTGTTCGACCCACAAGGCCAGCCCACTCCTCGTCTGGGCGAGTTCCTGCGAGGCCTTGCTATCCATATGGTTAGTACTAAATCCCGTGGTCCTAGCAATCTCCTAACACGCCCAGATCGATGACTACGAACCAAAGAAAAGCTTGGTTATTTCGCCGTCCAAGATGCTGCGATTTTACAATGATGTCAAACTCACCGAGGAGATTTACCCCTGGGACAGTGAGTTCAAAACGCTTGGATCATAGTCAAGTACTGACGATGTGATAGCAATATTCGGAAAATTGCCTTACTCTACGTTGGGTAAGATATACCGAGATATGCGCTGCGAACACCATCTCATTCAGGAGCATACCGCAGCTCAGCCTGACATCCCTGCTCTCACTCCTCAAGGGTTCCAAGAATGGATGATAGCTATGATTCAAGCTTATCCCGACGCCGAATATGAACGCCTGTCGAGGGCGGTTCTGGACATGCCAATCAGCAACGCTGATGACTGCAAGGAACGCTTCCCGAAGGAACTTCCTCGCCGTCTGTTCCCTCATATAGAGAACCTGCAAGCTCAACAGCGATGCGCTGCTGCTTTATCTCCTGAGGGCGTCGGTCCTCTCCGCAGGGCTCCAACCTTTCCGCCGCCGCCGCCGCCGCCGCCGCCAATGAGCCAGAGCGCAAGCGTACCGCCGAGCCTTGAACGAGAGCGTAGTCCCTACACGAGTCGACCAGATCCAAGAGCCGTTGTATCGGAGGATGAAGACGACGTGCCTATATCCATACCTATAGAGCGTGAGAGGAAACCTTACGCTGCCGCCCCAGGCGGAGGCAAATTGTACGAAGACGACAAAGGGCGGGGCACAACTTTAGACGCACCCTTGCGCGAACAGCGCCGGCAGTCCCAGTCAACAGCGAGCCAGTATCCATACGTTCCGTCCGCCGACCCATCTCAATATCCACGATCCGCCACACAACCCAACGGTCGGCGACCCAGGAGCCCCAGCTTCTCCAACTACGGCAAATCCTCCGAGCCCAACGTACGAGACATGTCTGGGGCTTACTATGCCAGCAAAATGTACGACGAAGACGAGGAAAAACGGAGATTCGCCAAGGACGCTGAGATGAGAAGGGAATGGGCGGCTCGTCAATCAGACCACAGCAACGCAGGCCACCAGCGCCGCAGTACCATAGGGATGGACAGCTCTCACGACTCCCAGTCTCGGTCGGTGTACGATGACGATCATTACAGGGGGATCAATGGATACGAAAGTCGTAGCGGATACGATTCGCGGCGATACTAGGAGACAAATCACGGACAGGAGCAAAGGCTAGAAATGTGCGCGAATCGCAAGCGCTCACGACGTCACGACCATATACCCTCACTTCTCGTCTGGTCTTTTCCTTATGTTGAGTTATTGTTTCTTTTCTTAGATACCTTTCCAGCGGTTGGCCTGGTTGGATTTGACATACCCCTTGTTTATAAGCGCAGAGTGGTCTGTAGCAGATATAGCTTACATTAGAATGGGAAACATTTCAACAAATTTGATACTTCACGCGCTCGGGCAAGCCGCGGCAAAACACAGTAAAGGAACTCGGTGGGGTGCCAAGGAAACATTTCAACATGCTTGGACATCTCATACTCCGCTCTTGCTTCCGTGAGCGCGGGTGTTGTGCGCGGCTTTTGTGCTTCCGAGGTCGCTCTGTAGGAAGGTGCGGGTTAGCACTTGCCTCGCAACGTAAACAACCTCCACCTCCACCTGCACCACTTCTCCACTCCACTTCCTCCATCCAAACACACACCTCTCTGACATTGAATACACAGATCTACCACCCCAATCTTCCACTTCGGTACTGCAATCGCAATGTTTGCACCCCTCTGTTTCACTCCTTTGTCCACTGCTAAATCTCCCGCAGCCCGCACAAAGATGAGCCAGCAGAGCCAGCAGCAGACCGGAACAGGTGCAGGCCAGCAGCTCAGCAAGAAACAGCGACAGAAACAGCGAAAGAAGCTCGCGAACGAGGCGAACAAGCAGAAGCAGGCGCAGGGCGAGCAAAAACCAACCCTGGGCCGAAGGCAGAAGAAGTTGCGGGCCAGGCAGGCGAGAGATGCGGAGCAGAAGAACCAGCAGAAGCAGGGCAACCAGCAGAATCCGGTGGATGGACAGGGCGAGGCCGACAAGAATGAGTCAGCGAAAGTGTCGCAATGGGTGAAAGCCTTGAAACTGGATGAATCTGTTAGTGGCGAGGTAGTGAGGTGAGTATTCCACACGTTGATGCTCGAGCGGTCTGCTAACATAGATAGCTCACAATCTAGTCGCGACGATCGGGAGGTTGAAGGTGATCACCTTCGTGAAAGCCGCATCGTGCTAACTGGTACTGAGCCAGAAGTAGTTCCGGTCCCGAAAAAGGCCTCGGTCGACTCGAGCAGCGCATCCTCTTCCTCGGCAACACCTCACCAACCCGCGATCCTCCTACCCGAGCTCAGCAATGTTGAAGCTCCTCTGGTTCCGCTCGTGGATATCGTCAGAGTGGCAGCTGGGACCAAGCCATTCGTGACAATCATGGTGCCGCTGTTCCCTTCAGAGGCGGAAAAGGCGAGGGTGAAGCGGAGCCTTGATATCGTCTTTGGTCTGGGTTGGGCGTCTGGGGCAGATGGAAAGTAGGACATGATTGGGAATGAAAGTGTAACAGGGGACCCAGGGATAACTCAGTGGTGGTCAAAGGCAAATTGAAAATACGAGGGTACACGTGAGGTCAGGGGAGTCAAGGTGGATGTCAATGGTGGATGGATATTTACCACGGCCTCGTTCTATGGAAGAACAAATGGTCTATCAGTATGCTGCTGGGTTTATTCACGTCAGGAAAAGCCTACACCAGAGGCGACGTCCTCCTCGGAATAACTAGCAATATAGACTTCTCTTCAAATGCACTTCATCTATTGGTCCTTCAAGTGTATGCGGAAAGACCAAACCACGAAGCCAAAGACCTAAGCGCACCCGGGACCGTGGAACAACAAACTCCACACCAGCAGTACCACTAGTTTTATTATGACTCAACGAACGGCAACTGGTATAAATTGTGCACCCATATTTCCAGCTTTTTCTGAAAATTCCTCCCGCAGTAATCCAGTATTCGCACCAGAGTCAAAGCTCGCAACGTACTTCAAATCCACCCCAGAGCACACAAAACACGACTCCGCAACCATGGAGATGCTCATAACTCTCGAGAATATGGCACAGACGAGCACAGCCGCCGATACTTATGCGGACGTAAATCGGTGGATGCAGCTGTTCGGATACACCGCTGCACAAGCGACTCGAGCAATCGAGAAGCATTTCCAGGATCTATCTCGCCTTACCATATCGGAGGACCATTGGAACCTCGTGCGCAACACCATACAGGCTCAAGGGCACGACCAGGAGAGCTATGCCCACCACATGATGCATTTCGCCTCGAGTTCATCCACGCAACAGCAGCCTCGCCCGACAAGCTCACCTACGAAGAAGAAGATTACTGAACACTACCTCATCGAACTTGTCGATGGGCTGACCGCGGCAGATATCCAAGCCATGGCAGGACTCTCCCACCCACCCAAGGTCTCAGCGAATGATTCAGGCGACAAGACCTCCGCGGCCGTAGACGCATCCACCCTCGCCGCCCTGGAAAAAGCGTTACCCCACCCCTTCTCCTATATCCCCCTCCCCGCCTCCGCTGCTAAACATCTGTCCGACATCTCCATCGCGCCCACCCTCGGCGTCGACGCCACACTCCCCCAACACCGCATCTCCACCGCGCCGACCCCCCTGCAAAGTGAATACCCCGTCTCCTACTTCTTCTACGGCACGCTAGCGGAGCCAGATAGGCTGGCCAGACTGCTGGATCTGGAGTGCGAGACTATCCTCCGTGTTGCGACCGTCTCGCGGGGTAGGAGGGTGAAGTGGGGGCCTTACTATGCGCTTGTTGATGGGGCGGAGGGGGATGTGGTTCAGGGGTGGGTGTATGAGGTTGGTACCAGGGAGCAGGAAGATGAGCTGAGGAGGTATGAGGGGGGGAGTTATGAGGTTGTTAGGTGTGAGATTGGGGTTGGAGGGGTGGTGGGGTGGGGGTTGACGTTTAGGTTTTGTGGGGATGGGGGGGAGCTTTCGTAGGGGTTGGATGGGGTTGCTTGAGAGGGGGTGGTGGCGCGGGGTGGTTTGGGGGTCTGGTTGAGGAGTTGTTGCCGGGAATGGAAAGGGGTGGGGTTGGTGGGTAGTTGTCGTTTAGCGGCTGCTTCTCAGGGGATTGGTGCGATACTGAGATGTTTAGTCCATCGCTGGGAGGTAGGGCCAAGTTTTATACCCCTTCCAGGCACTTCTTATTCACAAGATTCGAGTCCGCGCTTTTGGAGTGTGTAGTGTATTGATATCTGCTATATGTTACGTGGGACTTGATATGTTCAAGGTGGTATTGCAAACCTTTGCTGCTGGGGTACAAGACAGCTCAGCAGGCGTTGTTTAGAACCAAACAACCCCCTTTACATCCTCTGCTACACCCCCGAAATACGCGTGCTCATAGGGTATACGGCTCCTGCTTCCAACTCACCCTCTGCACCTCTCTCATGCGATCAAACCTCAACACCGAATGCAACAACACCTCAGCCCCAATCGCACAGTCCTCCTCCTTACAGAACTCCTCGGGATTATGGCTCATGCCCTCCCTGCACGGTATGAAGATCATGGACGTCGGACACCGCTTGCTCGTATACACGCTGTCGTGTCCCGCGCCGCTCGTCATCTCCATCGTCAAGCTCTTCCCATCCGGGCCGAGCACCCTTTGCGCCGCCCGCGTCACGGCATCGATGCAACTCGCATGGAACGTTGTCGCGGGGCTGTCGAAGTCCTCGGTGATACTCACGGTGCAGGGTAGGCTCGGGGTTCCGCCGTCGTTCAGGCCAGAGAGGTTTTCGCCCGCTGCAATCTTGGGGAAGTCTTGCTGTACGAGGGCGAGGACGCTAGCGACTGTTTCGTCGGCGGGCGCGCGGATGTCGAGCGAGAAGCTAACGTCGCCGGGGACGGTGTTTGTGCTCCCCGGCTTGAGATTGAGGATGCCTGTGGATGCGAGCGCGTTGTGCGCCGTCGCCAGCCGGTGGCTGTGCAGGATCATCTTGGACGCAGCGAGCAGCGCGTCGGCGCGGCTCTTCAGGTCCGTCGTCCCCGTGTGCGTGTCGCGCCCTTTGACGTTGACGGTGAGCCATTTGTAAGCCTGGACGCCTATCACGACGCCGACTTTTTTGTTAGCCATCTCGAGGAGCGGGCCTTGCTCGATGTGCAGCTCGAAGTGTGCCGCCATGAGCGTGGCTTCGTGAGAGGCAGCCACAGAGCCTAGGTATCCAATGCGAGATAGTTCCTCCGCCATGGTTGCTGTACCTGGATGTACTTCGCGGAGGTTGTGTGCGGCGGCGAGAGGGATGGAGCCGGCCCAGACGCCGGAGGAGGACATGGACATGGGGAAGCGGGCGCCTTCTTCGCTGGGGAGAGGTTAGCCTCGCATGAAATGATGTGCCGATCGTCTGGGGGATGGAAGATCGTACTTTGTCCAGTTGACGACACCAACGGGATACTCAGTCTCAATCCAGTTCTCGTTCAGCACCTTGATCATCTCTATGCCTGCGTGAACACCCAGGATGCCGTCGTATCGACCGCCGGTTGGCTGCGTGTCGAGATGGGAACCTGCAAATGTCGCGGGCTTGTCGTTCTTGAGTCCCGGCCGCACAGCAAAGATGTTACCCATTTCGTCGACGGTAACTTTGCACCCGAGGTCTTCGGTCGTCTTGACGAACCAGTCGCGGGCTTGCTTGTCGGAGTCTGAGAGCGCAAGACGTGTCATGCCTGTTTCTGTTTCGGCTCTGCATGTCTGCTTAGCTAGCTGGAGGATCAGCTTGGGGAGGTAGCTGCGAACTTTCCCCACCGCTTTCCAGTGCCCCATTGGCAAGTGTGGTGTAGGTCTTTCATCAAGCGCTTCTTGTTAACTTTCAAGCTCTTGAGTGCATCCTCGTCCAGCTCTTTGGTCTGTAACCGCCATGGTGAAGTTTGGCTGAAAGGCCTCTTCGCCTCATATCCGCAAGTCAATCGCGGCACTCTGGGGATCTGTCGCAACTGTCGGTGTGGAATGTTTGCCGCGACGAGAGCTCCAGACGCATTCAATGCTCTAGGTGTTGTGCATGCCATTCTCCGCGCCGTAGCCTGGAAACTGCAAGCTGGCGCTGCCATACTGGGAACGAGTGACCAAGAGGAAGAAGGGAAGACGAATCCATCGCGGCAAGAATTGTGTGACCTAGAGGCGCGCTCGGCGCGTGAGGAGATAACGCGGGCACAGCGGGGTTGACCCCACGCTAGGCTATCGCCGACGTTGGGGAACCTCGGAGGAAACGGCACGATAGTTTGAGGCTTGGCCAAAGAATCCCTGTTTGATGCATTTATATCCCCCAATTGGACTTTTGAGGCGCGATTCGTCTTCTTCTCGCAATCAATGGGCCCCTGATCCAGGTTTCGTCAAGCCGCTTCCCCTCTTCAGCCAATGTAGCCTCACTTGCTCAATTGACGTCTCGCCTCCCATTTCTTTTTCCACGACCTCGCTCACAAACCTCAGTCTTTCCTCCAAACCATCTTTAACCGCGTCTCCATCCCTCTTCCGCCCTATAATAGCAATGTTGCGAGTCGAAGGTATCCTCAGATACTCTTTCTCCGGAACAAAAGACATCCGTGTAGACAGGTGCGCGACGTAGCTACACAACGATGTGTATGCAGAAACTTGCTTTGCCGCATTTGTGGCAGGAGAGGGGAAGTATTTGCGGTGGTACGGAGCGCGGAACCTTGTGCCGCCAAAGTCGTGGCTGCAACACGGTATGGCCATGAATGGACTGTCGGAGAGATAGGCCAGAACCGGTGTCCATGCTGTGAGCTCGTCGGCGTGGTTGGAAACGATGAAGGTTCCTCTGGGGAAGAGGCCGTTCTGCCATGGCGGTGAGCCACTGGCTGTCTCTTCGTCGACGCCCTGCTTTTGCAGGACTTCTGGGACGAGCAGCATCTCTTTGACGTGCTGCTGGTACACCTCGCCAAACGTGTCCCATGTTTTGCGTCGGCGTGCATCGAAGCCCCAGCCCTTCCACCCCTCTTTATTGAGGATGTACACCAGCAGGCCGTTACCGCACCCGATATCCACGAACCCGGGGAAAGCTTGCTGTGCCATTGACCGCCTCACAGTCTGGAGCTCCACCTGTGCTTTTTCCTTCTCTTGGGGATCCGTGCTGCTTGGTTGATCGTCTGGCTTTGGAATAGTTCCGCCATACAGATCCGTCCATAGTTCGATCAGGAATGCCGCTATTCCAAGGTCCTCGAAGACATGCTTCTGTGCGGGTGTTTGCTCGACCCAGTTGTCAATAAGCTCCTTGGCATACTCTCCTTTCAGATAGGCATATGTATCTTGAAAAGTCTTCTGCGGGACGATGACGTCGTGGTGGACGCGTTTCTGGTACCCTTGCACTCTTCCCCGGGCGTGTTTGTGGATGACTTCCAGCATTTTCAGCGCAGTCCGTGACATACGGTTCTCCAGCGGTCGTTCGGGGAAAAGGTCGTAGTATATTGACAGTGTTCCCGGCGCTACGCCTGGCGAAGGCTTGTTCAGAAAGGTGTAAAAGATGGCCACGCCTCGGACTTTGGGGTGATAGAACGGTATCGAATCCGCATTTGCGACATGGGGGATGTACATCACTAGATACCGTTCGGCATCGAATCTGCTGTTGATACCGTCTTTCCCCCGTACTAGGACCTGCTCGGTAGAAGTGAACAGATGGCATGTTTGCTGCAAGGCTTCGTCAAGCTTGGGATTTCTAGGTATTAGTTTTCGGACCACGGTCCATTCAAGCTTATATCCTGGCACGCCTCCAGGTACCAGACGCGGTTGATGATCGGGCTTGAAGTGCTTGATAATGCCCGCGAGCTCGTGCGGATGAGATGCTTCGGGGTTGTACGAAGCATCCGTGAAGCTCTTGTACGAAAGCTCCGCGCGAGACAGGTGGGTCGCAGTCAGGTTAGGATTCTCTAGCAAATTCCGACTGACATCGAGAAAGTACTGCGGTGGGAAAGTCGCAGGTGCTGACTGCACAATGGTCCATATCTCAGGTGGAAGGCCAGACTCCACGACAGGAGCATTCTCCAAATCTACCGGCTCAAATTTGCTTCCGGACACCGTTTCAGCGCCATTTGCCGCTTCATCGTGTCGTGGCTCGCTTGCGGTGTTGTGAGTCAGAGATCTAGTTACAAGTTCCTGCCCGTCATGGTCTTTCGGGTTACGAGGGACCTTGGGCTGTTCTTGGACATCCATGCTTTGTAAGAGGTAGTAGTGGTAAAGGTTGACAAAGTTCCCAAATGTAGCTAAGCAAGTCCAGAGTTCCTCAGTGCCAAGCCGTTTTTCGCATCTGGTGGGCTCCCGTGAGCTAATAGGAAACCATGGAGATGGTTTCTCCGACATGCAACCAATCAGATCTCGCTTCCGAGCCCACTTCAGCATCCGCTCGTCGCCCACTGTCAACCACCAACTCCTCCCGAGGAAATACTCTGACCCTACTAGGAGGGGCGCGTTTAGTGGAACGGAGAAGATCAGCTGTTACGAGAACATTTATCCTGCCATAATTCAGGATCAATTGGTTGATTAACTCACAGCCAACGTGCCATCTGTCTCGCATACGACGAATGCATCAAAAAGGGTGCATACTAACATCGTGATGACTCGAGTGCACATCACCTCTAGCCTTTCTCCTTATATCTGTATTCCAAGCTTGGATCTTTCCATTCACCAACATATTCACTGCATGTGAAGCAGGTCACTGTATTACAATGGTCTGCATCTGGCAATGACAGTCGACTGCAAGAGTCCCTCAGGAGCCGCGCTATGTGGGTGGTGGCTTTCTTCCTGCTCTGCTATGTAGGCATCGAGGTTGCTTTAGGGGGCTGGACCGTGACCTTCATGCGGCGCGAACGTTCCGGTAAAGCTTTTGCCTCTGGAATGGTGGCCACTGGCTTCTGGACGGGGGTTGCGCTTGGCCGTGTGTTTCTAGGTTTTCTCACACCGAAGCTGGGAGAGAAGTTCGCTGTGACGGTGAGTTGATTTGGGGTGTGCGCTCCGCGAGAGGAATCCACACTGACAGTTATCATAGGTGTACATCCTCCTCGCTATGGTCTGTCAGCTCATCTTCTAGCTCGTTCCCTCATTCCAAGTCTCCGCCATCGCAGTCTCATTCCAAGGTTTCTTCCTCGGCCCTCTCTCCCCAGCGGCCGTCGTCGCAGCAACCAAAGTCCTACCAGCGCACCTCCACGTTTCCGCCATTGGATTCGCAGCAGCCTTCGGTGGAGGCGGTGCCAGCATCCTCCCGTTTGGTGTCGGCGCTCTCGCCCAGTCCAGGGGCGTCGCGATCCTCCAGCCAGTAGTCCTCGCTATCTTAGCTTTTTGCTTGCTCTTGTGGCTCTGCATTCCTGTTATCACGAAGATGTTACCGGGAAGCTGGTCGGAAGCGTAAATCGCGACAATGGATCAATATCGATCTTGATCTCGTGGATGCTGGAAAGCGGACAATCCAGAAGGCCAAGAGTGGGACGAGCAGCGGTAGAGCACAGTAAGTGATATTGAATGGTTATCACATCGAGCTGTCTGGACTGACAGTGCAACAGGCTACCCGCGCATCCGTTTGTAGCAGAGCCGGGGCCAGCCCGGAGCGTCGCAGAAGAGCCAGTCCGGCGAGGCGTTCGGCAGAAGATCGCAGAGCGGAGAGAAGCGCGCGCAGACAAGAAGCACATCAGGAAGGAGATCCAGAAGCTGAACCACGAGCGGCAGATTCCTGCGTTCGTGGTGCTGCAAGGCGTGGATCCTGCGTCTGATGAGCCGCCTCCGTACCGAAACGTATAAAAATCTCATGCGGCAAGCGGCGCGGCGACAAATCGCAAGCCCGAGCTAGATGTCCGTTCCAGCGTTAAGAAATCTTCATGTATTATTTCGTTGGCGGGTGTTTGATGCAACGCCGCTTGCCCAAGTCTATCAAATCGTCTCTAAATCCGTGCCGCATTCCCTCGGCTCTCCTTGTTTCCACGCTGCCCCGTCCCATGCTCATCTATTGCTTCGCGGCTCCGCCCTTCGGCTTTGCCTCGCCGTAGTAATGCGCCATCTCGAGCCCGGCCCTCCGGAAGCCGCACTTGACATAGAAGCCCTCGTTCGCCTCGGAGCAATCCAAGATGCTCTTGTAACAGCCGACCTTCTCCGCGACGAAGTCGAGCGCCTGAATGATGCGCAGGCCGAGCTTCTTGCCCTGCTGGTCCTTGGCGACGGCAATGTCTTCGATGTGGCCGACGAGCCCGAGGTTGTGGATGAACTTGCGCTCGACGATGAGGGCGCCGGTGCCGACGACGCGGGAGGCCGGGTCGAGGATGGAGAGCATGAAGTATTGGTCGTTGTGTTGCGTGAGCCACTCGTAGCGCTGGTTCCATTGCTGTGTTCACGTCTGTCAGCCATCGTTCCGCTTGGATGCCGCGGGAAGGCACGATTGCACACCTCTTCTGTGACGTCGCCAACGGTGGTCAGCACGCGCAACACATCCAGGAAGCCTTTTGCATAGTCGCCTCGCTGCAGCGGCCGCATTTTGTAGCCTTCGGGGAGCTGTGACTGGACTTCGGGCGAGATGAGGGAAGCGCTGAAGAGCGGCATCGAGTCGTCGGTGACGGGCGTGAGGAGCGACATTGTCTCTGCGTGTCTCTGCGTGGCTCTGCTATGCGGTACAGCAGTTCTGTTGTCGAAGCGCGCACTGGCGTCGAGGGTGCGTTCGCGGGGTTGTGGGGCAGGCGGTGAAGCGGACGCGTGGCTGTTTTGGGACGGGTGCGTGAGCGGAGGGCTGGAGATGAGTTCGTGGATTGCAATTGAGCATTTATGTCGGATGCGAACGTCTTCTTACGCACAAGATGCAGCCTAGTCGTTGTTATTTTCGTGCAGGCGGCTGAGGCTGAGGCTGAGGTCGTTAGGCTTGTGCTAGTCAAGTCCCGACCACGCCGTCATCCTGGCCACTTTCTATCATCCATTTCTGTCTTATGCCAACAGTTGCTCTATAACCCAAATTTGATACTTCGCGCGCTCGGGCAAGCCGCGGCAAAACACAGTAAAGGAACTCGGTGGGGTGCCAAAACACAAATATTTCAAACAGCTCAAAGGTTATAGTTGCTCTATAAACAGTGCTCTACACACCCACGATTTCTGCAAATTTGCCCAGATACCTACATGTATCCCTAACCCCTCAAGGACACGCCACGCCATCTTCGAAGATGTTATACCATCCACATTCATCCAGCAGCGTGTACGCTCTAGGCACCAAATAAGACACGCCAATACTGAACCATCCTTCGCGTTCATCGTGCGAAATTAACGACAGGAAGCCTCTGCCATCGGTGTCGAATTCCTCTGGAGGGGGAGCTATAGTGAGAATACGGTTGAGCGTGAGCTGGTAGACGGCGACGAAGGCCTGGTGGCGGGCGGTGCTAGGGTACGAGAGGGTGGGGAGTATGGTGGAGGTGAAATGTCTGAGGGGAAATGTTAATTTGGTGCATCGACGTTGTTTAAAGTGTGATGAAGTAAATAATCGGATTAACGTTGATTGCATGTTGAATGTGGTAAAGTACTCACTGTCTCAATGTGATTGAACCAGCGCGGTCAAATTGCTCCCGATCGTCCTGTACTTGCCAATCGATGCGATCAAACAAATCGCCATCGCCATCTCTTTCTAATCGAGTTCTTACACTCGTATTGAGGTATTGCATGAAGCGCGCCCACTCATCGTCGCTTTCGTAGGTGCAGCGGTAGACAATGAACCCCCATTTTGCGTTGGCATCTTCCTCAAGCAATTTGCGCGTGCGAACCATATCTTGACTAGCCATCGTGTTGACTAGTGTCTTTCTCTGCAGGTTACTCTTCACTAGAGAGCTGAGATTATATGCGGGATGAGGGGAAGGGGGGCGAGAAGCGGAGAACGGACGCTGTTGCCTGACAAGTGGGGTTGGTTGCGCCTCTCTTAGTATGATCCGGTTACAGAAGGTGTCCGACCTGAGACACGAAGGGGGGCGAGAAGTGGAGAACGGACGCTGTTGCCTGACAAGTGGGGTTGCGCCTCTCTGGGCTGATTAGTATTACCCGGCTGACGGCTTACCTGCGAGGAATCCACCGCTCACCAGAGCAGCAAACTAAGGGCACTTTGACGATGCTCAGGCGGAATTCAGATATGCATCATTAATAACTGAACGGAAATTTCGACCAATTACTACCGAATATCGGGTAATCAACTATAAAGATGGCCTACAAGATTTGAGAGCAACGACTGTGCCGCAAATGTCTGGCCCAACACCGACTTGGCTGAATATACTCGTGATTTGAGCGCAGCGAGAGTCTGAAGGATACCTGCGTTTGGTGCTGCCTACTTAAAGATGATATTCTATCTCTACTAAAGCCTCAGTTACAGCCCACACGTTCTTTACCTTCGGTCACTCTTTAGATCATATTGAATTCATTCATTCATTTTCCTACGAGCATCATTGTCAATTTCCCCATTTCTTTCCTTGTTACATTCCTTCAGCATTTGAGATGCATCTCTTCTCGTTTCGCAATGTTTTGCTGCTATTGGGTCTAGCGATTATATCGCAAGGTCTATACATTCCTTCGGAAAGGTAAGTAAAAGTTACCATAGAATATGAATGAGTTGTACGTGGCTTACACATAGATTCAGTCATGATGATCTGGCACTGCGCAGCGATGATCCCTGGAACCAAGGAATCTCTAGCAGTCCGAACCTTGTTTCTCGTGCCAGAGGAAGAACTCCAAAGAGTCGTGGCGGGAGAAGACTTTCAAAAACCACCCCTAAACGACCGAAGAATAATCCCAACCCGCCAAAGAACCCTAAACCACCAACGAAACCCAAACCATCAAAGAAGCCCAAGCCGCCAAAGAACACCAAGGCCCCCTCCGTGACGCCTAAACTAAATCCAAGCAAAACTACTTCAAAAGCATCCAGTTCTACCTCTGATCTTTATTGCCCTGTTGCTAAACCGACCGGAAAGCCTAGGGGCAAAGGAACGAGCAAACGCCCAAGAGCCGTCAAGAACCCTTCGAAGAAGCCTTCGGGAAAGCCCACCGGCAAGAAGGTTGACGTCTGTAACTACAAACCCACTCCTATTCCCACAAAGGCCATCAATGTATGCGACGAGTTAGTTGACTGTCAAATCAGCGATGAGTCTGAACCCATCGTCCAAGACACCTATAAGGCCTACAAGAGTAAGATCAAGACGCCTGTCAAAAGCAAGGGTGGTAAGGGCACCAAGACCACCAAGGGCAAGGGAACCAAGCCGGTCAAACGTCAACAACAGTTTTCTGTCGACATCTCCGAGTTTGATCAGCTTGCTAAGCGTGGTTCACCACGCCGCTACAAGACTGATGTGAAGGGAGTGTCAAAGCTTGATCTATATTCGCAGGATTACCCAAGCAATTCCGATCTATACACCGGTGATGGGAAAGATTTACCCAAGGTGCGAGTGCAATGGAAAACTGAAAAGCTCAACGATATCGCCGTCTACACTTACAAAACGTTACCAACAAACATCAATTACAAGGAACTTGTGACCGAGCATTTGATCGAGGTCAGTTTCTATATCTCGGGGTTCACCAACCTTCTAACACTGCCGTATAGCTGCAAACCGTGAAGATGTTCATCGAAACCTTAATCGAGAAAACTGGCGCGGATAAGGTCGAAGGAGCATGGTTCGAGAAATGGTGGAACGAAGACCTCAGCACACTTACCGTCCCAGGTATCGTTTCCGTAGATGCCCGCCCGAAAAAAGCTACAGACCTCCATAAAGGAACTCCTCTCGGCGATCAGACAACTATCAACGACTTGGTGTTCCAAGCTCTAGGGTCCTCGGAGAATCGTGGCGACTTCGTGCTTTGCGACAGCAAGATCAATACGTTCAAGATGCGAATGTGGAAGACGTATAATTACATGAATCCTGAGAAATTTGAGAACCTACTCAAGGACTTTGAAATCGGGACAAGGCACTCCAATGAAGTGCTGTCCGTCTTCCGCACGGTATGGCAACCCTACTCTTCAAGCGTTGCACATGTCATCAGGCTAATTTACCTTTTTGTATCAGATATTCGGTGTATTCAGCTACATGAACGAACCCGAAGTAAAGAAGCGCCTTGTCCACATATACGAGAACGTAAAAAAAGAGCTCAGCAACATTCCCGAACTCACGAAAGAGGACAAGGGCCTCGACACAAAATGGGAAGCCTTCATGAAAGCCCAACTGGAAACAATGGCTGAGCACGGAAGAGAATGGATGAGGGTTAGATATCTCGCGACAAAAGCTTCGTACCAGACTGCCATGACCGCCTTAGAGACACAAAAAGGGCTTCTTGAGAGAAACCTAGGAAGGGTGACGAAGAGCGACTTACAAGGCTTACACGAGAATATTGCTAGCCTGAAGGCCAAGCGCAAAAAGCTCGAAGACGAATTGGAGGCAGCCTACGAGGCTCGCAAGCCTCTCCAAACCGCCAAATATGACGCCATCAAGACAAAGATACAGAAAGATATCACTGCCGCCACTACGGATCTCGAAATCAGCAGTATCACGATAAAAATGCTGAAACAGTATATTACGGAGAACAAGAAGGATACAAATAAAGCGCAGTATACAGTTGACACACAGCTGATTCAGCAGTGCGACAAGATGATCGATGTTTTAAAGGCAGATCTAGCGACACTGCGCGGTTTTGAGACCAAGACGGCGAGTTTGAAGTTGCCGACTCTTTGAGCTAGAATGGTAGGGTTTATATGGTAAATCGAGCGGAGCCGGACTTCTGCGAAATCATATTTTTCTTCTTGCCTGCTTTGAACAGTATTGGCGCTGTTATAGATACATCATTCAATACTACAATTGGTTTTCTCTGGCAGTTTGCCCAATACCCAGGTGATAATACCAGGCATAATCGGCAGTGATGACTCTCCTGCAAGGTCTGGCATGAGAAGATGATGTTTAAATGAGATTTACAACGACGGACGCACTAAAGGCACGAATACGCCCAAAAACATAGATTTAAACCATACTACTGTAGTTAACGTGTTTTACAAGCGAGTCGGCCACCCTACTAAGCCTAACTACAACACTAACTTTTCATTACTCTGGCTCTACTATGGGCAAGATCATGACTCAGCTTGTCGTGACGGGGTCAGAGAGGAGAGGCCGCCCAAAGGCTATCCAGCCAGGCAATCGCGAGTGGGCGACGGTGATCCAGGGAATCAACGCTGCTGGTTGGGCTATCCCGCCGTTCATCGTCTTTGCCGGCCAGCACCACCTGTCTGCCTGGTACGAGGAGGATATTCCACGCGACTGGGCTATTGCTGTTAGCGACAACGGCTGGACAACTAATAAGATTGGAGTTGAGTGGCTAAAGCACTCCATCAAGCATACAGAGGGCAAGGTAGTTGGGGTTGGGGCGCGTCGGCTGCTCGTCCTTGACGGCCATGAGAGCCACCACTCTCTTGAGTTTCGAGAGCTCTGCAAGGAGAAGAATATCTATACGCTCTGTATGCTGCCACACTTATCCTACCTGCTGCAGCCGCTTAACGTTAGCTGCTTCTCGCCGTTAAAGCGCCCGTATAGCCGGGAGATTAAGAACCTGATACGCCCCTATATTAACCACGTCACGAAGCTTAACAAACTCTCTGTGCGGTCGATTCAACCACACATCCGAGCGCGTGTCCCTCGCCATAAAACAAATTTGCCCAGTCCCACCAACTCCGCCACAATGCAGGAGACCAAGCACTGCTAGTCTTACCCCTGATCTTTCACTCCTCATCTCCACGTTCTTCGCAGGTGTCGCATCGCGGGCCGGACTTGCATCCGCACGGCTTGTCTACGAGCTTGATGATCCTTCGGCAATGCCACTCGTGGTTTAGCTTGACGCGCCCCGGATGCAACCCTTCTACCACATATTGTTTCACAACTAATACTTATTAGAGATGATTAACCCATGGGGATGTTATCGCTCCATAAGAAGATGATGGTGGTTAGCATGTGGGGATCCCGGAGTCGTGGAAGACAATAGGGAGGCGCCCGCGAGGAGGAGGGAGTGTTAGGGTGATTAGTAGGGTGAGTTACGTATAACTGTAGCTCTAGGATTATTATTGCCTTAACTATCCTAACACTTAACTACTATAGAATAGGATAAATCTAAAGGCTAATAGAGAGAGATAAGTTATAGACGTAGTATATAAATCGAGGAGGGATGTGCTGCGGTCTCTCGCTCATCACGATCGACGCTACAATCCAACATGCTCTTCCCCTGGCACCCAGAGTCCGGCCGCCGGATAGTGGTTGGAGAAGAATTTCTCATTCGAAGTGAAGCGATCATATGTGATCGAAACTTGCGTTCAAGCAAGTGAAAAGATATCTACAATGAAAATCGTAACAAGGTCTAGAAGTGAAACACGGCGACGTGTCGGCGAAAAACGCTTGGATGTCGACAACAAAGCATCTTTGGGATGCGTTCCATCCACTCGTTCACCCTTTCCCCAAAGACAACGACATCTAGTTGTGCCTGCGGCGCCTCTTGTCCACTATGTAACCGGCTTGGCCAGAAATTGTAGCCGTGACTGTCACGGTGACTGGAGGCGGCGTGACGGTGACAGTGGCCGCGTTGGTGCATCCGCTGCTCTCGGCGTCCGCCGGAAGAGCCTCAGATGCATTGCCAGGGACTGCAGTGTGGTATTGGTGGTGGCCATGGCGGCTCTTGCTCACCAACGTCGTAGCTGGGGTTGGGCTGGCTGTAGACTCAGGGATGATTGTCGACTCGACGTCTGCAATTGTAGCAACAATGCTCGAAACGGCACTGATGGCTTCGGAGCTGCAGGACACGTCAGAAACGTACTGTACATGGATGGTGGTAGGACTTACGCAGCGGATGAGATAACAGAGGCGGCAGCGCTGGTGGCGGACGCAACGGCAGAGGTGGCTTCGCCAGCACTTGGAGCAGCAGCGGCGGTGCAGTCAGGTCCAGAAACAGCCGTAGCCTCTCCAGGGCCAGCTTGGATTGGGTTGCAGCCGGGAAGCTTCTCAACAACACCAGCCTCGTCAGCGAAGGCCGATTTGGCGGCACAGGTTGAGATATCGTTATCGTCGTTGACGTTCTCAGCGCCAAAGCACTCCCTCAT
The DNA here is from genome assembly GCA_010093485.1 of Karstenula rhodostoma CBS 690.94. Taxonomy (NCBI): domain Eukaryota; kingdom Fungi; phylum Ascomycota; class Dothideomycetes; order Pleosporales; family Didymosphaeriaceae; genus Karstenula; species Karstenula rhodostoma. The sequence continues at coordinate 1,513,516 of MU001497.1, read as the reverse complement.
CTGCTCGTCACCACAGCCGCATCCACAGTTGCAGTAACCATCGTCAGAGGTGGCCTTGGCCAAAACACCCTTTGCCCAACCGTTACGGAAGTCAGCGTGCATTCCGTGACCGGTTGGGTCACCTTGGGCGAGAACCCAAGGGTTGTCGTTGGCACTGTACTGGCCATCGAAGGCCTTGACGTCCCACCAGAATTCAATGAAAATGCTTGGGAAGCGGGCAGCTTGGAAATCTTCTGGACAGGCGTCGATGCCAGCGCCGCCACCAGTCGGGTAAGCCATGTGCGCGTTTGGGTTCTTCGGATCGATCGCGTTTCCGTTCCAGCAAGCAGGGAAGGTGAGCTGAGTAGTCAACCCTTGGCCGCAAGAAGTGAACCCAGTGGGGAAGCCCTTGGACGTGATTCTCGAGTAGTCTTCGCCAATGCAAGTCCAATCAATGCCAGCCTCGTTCTTCTCGTCTTCGGACCGCCTGAATGGATCGCCGGCCAACATGGCAAAGTCTTCGGGAAACTCGGAGATGTTTTTGGCTTTTGTGTTATCATTATCGCCAAACTTGTAGTAGACCTTGAGGAAGGAGTTTGGTACGGGATACATGCCAGTGCCGTTTCCGTTCCAGTAGAGAGCCGGGCGCCAGTACAAACTCTTGTCTGGCTTGATGCGTGCAGTGGTGCAGTCGGAGCCTTGCAAGCTCTCGTAGGAAACATCAGCGCTGAGACCGTTTCCGCCGTCAAAGTCGTGCATATGAGGACTCTGTTGACCAGGGAACAGAGCAGGATCAAGTCGCTGCGAGCTCATAGCAGGGCCATGACGGTTGTAGAAGCTGAAGTATGGGCCATGGCAGTCAAAGGCAGAGGCAGTGGCAGCCAAAGCGGCCGTAATGGCGAAGATGTTAGAATGCATTGTGTGTGGTGCGGGCTTGACTGAGAATATGGAATAGAGAGCGGCAGCTTCAGGTCAGCAAGACAGGTTGAGCACTGAGTGAACGAATAAGTCTCAGACTCTTGAAAAGAACGTGGTTTGAAAAAAGAACGGATAGTACTCCTGTACCGAAAAGCAGAAAATAAGTGAGAACCTGGGGTACACAAGGCCTCGAGGCGTATACATGGTATTTGTATGTCGGAAGTTGTGTCTGCGGATGCCCACGCGGGCGCCAGAACAAAGCCCGCATGGTTCGCCCGAGCGCAAGACCAGGCATCTGGATTCGCTTGATATTCACGTCTGGGCGCGAAAATGCTGCATGCAGTCGAGATACGGACTAAAATTAATCAAAGGGGAGTCCGACGCTCCTCACCGTGGCGTCCTGCCCACTCTGGTAACTGTGGCGTGCGTGGGTTACAGCATTGAGGTCGGAAACTGCGAGATGAGGACGAATTCGACGAATAAGCTGCCGCGTGGGTGCAGAATTGTGGGGAGTTTTGAAACGCGCGGTGTAAGCGGATGACGCTGGGGTCGCCCATTGGTTTTAGATGTTCTAAACGGATCGCTCGTCGCTAACTCTAAAACTGGCTTTGCGCTGCACTTCTGCAGGGGCGCGCAGCGTCTTTCATATCCGCCTCCTGAACTGTGGGAAGAACGAGCGTATTGAGCAAAATTACCCACCTAGCTCGCCCGTTTTCCCTCCTGCTCTACCCAGTGACGCTTCAAACGACCGCTCAATGCAGGTGTGATGATGGATCAAGGGCTTCGCAGAGCGGACTCCTGTTGCTTTCATGTTCGTAGCTCCGAAGGCCGGCTGTTCCTGCATTGGGCCCGTTCGCACCGATCTGTGCCATGGAAACACCTGACACTGCAATACCTCTTATCTCCAAATCCTGCACAATCGAACAAACTTCCGGTGTACACGAACGCCGAAAGTACTCCATCCTTGTGCGAACGGGAAGCTTAGCCCGATGGCGCCAACTAACCAACAAATCCGCTTCGCCTGATACTACCATCATGGCTGACTACGGCCGTATGTACAAGCATGCGATTCGTAGCGATGACTGGAACTAGGGACATCGTCTGATCTTGATCTACCCGGAGCTAGTAGAGTGGGACGACATGTTCGAGGCCTGTCGATCAGAATATGCCGTACTAGAAATGCCCGAGGGCTCATGTTTTACTACCCACCCCACCTACTTAAAGGTTTTCATAGGCGTTATGTGTCGATTAAAACCTCGTCTTATCCTTGCGTTGCATGTCGTTTCGAAGGAGGGTACACTGCAGTCAGGATTTTCGATCCGCCGAAAATGTTTCTGGGAAGCTCAAACGAACTTGCATATTTACGTCCCCGCTCCCCGTTCAATCTATCAATGCAGATACCTGCATAGTAAAATTAGTCCGCTGTGCCGTCACAGACCACGTACGAAGAGCAAAGAACTTGGTGGCATGCAGTAGAACTCGGTTGTAACTTTGATCTCCGCATCATAAGCTTGTGGGGCTGCAGTTTGCGAGACGACCAAAAAGTTGGAGCCAGTACTTCCTACCCCATGAGATTTCGCGAGGCCTCTATACCTGGGACATTTTGCGCTTGGGAGGGCGAGTTCAACAACGTGTAATAAATCTATGCTGGTTCGGGTATATGCCGCTACAGGTGAGCTAAGCGTGAAAATGACGATGAAACCACTGTACGAATAGCAACACATATTCACTTCTGGCCGAATACTTTCCAAACTGACGAAATAGATACTTTCTACGATGCTAGAGATAATACGCTATGGTGTTACGGACACACGCTCCAGAGTCTTTGTAACCATCTCGCTTAAATGTGGGAACTCATTGTGACCAACAATACCTATGGGACGAGGAATAGCGAGCTACGCAGATGCAGATACTGGTTATTGGTTCCTGATTCGAAAAGTACCATGGGAAGATGCAACCGCACCTTCTCAACGAATGCATGATATTTGCCAGCAGATTTGATCGGAATGCAGACAAGCGATTGTATAGATCCGAACATGACTGAAGCCACTGGACTTGCGACATGTGGACCTCCATATGTCCAAGGGAGATTCGGTCCGCAGCCACCCATGTACACGTGATCGTGGTGATCACGTGCCGACCCTACCTGGATCCCGAGACATCTGGGCTTCTCGAATGGAATGAGCTGAAGCCACGATGTCAGCTCGACCGCACATTTCTGCACCATGTAAAATCAAGTTGGTATCACCTATACTCGATAAGTGGAGCTTGCGCATCTCCAGTCGCCGCAGTGAGGAGCCTTCCAATGGACCGTTTCCTGTTGCGACCACACCCGTGAACCGTGGGCCTCGATGATCTTGCATCAGCTACACCCCAGGATCTATCAACCATGCGTATAGGTAGATATTGAGCAACCGAGCTCTGTGCTGCAGCGAATCCCGGTAAATCTGTTGCGTCATGCGTTCTATTGCGCCTGGATTGGATTCGTGGAGAGACTTCTAGTGTGGTTCTCTCTACATGAAATGTGTGTTGACCACAGTATGCCGGCTCTCGTCTCGGGTACTACGCTTGAGTCCTTCCATCCGAGGTCGTCCTGTGCGACTGGGCGTTTTCGCGAGGAACCACCAATGGCCAGAGCAGTCTTGATGGCTACCATCTTGAGTCGCAGCTGTCACTCCGACAAGTGGCGCATGTGGTGTTGTTCAACAGCGCCTTGTGAGACGATTTGTCTGCCACTTTCGTTCTGTCATCTCCCATCACATCGATCGGGCAACGGAACCACACGGTCAAAGGATCCCTCGAAGGATAACAGCATGCACCCGCGATACAAGCGCCCAGCGGCATTGTGAGGAAGCTGTGGTCTCGACGCGCGTTTAATCAATTGTCGAGGAAAATCGCGACGGGCCGCCGACGACTTGCCTACCAAAACGGAGTGTAGAAGCGAGACGCCTCCAAACTGGACAAGGCTCGTATTACGTTGCACCCCTCAAGTCAGGCTTCAGACCTGGATGTCGGGCCTTGTCGCTCCAGACCAAGCGACAGCCTTTGTTAGCCATTTAGAAGCCGGAAAAATACACGTCAACATGTATGCTGATTTAAATTGGTCCATATCACTATACCTTGGAGTGCAAGACTTTATTCAGGTGACTAGTATGCTTTTCACATATTGTAGAGTCCACGTGAACCGGTGGCTTTCGTCTGTCAACCAGGGTGATCACTGCCTTGCCGCCGTCGTTTAATATACAGACCCTTGTTTATTGCGGGGGAACAGACAGGCGCAGACAGCCGGGCAGAGTGGGCCAGGGTCAATACCCACACGAATGGGGTGCCGCCCAAGCTGTTATATGAGCGTGCCCGCACGCGTAACCGCGCGATGTGCGTTCCGCGGTTTTTGGTCGAGGCCACCTCGCTGTCAAAATGCCCAGGTATCCGCTCCAAGATACTTGCCTGGCTGTGATCACCTTCGCGCCAGTCCTGGCCTCGGTTTTCGTCGCACTCAGAATATATACAAGACGAAAGCTCAATCTGCGATTGGGATGGGGTAAGTGGATTGCGACATCTCACCTCGCGGTGCTAACGGTGCTCCTTAGACGACTGGCTGATCGTTTTCCCGACAATACTGTCTCTTGCCCTTATCGGGCCCTCATGGAGGCGTCAGTGGCACCTCGGCCTCGATTGCACCCTTTTCTGACCTCTGCGCAGATGTAAAGATGTGGCACGTAGGCATACACATAATCGATGTGCCGCCGAACGATATCGAGCCGGATTATGACGAGTATCACCAAGTACGCATTTTCCAGCCTTATCGATTTATGTGTCTAATTGTTTAAGATCCTCCTCGCGTTCAACCTCCTCAACATACCCATCCTACCACTCGTGAAAGCGTCGATCATACTCCTCCTCCTACGAGCTGGCTCGGTCATCGAATGGATGAAAAAGACCCTCTACGCGATACTCATATTCACTGTCGGAAGCGCGCTGATTCCGTGGTGTCTGTACATCTTCATCTGCCCACCGCAGACAGGGAACACATGGAAACCAAGGACCTTTGGGGGACTACACTGCATGGGTCGACATCGCATGGGCGAGATGCTAATCTGGGTTACCTGTGCGAATCTGCTTACCGATCTTTTGATATTTCCGATTCCCTTCATCATTGTTCGTCGCATGATGAGTGCGAGACTGCGATCACGGCTGGTAGTGCTAGCGGTCTTCACCTCGAGCCTAGCGTGAGTTACCACCGCTATATCTTCTTTGCGCGACCTTCACTGATATCGTACTAGTGTCACGGCAATCGGTGGAGCCAAAATCTATCTTACGTATCGCGACCGACTCTTTACTTCGTTCAAGACCGACTGGACCTACCCGATTGACTACTGCATCAGTCACATTGAGAACAATGTCGCCATCATTGTGGCCAATATTCCGATTCTGCGCGGCCTCGTCACACGCTGGGTGTTCAACTTTAAAACCAAGCCCACGCCCATAGAGCGGGAGTTTCGGAGTGAATGGCAATGGAGCAATTCGAACTCATCTACGATTACCCACGTGGCAAGTCGTAAGCGGAGATTCCTCAACAAGATCATACCTTGCCTTACGGATGACTTCTCTTCCTCGCTCGCCCGCTCAGGCGACTTTATCGAGCCGGGGAAGCAGAGCAGCCTCAAACCTGCGGTTCTACGAAAGAAGACTCGGCCATCCAAATCGAGAAGCCACAAGCCAAGCCGCAGAAATAGTGTTGATAGATACGAAAAGGCCGATTGCCTTGAGAAGGGCGACGTTCTAGAGACAGTGATGAGTGTTGGAAGCTTAGGGAGCGCACCGACACTGGTGGATCACCACAGAGAGATCGAGTGGAGATTGAGTGAGGTAACCATGGCGTCAAGCCCGAGGCGACCCTCAGAGGCTACGTTTTCGTCTAATCCAAGGCGAACCTCGGAGACACCGCTTCTCATCACGAGCCCGAGACGGGTTTCAAACGCGACGTTGAGTCCAGTGTTGAGTCCGATTGTGCCTTTGAGCCCGGTGCTACTTAGGGAAGAGGAGGACGAGGACGAGATTCTAAGATACCCATAAATTCCTTTTCAGCGTAGCATAGCATAGCATATGAATCACGGAGATTTCACGATCATGCACGACTAGGTTTTCCCGAACACAGTCTTGCCAACTCATGCCACAGCCCAACAAAACATTGACCCGACGCCTTGTTTCGAGCACTGTGCATGCGCCTTGAGCGCGCCCTCATGGCATGTACCCCAGATCGCCAGCTCTCGCATGGCAGCAGTCTCCCGCAAGTACTCAGACCACCTCACGCTCCTTTTCGGCGCTCAGGCCCGGCGGTCGCGCGCTGGCCGCTTTAACCCTGTTTTCGGTTAAGCAGACAGGGCTCACGTGTGGCGTGACAGCCACCGATAGACTCGAGGTCACGATGGTTTCTGTGCTCAGCCTGTGGCTGCATGTCAGATTGACAGGTGTGGAGCTTAGGATTGAGAGAAACTGGTCGCTTCGCTCATCGTAAAGCACACCCTGAGCTACTGTAGGTACATGTGTAGGTTCACTGTGCAGGAAAGTTCCAGTCCAAATCCCGTGTCGTTCCTGCCACCAACATTAGTGATATGTGGTATACATGGCATTATTGGCCACATCGTGCAGTCAATAGTATCTTCGCCGACTATTGCGGCCAAGGATCGCCATGTGACATGTCAACATTGGTATGGCCAGAAGTTCGGATGTGTGGGGAACAAGCTTCTGTGAAGCTCCTTCGTCGTGTTGGTGACCCTGCACCGGAGGCCTCGGCAGCTGTGAGCGGCTGCGCGTGACATGCAAAAATTCCGGGATGGAGAGGCCGCTTACCAACCATGTGAAAATCTATTCCGTAAGTTCGCTCTTGCGGCACGGCTCGATATCGGTAGCTATGCCGTGCGCCACTCTGCACATTGTTTCTGCTGCCTTTTCCACCATTCATGTTTCTCTAACTACAGTATAGCACAAAACAGTTCGAACATGTCTTAAAACGAAGAGAGCAAAACTTGAACTTTCGGAGTGGTCGGCTTGTAGATCCAGAATTCTGTAATTTGTCTGCAACTTACCCCGCGGTTGAAATGGATAAAGTAACGAAACAACCCCGGACTAGCACACCCCTGACCCCAGCCACCCAATTTTGTGCATTCAGGCAATTGGCTACCCTTGCCGAGTATGTTCTCGGCGGACGAATAATTGGAGGTTGAGTTGCTACTTCGAGAGGCAATTTCGGAATCAGGAGGATGCGTGTTGCCTGGATGCAATGGAGGGGTATGGTCAGTTGATGCGCAAGATGAGCAGCGGTAAAAAATTTCCCTCAACTTATGGGTGGTTATGAATGATGGTGAGCAAGTCGTGGTTGCAGACAGGCGGAGTTGCAGAGAGGGAAATTTTCCGCCCTCAGGTGGGGGCAATCATATTGATATGACAAGCTATAGACGGAGCCAAACTTCCCAATTTCCTGGAATTTGTCAACCAGAAATTCTCTCGCCACACGTCCGTTCTCAAGCGCGCTGGATTCGGAGGCTGAAGTGAGTGCTGCCTCGTAAGAAATGATGCCCAAACCGATACTGGATTCGGAGCGGAAGAAGCCTCCAGATGCAAAAAGGAAAAGTAACAGCTCATCGTGAGAGACAAGGGACGCCATCGGAGCCTCTCTCCAGACCAGACCGCGTGGCAACGTGGCCAAAATTCATAAAGTACACCACGCGATCCAAGACCTTTTGATGATTGTGCTACAAGACAAGAACAGGACCTTTTCGACGTAAATTGGGGAGGGAAATGTGATTACCGCCTATGCATACATGGCGCATGATTCGTTCGTAGCGAGGTCTGTGTAATGGTGGTGCATGTAATGGTAGATTCCCTGGCCGGCAATCCGCGGGTTTCGTAGGAAAACTGTCCATGCATGAAATAGACACAGCTCGAGGTGTCGCCTGATCCGGGACCCGTAGCCGAACGTTTGGGCGAAAGAGGGCAGAGATCGAGGGTTAGTGTCGATAGTGAATGGCCGAATCGGAGTGGGAGCAGCATAGAAAGTGCTCATACAAATAGCATGCCGGCGGCGACGACCAGCGAGAGGACGCTGAATGAAGGCGAAAAAGTGGTCGCCGACGAGGTGTCACCCGAGATAAGTTGCTTCTCGTCGGTACGAGTGCACTGGGTTCTGGAGGTGAGCTCGGTTGGGCAAGGGACGCGTTTGAAATTAGCACTGTAGAACGTCAGACAGCACCTTGTATCAAAGCATGCATACTTACGTAGGGAAGGCTTCATCCTCGTACCAATCGAAGCGCCACTTGCAACCGTCCTGCAGAGCCTCAGGTAGCTTCTTGCAATCGTCCTTGGATTGGATACCAGTGTTTTCGGTACCGAAGACGTTTTGATCCACACCGTACTGACGGGCGCAGGCATCATGTGAGGTTGTGTTGCCACCAGGCACCTGCCGAGATTAGCGACGCGAACTATGAGCGAGCGGATTGGCTCACCGCCAAGGAAAACCGGTTGGTGGTTTTGATGTCGTAGGCAGTATTGGATGCCTGTACAATCATGGTTTTCCCTTTGAGCGGGTCGCTCGTGAAATCCAACTGGTAGCAGGCGCAGCACCACGATTCTTCAATCTTTCCACCAGTGAGGCTTGGCAAGATGTAGACGCCTGCGAAGCCGTAGGAAAAAGTATCGTTGACTCTCCAAGGCTGTTGATTAGAACATAAATATGCCGAGCCACCACTGCATCCGGTACCGGCCTCGATATTCGTAGGTTTGTCGTCGAGGCTACATGATAGCACAGGTCGGTCGACTGGACCTTTCTCTTTCCAGGCGCAGGAAGGTTTGCAGCAGTCCCAAAATCTTGTTGTAACCGCCTCTCCTGAGATGTTCAAGCCCGCAGACCTGGCGTGAAGTGCGAACAGATTCAATACAACGAAGATATTGCGAAGATAAAGAGCCGTCATTGCGTGATAGGAAGTTCGATGCCGGCAGGAAGACTCTGGGGCATCATTTATTAGCAAGGGAGTGGGACGGTGCCAGAGAGATCTAGTCGATCTGCACTAGAGATGGATGGGTTATATAAGGACCGGTCGCAGGGAGTAATTAATGTGGTCCTGCTATGACAATGCTAGGCCGAGAGCACCGCTCACCTGCTTTGTGTTAAGCATGGCGCGTCGCTACGCAGGGATCAGCGAGGCCTCAACCACCACAGAAACGAGATTTGATACTGTTAGCATTTGACTTAGTACGCGAACCCTATCCGAAGTCGTCTTAAGCTGCCGTCGGCCTTTCGCAGGTCAATGCACAACCTGCCAGGGTCAAAACGCCTTCTCCGCAATCCTTCGTAACCCCGCAGAAGGGCATACAACGCTTAGGCGCGAGCCACACTGTAGTATTGGATACACCTTTATCCAGTTTCGACCCCTATACGCATCTTACCTGCTGCTTCTGGAGCCCCTCCCTACGGTGGGTGGTCTTCCTCTTGTTGTCTCACATCTCAAATCTCGGCTATTTGACCTCTATCCAGTCATATGCGTGGCTGCAGTCGCTCGCCCGTCTTTCACAGTTGTACAATGCAGCAAGGTCACAACACGTGGGTTCTTGCGCGTTTGACCGGCACTGCATTCTGCGCCCTTTTGGTAAGGGCATCCTTGTTTCCCCGCATTCGCGAAAAAAGCGCCGAAGCAGCTAGGTGACATCCCACTGGAACAGAATGGTGCACGTTCGAAGAGGCCACAAAGTCTGTTCACCCGTACCAGCCCACGCAGACAGACTCCAGAATGGAAAGGTCGATTATTTTAGCGAAATCGACGTCGTATTCAACCGAAGTCGAAGGAAACACCGGGATAGGATGGGTTTTTGCGGTGTGACGGAAAGGTCTTCAGGCTGAAAACTATCGTCACGATAGAGACAACCTAACTTTTTTGAGGAAGTAGCTAGTCAGAGCTTACGTGGTGAGCTGTGTCACAGGTATGCGATCATGCGAGTATCTGGTCTACGATGTTTTCGTCCGGAATCATCGACGGCCCATCTGGACACCAAGATTGGTGTCTTTGGGCAGTGGATAATTTGCATCTTCGTATATCTCTCCGAAGAGTCTACTCGTTAAGTTACGATGTTGGCCCAGTAAAGTCTTCTCCGGCATCTTTTGTGCATGCGTGCTGTTGACAAGGCTCGGAATGAAGTGGCTGGACGCGACGCTGTCATTAGGTGGTGATGGTGCTTAGGATAGAACCATTGAACGCCCGCGAGGGCCTTGGCCCCGCAGAGAACGCGGTGCCGCTGGAAATGATATGGGAAGCTGTTGAAATACGGTGTGCCAATATCGCTACGGATCCTGGTAAAAAGAGACGAAAGCTACCCTATGTCTAGTGTTAAAATCTTGCTTTCCGACACCAAAGATATGGTACTCAGATATGCTTTCCCGACGAAGCTTACCTTTGGTGCAGCCGCTTTAGCGAGCTGCAAAACATCGCGAAAGGAGTGTGCCAGTGGTATATGCTCGTAATGCTCAGCATCTCGGCCTCGTATCTTTGCACACTGTGGGTGATGGATGGCATCGGCAGTCATCTCAACAAACACACAGATTCTCGAGATTCGACGTTGCGGTGACTAGTCTTCGATATTGGTCAGGTGCCAATCTAGCTTCCGTTGGCACTAAGACCATGGCCTTCCCATGTTCTCATTGTTAACCATTGGCGACCCCGCACTCTCAATTCTTTCCTCTGGCCCAACAGATCACCACGTTCACACCAATTACTGTCAGCGGATATGAGAGAGCCGCCATTACCCAGGATGGGCTGCTTGCAGATAGCGTCGGTGCTAGATTCGCCAACCTGAGGTTGCATGCCGTCTACTATAACTATAACACTCACTCTCAAAGGAAAGCATTCTCATCTAAAACGCTCATGACTAGTTGGTTCCCGTAAAACCATTCCCCTAACCAACCCTCCTCGTATTGGAACTCCGGTAGTGCAGCTACGCTTGTGCGCCTCAAACCCTGCCCGGCAAGGTCAATACTAGGAATGGCGTCTGATCCGAGCCCAAGAAAGCCGCCACTCATTTGACCAGTGTTGAAGTCCAAGTACAATCGCGCAGCTTTACAAAGGATGTTGTAGAGATGGTGAGGTTGCGTTATCGAATCCGGCTTCTCTGGAGAACCAGGTGGCTCCAGCGATGCTGCAAAGCGCTCCAGGTATCCTATTTCAGATGTGTCCATCAGCTGGATGGCATGAGTGAGCAAGATACTGAACGGCGGAAAAGGACAGTGAACGATAGCCCTGTAGCATGTTATTATGAGTAAATATGACAGGTGGAATAGATAAGTGAGTTTCAATGCATCATTACTCACCAATTCACATATCTCATAAGCATCAATGGCTCGTTTTTACAGCTTCGTATGGTACTAATGCATTCTTCATGTGCACGAAGAGCTTCGCGCGCAACCTTGAGACATTCGTCAGAAATGCTGCACACTGCGCCAACCGACACGGGAACGGCGCGGAGCACAAGGGCGAGCAAAGAATATTGGCATATCAACTCGCACTGCATGTAGAGCACTCCAACTGGATCCGCTGTGTTAGCAGTGAGGCTGCCAATACGTTCCTAGGGTCTGGCTTAGTGACGATGATCCGAAGAGAAAGAGATCGGAAACTCCCACCGAAATGGCAGCGCGCGTATCATCTATACACTGCTGTAGTTCTGTAGCAAGTGACTCTGCGACGTATGCGCGCTCGGTTTCTTCACGCAGAAGTCCCTTCGGGCTATACAACTCATCGTATGCCCGGCCCTGAATCCTGGCAGTTCTCACGCCTGGATCATCGGGGATTGGTGAAATTGAGATGTCTTCGTCCCGTATCGTGGAAGATCGTCCGAGCCGAAGTGACATGCCTTTATCCAGTCTGTAGACTGCCCAGAACAGACATTCTTGAGCAAGGCATAACATGTTGGTTTGCTCGGCGTAAGGCTGGTAACGATTATAGCCCAGCGTCAGGCAGTGGTTTGAGGCAGCAGAGACGAATGTCCAAGCTTTCATGGCTTTGGAGTCTTCGACCGCATTGTATGACTACAGCTGTTAACAGGTTTCTGTTGCTTTCTTTGGATGTGTATTACCCCTAGTGTAAGTGCCGCGACAACATCCATCGAGGGTGGGGTTAACAGTGGTAGCTGCGACAGCGCGGTGTTGAGATTGTTTCGACAGAGCCGCGAGTGCTCAGCGTAATCGGATCGTCCTGAGACGACAACGTGTTCGAAATAGACGTAAGATAGGAACCCGTTCGCAAGTATGAAGTCGATCTCAGAGTACTCCTGAACTGAAAAATACAAGTTCTGGCAAATATTGGTAAATCTATCGAGGGGAAGAAGTTTGGCGAGCCAACTGATCCTAGAGTTGGATGCATGTTCTGGTGCTGATAAGTATTTGAACTGTGCCATCTGTTCGGATCGAACCTTTTGCCCATCGCAGAATTGTTACAGCTGATTCCTGTGGCGGCATAGTGATGCCATCCCGGCCTGTAGCAATTCCTTCCTGGGAAGACCGCTTTTGCAAAGCATGAGGAGGCGATTCGAGTGTATGTAACAACTTCTGCAGCGTCAAGAGAACTTGATTTGCCTCCGGCCCAGTCGAGCGGGAGGCACCATCTCTCACAATAGTTTTGATGAAATCAATCATATGTACTGAATGACCCCACACGATTTCATCGTTCGTTCCAGGGTGATGTTGTATGTCTTCGGCAAGTGGCGTAGGACTGCCCTGCGTACTTTGTGGCCCTGCCAATGTGTGAGGTCGGGCTCCATATTCTCGCACTTGAAGATTGTGTAGCATGTGTTTAATGCCATCGATATCCCTAGCGATTCCATCAATCTTCTGCTCACTGGAAGACCGAAACCAAGAGTTAGTCATGCGTTGCCGAAAGGAGAGGCTGTATGTAACCTACTATTTTGCAGATATCAATACTCTTTGCTTGGTGCTAACAGTGCTAGAGACTACAGCACTATGGGTGCAGGACAAACGTGCGGAAACACAGTGAGAACATGGGGAGCCGCGATCACAACCGATCTTACGGGTACGGCACTGATCTAAAATGTGGGGGGACCAAGTCAGTGTCATGCTCATGTACAGAAATTAGATCGTAAGTGTTTTCAGCTGAGTTTTGATGTCTGTGAGCTTCGTAATGAGGGGGTAGAGTCCGAAAATTCTGTATGAAGGCAACAGCAGAGATACAGTACTAGATGAGAAGTTGGAGTGCTGCATTGCTCCCCCTTGGGTAATACGGTGTACTCAAACTTGCGTACAGGACTTGTACCAAAATCCTACCCTAGAACTACGTACCACACTGTGCTTTCATCAGAGATAAGATCCAGGAGAAATCATAGCAAACTTACTGAGCGTCGTGCGACTCGGAATGCCCTTTCCTGTGGTTCCGCCGGATCTCCGCGCATTTCCATATTTTGAACGTGAAGCGGTGGGACTCAATTGTAGGATTTGCAAATAGAGTAGCCGTGGTGCCTTCGACTGACCCAGTTGTGTGGACCTTTGTAATCAGAGTGAGCACTCGGAGACTTTGGGGGGTTCGGCGTCGTGGCGGAAACGCGCGCATTTCCGGCACTGTGGAATATGCTTCAACTTGATTGGCCGATGGATTTGTCTATTCCCTTTCCTCTTAACCATGATCCACTATGCCGGATTCGCATGCAAATCCGCGCATCTACTCTAATCTCGGAACTACACCTACACAATCGAAAGCTGCTCGATACATTGTACTCGTGTTATAAATACCACTGAGATTCTGTGCACATGGAGTCAAGACAACGAACAATTTCAGCAAAGCACTATGAGCCACATCTCAAACATCTTGGTCACTGGCGCAGCGGGTTATATGTGTGTTATTCCTGAATTGAACATCCACCAAAGCAGTGCTAAACAAGTTTAGCGGCGGTTCCATACTTGCCGACTTCCTCTCGCGGCCCGACCTGATCGCAACAGCCAAACTCCACGCTGTGGTCAGATCCGAAGAACAAGCCCAAGCGCTCTCGAAGCTCAGCCTGAATGTACTCAGCTTTAAGCTCGAAGACGAAGCAGCTGTCGCGGCCGCAGTGGAGCAGAACAAAAGTAAGACCCATCGCCTAGCAGGAACCGTAATAAACTCGCTAAAACGCCTCAGTTGATATCGTCATCCATGCAGCAAACTCATCAGACGATTTGCTCGTAACGAATCTGATCCAAGCACTTGGACGGCGCCGAACCACGAGCGGAAAACGGGTCTATTTCATACATGTGAGGAGTCAAGCCAATGCACTACTAGACATGCCACTGATACTGCTGCAGTCTTCAGTCACGACGCTGTTCTCAGAGGAGGCTGGGTGGCCATACGGAATGCTCAAGGACACGGACTCGATTTACGAGAGGGAGAAGGAGCTGGGGGGTTCGCATCCTATCCGGAAGGTCAGTGTGCTTGCATGACACCCGGAACAGTCGTTTAACTTTACAGGCCAATCTTTTGGTAGTTGATAAAGCGCAAGAGTGCGGCGTCACGAGCTTCAACGTTGTGGTGCCGAACGTCTGTAAGTACTTCTCCGGACCATCGTCATAGTACTTCTCCGGACCATCGTCATAGTATCATGCTGACCAAGACAGACGGACGGGGCAAAGGCGAATGGAGGAAAGTATCGATCCTCATTCCAGCGCTCATCCAGGCCAGCATCAGGCTTGGAAAGGTACACAAGTTCGACGTAGATGGCGTAGGTCTGATTCCGTGTTTTCCCCTTTCCCCTGCCTGCAAATTCAGATTCTGATACGTGCAATCGATACAGCATCCCCCGGCGACGCACATCTCGGATTTAGTGGCGCTATACGGTATCCTGGTGGACAAGATACTGCAGAACGAAGACATTCCCAGTGGCAAGAACGGTTACTATTTCGCAATGGCTCATAGAGCACCGTGGTGGGCGTACATGCAAGCTATAGCCAAGTCATTGCATGCTCGTGGACTCGTAGCCGATGCCGAACTGGAGATCTGGCCGAGCGACGAGGCAGCAGCGAAGGCTTTGCAATTCCCAGCGCAGTTCATTCGAGCTATGGGTACTGCTAGGTAAGATAATAAGTCTCACTCTACGTGACAACTTGGTTAACATGCATTCGCAGCGGAGGCCTCGAGCCCGTTAATCCTCGCCGGCTAGGATGGCAGCCTGTATGGAATGAAAAGGCGTTTTTGGAAAGCGCAGATGGAGAAGTTGAAGATGTTTTAGAGTTGGACACGATTCGGACCGGCATTTTCGATAAAGTGATGCGTCCTGCTACTGACTAGCTGTACACGCGGGAGAATACATCGATCAGGCAACTTGCTTTCCAGATAGACACACCTTAGTGTAGAACTGCGATATCGAGACCATAGATTGAAGTAGGCCATCAGGTTTCATTTGAACAATATGGTTTTGGTTTTCTGATTGTTGACACGAACCACAAAGTGGTGTCCCGTAAAGTGATAGACAAAGATATGGACTGCGGCCGCCGCCCAATGGTAACATAAAATGAAACGTTGTAAATGGGTAGACAAAGGATCAGATTCGAACAATATGAAGCTTCGCAGCACCTGTTGATAGTCTGACCCTGTCACCGCCTTACCGTGGCAGCATTACAGCTGAAACGTGTAAGACAAATAAAAGACCAATGGACTAAACAAGGTCAATCCCTTTGCGTTTTGTGTTAGCACGAAAAAGCTTGGACCACAAAATCTCCGGCTGAGGCAAATGAGCCGCTCCTGGCTCCTTTTCGCCCCCATTGGGGCGTCGCCTAAAACAACGGCATGTCGTAGCGGGGACCTGCAATTCTGTTCGTGCATGCAATGGCCCATCCCACCCTCACGACTCCAAGCACGTCACTCACAATCCCAGCCTCCGCGATTGAGCCTCGCAGATGTACATCTGAACAGGATCTCGTCGCTCAGAGGACCAACATGGCAGACTCGCCACCAAGCCATCGGGAATGCAGACATCGCATCCCATCGCGGACTTGGTGCCGTTTGTGCATCCATGTGGATCGATCGACTCCTAGCGGCTTGTCACTCCAAGCTCAAGCAGCAATGTCTGGCCCGAGGACCGCGCACCCACGCCTTTCTCTGACGCGCTATCCACCTCTAGCTAATCGCGGTTACAACCTGCAAGACGCTATGCCATGCTGCTCTCAGCCGCTAAAAAGATAGGCAGCACCCGCCGTATTCCAGACCCGTTCTTTTCGCGCTGTGGATGCGCGATTTCGAGCCCGCACACTACTCGTTGTGTTGTGACATTTCGTTCCTGCGGACATGGCGACGGGCAACGGTCTTTATGCGTGCCTCGTTGTGATTCTTCTGTTCTTCTCGCAGGCGTTGGCCGCATCCAAGAAGTGCTTTAACGGGAGCGGAGACCAGACGAACCAACTGCCCTGTAGGCCCGAGTCGCAGGATGAGGGCATATGCTGCGAGGCGGGGGATATCTGTCTCAGCAACGGACTCTGCAAATACGGGCCCGAGGCAGCCAGGAACGCGTCCATTGACGTCGATACATATCAGCCAGGTTGCACGGATCAAAAATGGGGTTTGGTTCCCACCCCGACGCCCATGACACCCAATCTCACCAGCTGAGCAGATACCGAGAATTGCTTTTCCGGGTGTAATAATGGTATGGATGTCGCTTTTCTGTGGGTGGGGTGGGGCATGTAGCTGACGTTTGTGATGAGCAGTGAAAGAACCCCTCGTGCAGAGCTGCTACGACAACCGCTACTGCTGCTACGGCGCGGGGGGCTGCAATTGTGCAAAGACTTCGCTCTTCGAATTGGATGCTGCGACCTTCGTCACCACGCTGCCGCTGAGCTCGGCGACCGCAACGGGCGGCCCAGCTACCAATGCCGCAACGACGACTACCACCACGTCGTCCAGTCTTCCGTCGACAGAACCGTCGTCTTCGTCGTCGTCTTCATCATCACCTGTCGGATTAGCAGTGGGTGTAGGCGTAGGCGTAGGCCTCGCCGTCGTCATCATGGGCGCAATCTCGGGCTTCCTATTCCTGCGCCACAAGAAGAGACACAGGATGGCCGAGCTAGATGGCAGCGGAGCGCCGCACAGTAAGAGCTATCCGATGCCCCTGCTGGAGGTAGACGGCGGCTCGGCGCCCCAAGAGATCGAGCACCGAGTGCCGCCGCAGGAGCTGGACGGCGGCGAGCAGCAGATCAAGTTCAGGCATGCTTAGGGAAGCGTTGGTTCTTTCAAGTGTAGCCAGGAACGATGATGATTGGGCCAAGCAAGGATGGGAGGCTGCCGCGCCGTGATATGCAGCTGTTGCTTCAACCGACATGACCAGTGGTTCCCGAGAGGAATCGTCCATGTTGCACAAACCGCCTCGAACGCAGTTCGTAATTTTGTCCATCACTTTACGGGACGCCTCGTGTCAACTATCAGAGAACCATACCTCCAACCCACGCGCCATCCCTCCCACCCCTGAAGAAACGTCCACGACGTCCCAGGCTCCGCCCAAGGCCGGCCGGAATCCACGTATAACGGGCAAAAGCAAATCCGAACAGCTCGTGCGTCTCCGCAATAGGACGGACGAATGTCCAATGAATCACGAATAAGCGTCGAAACAAGGCATGACTTCCCGTGGTGCTGAAAAGCGATAAACAAAGCACGCAGCATCACCATGAATGAGAGTTTTCTCATCCGCGTGCATACATACGTCATGTGCTCAGAGAGAGGTTCGACACCTCGCAAGGCAAGAAAGGCCATCTCTCGCATTGTCTCGGGGGGGGGGATGATGTAACTGTCGTAAATGTCAACAAGTGAACCCATGGAAACAAGATACCTATGTCATATAAAGAACATTATCATATTTCGTCAAACTTCATAATTCGTCAGTCATACTCATTCCACCACCATCCAATTTCCCCCGTCCCTACTCCTACTCCCACCCCCTCCACTCATCCTCATTCTCCCTCAACTCCACCTTCGCCTTCTCCCACTCCCACGTCCCCCTCTCCAACCCATCCATCCACCCCAGAATATCCCTCCTCTCCCGCCCCAAGCGCGCCTCCGCCCTCTTCCGCTCCAGCACCTGACGCTCCAGATAGCCAAAGTTTTCCTCCTGGACCGCTGTCTCGAATATATTGCGCATCCGCGGACTGTACAGGCAGCAGCTGGATCCGAGCTCCGGGTCTTCACCGGGCACGGGTTGGATGATGCGGGTGAAGAGCTTGGGTATAGTAGACGGGGCGGAAGGGGAGGAAGAAGAAGGGGGCGCGAGATGCGGCCAGATGAGCTCGTCGAAGCATTCTTGGCAGACGGTAAGTTCGGGGAGTACGGGGATAAAGTGCCACGCTTTGTGGAGCAGGGGCTTGTCGCGCTGGCACTCGGCTTTGAAGGCGTGTTCGCGCGCGAGCTGCACGAAGCGGGCTATGTGCGGGTGTTGGTTGAGGGCTTGGGCTTCGGCGTCGAGCTCGACGAGGAGGTCTAGGAACTTTGGAAAGCGGCGGGACTTGACGCGGAGGCTGCACGTATATGTGGGCGGAATAATGTAGGGGCTAGTACTTGATGGGATGCGCGTGAAATAGCCCTTGATGCTGGGGAAGAGCTCTTCGATCATTCTGAGGTCGCAGGGACAGAGGGCGAAGTTGGCGACATGGATGCCGTCTCGGGGGTCAGAAATCCCGTACCAGACAGTGTGGTCTGCTCCAAGCTCACGGTCACCTGGACACGGCCGCTCTTGGTCAGAGATAGTGACAAGAGTATACAGTAGGTCCAGAGACTGCCGACGTTGCTTAATCGTCAAGAGCCATGCGAGCCGCATCCATGGGCTGCTGAAGTCGCAGCACCGCTCGACGGGGCGCTCGTACCGACGAGCTTGCGTAAAGTACCTCGAAAAGGGGGTATCGGCGAAGACACCTTCGTAGCAACTAGGGCAGATGTCGAAGCTGGGACAATTCTGGAGTGTGTACCAATCGTTGTACTTGGATGATGGCTCAGACCGGGGGCACGAAGGCAAAGGTCTATCCAGGCTGAGAGGTACAGCAGCCTTTCGCTCTTTGTGCGCTCCGTCATCACCGTTCTGTGACCGAACGCTGTTGGACCTCACCCGCGGCGAGCGCGGCACGTCATCCGTAGTGATTTTCCGGCTGCTGATTTGAGGACGAAAGCCCGATTGGCGCTCGCGAGGTGAGTCCAAACGATCCGGTCGTGCGGACGACGTTATAGGTGTGTACGAGGCATAAGAATGGTCGTGCTGAAATTGTTCTTCGGGTGGCATGAAGGCTTCCGTGAGCCTATCATCAACCGGGTATGGTAATGGGTTATCGGCCCTCGGTGCCCTTGCAGGTGATGGACTTTTGACGTTGATCTGTGGCATTGGCACTGGCATAGTATCGTATCGTTCAGGGCGTGTGGTTGGCCTAGACCTGTCGGACACAGGGGGATAAGTCGCGTGCCAGTCCGATTTCATGATGGGTACTCTCGTAGAATCCTCTGCTCGAGGGCGCGATGAGGATGGCGGAGAAGGAGGCCGTCCAGATCTTGACGACGGTCTGGATGTGTTCGGTGAAGGGGGTCGACGCGGTGGCAGACGCGGCGAACGTGGAGGGGACGGGTCATTGTTGAGCCGCGGCGAGCTCGGGCGAGAAGATGGGTATTTCGGGCTTCTCAAGTTGCCTGCATCGAGGGGAGCTGGCCTGGACTTTCTGGAGTCGCCGTTCAATGACGAGTTGGAGGACCTCGGTGAATCGGATGGTGGGGTGTACTGCTTTGACGATGCCGATGTAGAAGTGCTCTCTTTGCCGCCTTTTGCGTATGCTTCGCGTCGCACCGACTTTGGCGGAGAAGCGTCCCGTCTCCTCCCCTCCGACTTGGCGTGGCTGTCCCGGACATTGGTCCTGAGATCCTCCTTCTGCAAGTCGCTCTTCACGAAGCTGTACCGGGCCGGTCGTCGTTCGGTGCGGAGACGGGATGTGTCTGAATCGGCGTCGGCGTCGGAGTCGTCGAAGACATCTTCCCGATTCTTGACGGGCGACGGTGGTCGAGGGGAAGCAGTCGGCTTGGGGCGGAGGGGAACTTGTTTCGCTGGCTTGGTGTTTTGATCGCGCGCATCGGCGTGGTTCCGGTTCGGAAGGGATCTCGGGATGCTCGAAGACGAGGGAGCGACGGTCTCGGGCGACAGGTGATACTCGCCGGGCGAGGGTGCCAGCGACTCCTTCTGCGGCTTCGTGTAGGCGTATGGCGTGGAGGTGCGCTCTGTCACCATGGGCGGGTCGTCGAGGTCCGTCTTCAGGTGCGGCATGTTCCCCCGATCAGCGACGCTCCTACGCCTCTTGTCCCTTGGTGCGCCGCCATCTGGGCCCGGGTCCGACACGAGAACGAAGCGGCGCTCGTCGTTGGCGGGCGGCTCGATGTCCTCGATGATGGGGTACTGATCGACAGTGCCCCGCGTTTTCGCTTCACCCTCTTCACCCACCGACGCCGCAGACGAGCGCACTTCGCGGGTCAAGGCCGCCGTCTCCTCTTCGACGCTGGGCGAAGGCGGCCATCGGTCCCTGTACCGTGTCGTTCGTGGTGGCACGCGGGGCGGGGGCGTGGGATAGCGGGGCTCGTAGGTGTGGTAGGGCGTGGAGTGGTAGGAGTCGGGCTCGTTGTAGCTGCTCCTCATGGCGGGCTGAGGAGGCGGCGGGCGCCTCGAGTATGCGTCTGTGTCGCGAGACGTCCGGGAAGACGGCTCATGGCTCGAGTCGTAGGGGTGGCGGGTGTTGTAGCTGGAGTAAGCCATGCACTGTGGGCTTCTTTGTGACGGGCCGAGGTCAGGCGAGCAGCAACTTGGTTCGCTGCCACGGTATTACCTGTCTTGGGATTGCACGAGGTGTCTAGGGCTTGTAGGTTATTGCGAGGCAGGACCGAGTGAGGAGACGCGTGCGCTCACATTGCGCAGGGCACGTAGTAAGTAGTAATATGAATAGCGGAGTCGGCTGCAGTACAGGCGCATTTTGACCCATCTGCATCTCTCACCGTCGCTTGCAGCTTCCCACCTGTACCAGGGTCCACACTCCCGCTACCACTGCCCCCGAAGCAGCATGGTCGCTCCAGTTGCTGACCGCCACCGCACATCATCTGCTTCAGGTACTGCCTTCTGTCTACCGTCTACCGTCTACCGTCTACCGTCTACCGTCTACCGTCTACCGTCTGCCCGTGGCCAAGCACCTCCAGAGACGCCGGCTTTCTCTGCTTTGCTGCTGCGCGATGGTCCGTTCCCGCCTCCGCCCCCGCTGCCTTTCCCAGCTCCACTCTTCACGTCCAACCACGGTCGCCAACGTGTAAGAGCTGCACGCTGCTGTGCTACACCAGGTGCCTGAACCTCAAGCTGCCCAATACCCCAAACCCTCGACCTCCTGCCCATACTCACCCACTGTCGCTCCCGGCACCCTCCGAAGTAGCGGTAAAGACCAAACTCGTCCGCCACACTAGCCTCCTCGACACCACACAGCCACACAGCCACACAGCCACACAGCCACACAGCCACACAGCCACACAGCCACCACGCCACCACGCCACTTCGACCCCGCCTTGCGCAGAGCCGCACTACATCTGCAACCACGCACTGCATGACCTCCATATTGCCCTTCACTCTGCGCTAGCCGGCTAAGGCCGACTTTCGCCCTGCTCCAAATACTTGCGTGAATTCCGCATGTGTACATCACCGGAACCCTCTTTGCTTTTGATCTTTCATTGAGCCTATCGACGGCAGAGATACACCTATCGTCAACCCCATCCTCCCTTTTCCCTGCCTTCGACTCATCCGTTGCTCCTTGACCCAGATTCCATGTCCTGCCCCCATGCTTAACTCATATCCATCATCATCCTCCTAGCCAATGTCTGCTTAACATATCCGGTCCGTGAATACAATTCCTTGACGCCCCGGAAACCAGCCTACTATCTTACTCCCCAAATAAAGGCATAGTGCCTGCTTTTGGAGCATCATGCCCATGCCGCACGCATATATCATTATGATGCTTCTCCACTCTGCTCATCAGACTCTCGGTCCCACTCACAATCTCCTCCATATCCTCAGCCGTCAATTTTGCCACCTCCTGCCGGTTGTCTTTGCTCCACGTACTTTCGGGCACGCGAGCGTAACTGGCCGCCTTCTCTTTCACGTATGCCTGGACTTTCAGGATGAGTCCTCTGGCCCCCTTGACTTCCTCTCAGCGGCCTGCTGCAAGTGGGCTAGGAGCGGGGAAGACACACACCTTGTCATCCTTCCCCCCCAACCCCTCCTTTGCCCGAACATTGTCCCTACGGTGCGAGTAGTAGCCACTCTTCGTGTTCTCGATCTGGCTGAACTGATCATGGAACGGCTCCTCTTGGAGTGGCTCAGTCCGTGGTGCATTACCCGACTTCTTCTTGCTCTTCTTTTTCTTCTTGTTCTTCTTTGCCGCTTCCCCAGGTTCCGTGCCCAAGGCCGTCGGCGTCTGTAGCGGCGTATGGAATTCATTTGCAGTCGGACTCAGTGGCATCGGTGGGGGACTGGGCCCGCGAAGCGTGGTAGAGCTGGCGATAGAAGCTGAATCATGCGGCGCAGCCATCTCGACGGGGCCTGAGGTGGTCAGAAAAATCTACCATCGTTGGGGCGAAACCTCATACCCTCGACTTCCTGTTGATTTTGGGGCACTTTATCGTATGTTCCTACCACATTGGCTTTCTCCGAAGTAGGTGAGGCCACTGAGAAATACGCCGTATGTGGCGGTGTCGCTGCACTCGTCGGCGGCAATTTTGGAGGCAGAAGCCCCAAATTAGGGACAGCAATCTTTGAGGGGGCCTTCTTAGGCTTCTTTTCCAGTTCCTGTGTCTGCTTCGAGTCTTTCTGTGGCGCGGCGAGCTTGATGGACGGGCCTTCAGCCGTGGCACCATTGGCTTGCCTGTCATTCTTCTTATGAGATTGCATAGTTGGAGGACTTCCGACATGCTCCAATTTCACCTCCTTGCTCTCCTGGACCTCCACAGGGTGTTGAGCTACGAAGTTTTAGTTCAGTGCACCGTGACTCATACGACACGACTGCTTACCTGAACACTTGTCGCTCTGCTCATCCTGCGCAGGATCCTTCTTCGAGCCGTTGGTATTCTGCACGCCTCCCTTTAGCTCCGTCGACATGACTTCGGCATGGGTCTCTATCTTGCTTGTCGCCTCGACCTTGCCCCTCTTCTTTTTCTCTTTCATTTTCTCCTTCTTCTTGGCCTGCTTTTCCTTCTTCTGCAGAGCCTTGTTGGTCTTCGAGTACGGGTTGAGCGATTCAATTTGCTTAGCACCCTGCTTTTTTGCTATCTCAGTCGGAGACAGTCCCGAAGTTGTTGCAATATCTTCGTTATGTGGTCCCTCGGGTTCGTCATGTTCCTCACAGGGCTGGATGCCTGCCGCTTCATGGTGCTGGACGGTGTCCTGGGCATCATTGGGAGCCGCCTGAGAAGGCAGCTCCGTATCGATGTTGGTAGCGCTTGCACCAGGACCTTTTTGAGCGTCGTCATTATCACCATCTGGTTGTGATTCTTGGGCGGAATGAAAGCTGAGATCGTTCTTTTGATCATCATCGGATGGAGTTTCGTCTTGTGCCAAAGGAACCGCAGCGACATCTTGACCTTGCGAGTCATCAGCAGAGCTGATGGCCTTCGGCTTCTCATGCGAGCTCTCCACTTGATCGGCTGGGGGTGATAAAGTCACTTTAGTAGGTGACGTCAGGAGAGAACCTTGAGAGTCGGCAGATATCGACTCGGAAATGCTCTCGGGGGCTGCCTGCACACTGTCTTGCGGAGGACCATGCTGAAGCTCGGATGTTACTGCAACGTGTTCTTCTGCAATCGTATCCATGGTGGCATTGATGGGCGCATCATCTGCAGCATCGATGGGTGTTTCACCTGCAGCATTGACTGGTGCAGCCTCTACGACATCGGTGGGTGTTTCCTCCAAGGCAGTGATGGGTTCTTCGTCTGCGATATTGCTGGAAACTTCTTTGACAGGCGCTGTATGGACTGTGGCTGCGCTCTCGTCGGTCTTCTTATCTTGTGAAGTTGGCTCATCGTGTTCCGTGCTATCACCAGCCTCGACGGTTGGAGCGACATTTGTGGAAGAATGTGCGACCTCCGCGACCTCACTCTGCTGGTCTTCACGTGCGGTATGGCTTTTCTTTATGGATAAATTCTTCTTGGCCTTTCGCGCTTCCGGACTTCCGCGTGTCGATGGATGATCGGGCTGTTGTTGCTTGTTCACATGATTCACGTCGCTCCTAGCATCCTGAGGTGAATATTGGATCGACTTCACTGCTGCACCGTTACTCTCGACCGGGCGACGAAACTCCTGAGATGCTCCACGAGGTTGTTGCGAAGATACTGGAACATGAAAGTAACGCCGAGCAACGCTGACTGGCAGTTCTCGATCCCTAAACTTCAAATTCTTAGCACTCAAAGCTTCCAATGCATTTCTCGCTTCGTCTACAGTCTCGAAGGCGATGAAAGCGTGAGTGAAGTCTTTAGAGTCAAGATTGCGCTTGATCTGTGCCGATAGAGGTTCTACACCCGTACACTCTAGGAATGCGGCTCTGAGCTCTGGTGGCTGAGTATCGTTGGGCAAGTTTTTGACATAAAGTTGACGGACAGTGGTGTTCTGCGGGCCGATGAAGTCGTAGAAGCAGCCGAATTGCTTGTCGTTGGCTATGTTTGGATCCAACTCATACGTGTGGCTCAACTGACGTACCTGTGGGCCCTCACAGATTTGACCATTACCGCTTCGCATGCTATTTTCTGGGGGATCTGACGGGTACGAACCGTACAGGGACCGATCGAACGTTCCTGCCGAGTATTTACGGCCTCGGCCTGCGTTGTTCGAAAAATTGCCACGACCTCCTTTCCGGGGACCTGTTGTCGCAAATCCGGCCTTGTCGGGCCGCTCTGCACCATAGGGATTGAACAACCCAGATGTCTTGACGGACTGATTGTTGCTTCGCTGTATTCCGTAAGCATCAGCGTTACGACCTTGTGCGTATTGGATGTTGTTCGACATGTTCATGAATGGCGGCGCATGCGCATACGGTTGATACGCTGGGTCATGTAGCTGAGGCGGAAGTGGTCCCGGCGGGGGGAACATCGCAACCCGTGGCATCATTTGCATGTGTGCCACCTGGTTCGGATGCATGGGCGGCGATGTCACCGAGGTGTTCGATGGAAGACGTGCCCCGGGAGGGAAAGGGTTGAACGGGTCTGGCATGGGCGGCCCATACTGATGAACAGTGCCGTTTAGTAAAGGGCCGGAGGGATGTCGCAAATGGTCACCAGAAGGCATACGACCGTTTTCGACATAGCCGTGCATTTGTGGTTGGATGTAAGAATTGGTCCCTGACCGATCGTGCCTCTTCGCGTGACGAGGCTGTCCAGGAAATGGTCCCGGGATCACAGGTGCATGATGGCCCGTGAAGAAAGCGTCACCACCAAAAGGGATGGGTTGTTGTGTCTGCGATGGAGGAAAGGATGGCTGCCGCACTAGTGGACCATTTGGCGCAGATTGAACGAGCCCAGGCCCTGAGAATAACGAGCCAGGAAACACTGATTCTGCGAATATGTTAGTGCATGAGCGTGTATTTAGAAGAAAGGGTTGGGTGCATTACGTGGCCCGACAGATACCGGCGGCCCCGGACTGAGCTCTGCAGGTGTAGCGCGGCCGTTGGTCATGGGGGACACCGGCTCAACATTGCTCGCTGGTCCAACAGAGCTCATAGGCTGTGCCGCCTGACGCTTTGCCATATACGTCTGCATGGCTTGCCGTAGGGACCACGCAACATGGTAGAGAAATTGACGGGGGCAGTCGTCTTGCTCGCCTTCGGTAAAGATCTCGTCGACAATAGCGAACGGGTCGTTCGCATCGTACATAAGATCGGTATACTTTGCGAGCTTGTCGATCTTCTCAGGGTTTAGCGGGCCCCATTTCTGTGCGAAATTTGTTATTGCGACCATATTATCACGGCAGATGACGCCAAGTACGTCTTCAAGAAAGCCAGGTGACTCGACGTGGATATCGGCATCGTCCCAAAGATCGGTAATGCCCCATCCGGCGTTCGGGAAGAAGCAATGATAGAACTCGGGGCATTTCTTGCGCCAGTAGCCGGCGAAGTCGAACACGCCTTGATTGTAGTTGCTGCGGACTATGACCGGTGGGAAAGGAAAGGGTGGGTTGCGACGTGGGTGACGGCCACCGTCGGTAGAGAAGACAGCAGCGCCTGAGCCAGGTTGCGCGTTCATCCTGCGCAGACGCGGGGGCGCGCTAGTCGAGGACTCAGTGGCAATGACCGTCTTCTCTGAGTCGGCGGGAGAAGAAACGGGCGGCGCGTGAGCCAGAGCAGCAATGCCGGTGGCGGGCGTGCTGTCGGGGGTCGACATGGGCGCTGCTGCTGGCGCTGACGCTGACGCTGACGGCGGACGCTCGACGTTCGCCATGGTGGAGATGCTGTTTATTGTGATACACCGAGAGACGAGTCCTCAAAAGGGAGAGACGGTCGGTCGAAGAAATGCCCAGGTAGATGTGACGCCGGGACGCCGAAACGCCAGAAACGAAAGAGTAGCGGGTGAGGTGAAGCGGAAGGTGGGGGGTGAGGTTGAACAGAAAGGCGAGGGGTTTTGATAGCTGTGTGGAAATGCGGAAGGCGCGCGTCCCTCACCTGGCAACCGTGTGCGCTCGACCAAAGCGCAGCGGTGAAGCTGAAATTGAAATTTGGTCAACAGCCCGGGACTCTGGCCTCACCGACTTCCTTCAACACAGCAAACCACCCGCCTGGAAAGCAGTGGATTGGATAAGAAGAGAGAGAAGCAGACGAAACCGATCACACAGGAACCAACCAAGCTTTTAAAGCAGCTGCAGGCGAAGCTAACCAGGTCCCCGGATATGGGGAACAGCATGGAGGCCACGCTTGCACTCGCACTATGGATGGTACCTCTCCGGTACAGGACGAATCAATCAATGAGACATTTGTTTCGGATTGGAGATTCTTGGGCCAATATCGTGCAGCCACCCGTCGCTTCCCACTTTTCGTTTGCTCTTAACCTTGGCACGTATGCGAGGAACTCACTAGACGCCTAACAAAACATAACCATGCCTGTCGACTCTATGTATAAACCTGGACCATTGCTATGGTATCACGCCTTATCCTCCTTGGAGATGGAGCGGAGCAGCGATAGAATCTCAGACTCGCTCTCTCCGACAACTTTTGAGGGTTAGCATTATCAACGAGAGTTCACGGTTTATGTTAAGCATACCTGCTTTGCCTTGGTTCCAGCCCACAACCTATTGTTGATTAGCAAATGGGAAAATGTGGGTGTAGGTCCGTACTTACCACTGGTCGCAAGAACGTCTCGCCGTCTGCCTTCAGCCTCTGCATCGCATCCGTCTCGTTTTGTGCCCCCGAAATGACCTTTGATGCCGCACCGGATCCACCTAGGTAATCAAGGATCGACTTGAGCTGGTCGGCGGTAGGCGGCGCCTCGGTCACGTCGAGCTCGAACTCGATGCGTTCAGCCTTGTCTTGTGCCTGGTGGGAGCTTGCTTGGTCTTCCGTGGCGTGCGCTACTGCCTGCGCGTTGGCTTGCTTGAGGAGGGTATGCACACGGGTGGAGGCGGTGCTCGACGGCTTGTGGAAGAGGGTCACGACGTTCTTCGCGCCATGCTGCAGGCATTGTCAGTGAAGCTGGTCTGCATCCAATTGAACATGTACGGACCTCTCCAAAGATTCGCTTGAACATGGTTGCGGTCTGGGACGATCAAATTCGGTAGCTGGATGGTCTGTTGCGTTGGGATGTAGCTGTGTGGAGCTTTACGAGCGGAGGTTGGGAAGTGACGTCGGGGTGCGTGTCCGCTTAATTTGGTATAACGCGGAATTACCGGAGCTTTGCCCGAGCTCTTGCAAACGATTACACAAGTGTGGGGTTGCGAGCTCCTCCGTTTATTGTGAAGGAATAACAGTTGACAAAACGCTTTCCGGTGTGTCTTTTGATATGGAGTTTACATTAGATAGAGCACGCATTCTGTCAGCAGCCGTGTCAATCGCTGCAGGATGTGCAATGCCTGTCTCTACTGATATGTTTAGTAGAGCGCCTTAATGCGCTTAGCAGTGACAGCTTTTCGCTACGAAGCGGTGGATATTACGTCCAATCGCCATGGATCGCTTCATACACATCGATTCGGACGGTCTCGAGGCGGACAGAGCACGACACTGTCGATCAGAAGAAATGGATTCGTAGTGACGTGGAACCACTGTGACTGGTATTTCATGTGCAGCTCAAAAAGCCGAATGTACATTGACGCCATGAATATGCCCCTATCCTCCCAAAGCCGGGGAACTCTAGCACACATGCATGCCGGGTCCCGTCCATGCCGTGGCGAGCCCCCAAGTCTCTCTGATCCAGAGTCATATTTCATCCCGAGGAAACCAAATTCATGACAGATGATTGAGCGTGCGTTCCACATAATTCCTTTCCCGTCTCCGTCATTGTTTAAGTTCCGGGGTTGGGGTTCATCTGGCGACGCGTCAGTATTCACTGCGAGAATGATCGATGGTCTGTGTCTACGCACCTTCCTCTTTCCACCGGTAAGGGTGACGTTCACGAAGCGGCGGGTGTATGTGAGCCTCTTCTTGGCGCGGCCCTTGGGGGTCTTCTTCTTCTCCTGGGGCTCGACCTGTAGGCATTGTATCAGCGAACCGTTTTCGAGACCGATCCAGCCAAGCATTTCGCGACTTCGTGATTTCTGCCCAGCTTGTGCTCCTCCGTCAATGCTCGGGCTGTGCTACCACTCCTTCGCGGTTCCTCCTCCATAACCCAGATAGAGCGATCATGCGTACCTTTGGCGTCTGAGACTTGACCTTTCCGGCACGAGCGAGGGATCCGTGGACTTTACCCATGATTGCGGTGTTCGGTTGCGACGAGTGGTGCGGGTGCGCGGTCGGTGATCGATGTTATCCCTATGTGGCGAATGATGAGTTAGCCTCGTGTGCGACGATGCAGAAGTTCGGAGGAAGCATAGAGTTGCCGGACCGCGATTTGATGCAGATGGAGCGGTAGATTTCGATGGGAAGGGATACATACGGGTTGTGCCTGTCGTCGTGGTCGGGCGATGACTGTGCGGGCGGCGACGACGTCGTGAGCCAAAAATCGCCCGAGCGGTTGTGGGTGGTCTTGGCAAAATCTAATCAGATGATCTGAGATCACCGAACGACGTGCGAGGAACTTCTCGACAACGTCAGTCCAGCAGGACAACACCTGTACATCTGGGTTTTACGACGTGCGTGAATACGCTGCACTCCCACGTCCTTCGTCCTCGCCCTTGAAGGGCGCCTACGCAGCCGCGAACATCTTTGAAGCTAACGGATTGCCCACGCGCTCGGGTGATCTTGTGATGCGATACACTCCTGCGACTCTTCAACCAACCTCTTCGGTATCTCTACTTCTATCCTCAGCCTGCGCGGTGACGGCATAGTACCATCACTGATCTACTAAACCCACAACACCCTCTCTCGATCTACTACATCAAGCACCATGCGTCTAGAAACCGCCCTTCTTCCTCTCATCTCCTTGGCCTCGGCGTCCGCCATCTCATCATGGCACGACAAAGCCGCGCATGAAACATATCACGACGGAGCCACCTACCGGATTCCCACCGTGCACGAGTCCGCCGTCCTAGCACGCCGAATCCTCGACATCGAAAAGATAGGCACGCTCTCTACCGTCTTCCCGGAGGGGGGGCACACCACCGAGAACCGGCCCTCGGATGTAGGAGGCTCGCCCATCGGCTTGCCAGACTACTTCGCCAACTGCGAGCCCGACACTGGCAACCCCACCATCCTCGAACTCCCGATAGCAACCTCGTTCAAGAACGTCCAGGCCGGGTCCAACATCTCCCTCTCGCTAAGGTGGCATGCGCCGTATAAACATTGGTACAGCGTGGCTTCTGTGCCGCGCTTCAATCTCGTTGGCTATCTGGAGGAGTTCACCGACGAGGAAGTCAAGAGCGAAAACATTGCGGCCTGCTTCGTGAAGAAGCATCCCGATGCTGCTGCGTGGTTGCCCGGCAACAGGATACACGTTAGCAAGTGGGTGCGCTTTGTTGTCCAAGAGATGTACTGGATTGGGGGGTTCGGGGACCGCGCGTATATTGGGTGGATTCCGTTGGAAGAGTGGCAGAGCGTGACTCGGGACGAGATCGAGAAGGCCAGGCTACCGGGCGAGGGCTCGCCATGGAGCTCATGGATGGCATGGTTTGGGTTGGCCGACAACAAGCAAGAGATGTTGGAGCTATGAGGTACCAGGCGCCACGATAGCACAGTACTACGGACGAGTCATCTTGGTTCCACACTTGGCTGCCACGTGTTGTGACACTCTCGGGTGCTACATGGCGAGTTCGGTCCCCCGTACACGCCGAGTACGCATAGATTGTACCTAGAACCACCATATGCACATAGCGCAACGATTCACGCAAATTGTCGACGAGACTTGCATGTGTACAGCATGGAGTAATCTCGCCAACTACGGTTCGCGAACACCACGTCAATTTCCATGGCCATGGTCCTTCCCATCCAACGCTGCAAGCCACACCCCCGACACGCACCAAGTCGCCAAATGTGCTCACCGCCGAGACGCACGCCCGTCATCTTCATCTGCGCAACCACGAACCCGACCCGCGATGTTCCCTGCGGCGCTCGCGCTCGCGAGATGAGGCGACCCCCGCGCGCTTCCCATTGATTCCACGAGCGCCCCACTCAGGCAGCAACGCACCAGGGCTCGGTGCAAACCTCCGAGAAGCGCTCGCATGAAGGTTTGGTAGCGTTCTGAGGCGCCCAAAAGGCCGAATGAAATGACGTGCCCGGCTACCCTTTGAACGTCGCTTCCCTACGCACTACACAGGCATGACTCGGTGCCCGTGGTACCGAAGTTGCCTGCACTGATCTTCCGGGAGCTGGCCTGGAGGTGGTGGAGATGGCGCTCGGCGTGCCGGTTTACGTGCATGCCGGGCGGCTGATGCGCGGTCTTTCTCGAACCTCTCTTGCCGTGCAATGCGGCCCTCCTGCCTGCATCTGATACGCAAGAATCGCGGTCCGCCGCGAAGCCGTGCGATGCATTGTGGCTACATTTTGCGCTGGCGCGTGGACTCGACCCAAGGAATGAAGCGGATGCCGCAGGTTGCGAGGCAAGGGCCGGAGTCGTCGGTCGCCGGATGCAGAGAAAGAGAGTGCGGCGAGACGAGGGCGTGCGACGACGGCGTGCGATCTCCAGGGACCAAGGGCGCGCTGTCGCTATCGCAAACCGAGGTGCTGGAAACGCTGGCGCTGGCACTGGCGCTGGCTCTGCACGACTCGCTGCTACTGTAGCAAGCGGCGAGCGCTTGCTCTCCAGCTGGAGCGATTGAGTTCCCGTGACATGCGGCCGCGCCGTGTGTCGCCAGCGCTTGGCGACAGCGACGGCGGCGCGAAAGCTGTGGCTAGGGAGCGGACGGATGTGCACGTTCCTGAAGCGGGCGGAGGAGGCTCAACGGTCTCGTGGAATGGTGTCGTGGAATATTCCTTTTGTGGGCTAGCCCGCCCAGCAGCCGGGATGAAGGCTGGAGCAGCATGCGACGTTTGAGCCGTGGTGTCGCTGGTGTGTGCGTGTGCGAGCAACAACACCAAAAGGGGGCCACGAGGCTGCCGTGCAGTGATCTGCCGAGAGCAGCCAGAGAACAACCTGTCCTGTGCATCGCACCGGGCCACGATTTGCACCGCGGATTGCGCAGTCGCTTCCCTTCTCTCGGGACGCTGTCATCGTACGACTCGGCGCGTCCATCACACTGCCACTGCCGCCATTTCTTGCTTCGTGCCGCGCTGCATCCCACGGCAATGTCATCACACAACACTAACCACCAACCGTCCAGTACCTAGAAGGTAGCAGGCTGAGCGTGCCGGCTGCACGGTACAGACCCGCGATCCCGGCCACTTCTTGCTGAGGCCTCCTCGCGGCCGCCGACGGCATCCCACCACTTCGCCGAGATTCGCTCTTTGCACGAATCTATACCGTATACCGCTGCAGCCCCGACCCGCCTTGTGCACATGGCTGCATCGGATCACCAAGTCGCAGCGGGTGAACGCCGGCCAGTGCGTCCGTGTAATCCTCGCCGCCTGAGAAGTCGGGCCCGCCAAAACCTTCTCAGAAGCTCCAGCTTGCTATCCCGCATCAGATCAGTGCGATGCGGCAGAGAGCGTCCTGGGACAAGCCAAGTCAACCTCTCGTTGGCTTTTTCGCCGTCGATGAGCGTGCTGGCCCCGGGCGCCTTCGATCGTGGGTTGATCATGTACGATACGAGTCTCCGCATTCCTTCCACACGTGACTCGATTCCTTCCAACCAAGGTTTCTTCGGCCCGTCAACGTTTCGACCAACGCTGCCCATTGGAACATGAGGTCGAGCTCCTGAAAACCCGTACGAGCATGCACACGTTGCCACCAGTGTGAGGAGCAGACGTCCACTACCGACCACTACCAACCCCTATAGATCCCGTCCCCTGGACGAAACCAGCTGTGGATGCATGTGCAGAAATCCAAAACATTGTGCATGCCGTACCGTACACCTTGCCTTTCCCAACGGTTGCAGTCTTCCGTCCGCGAGGATCGTCTCCCTGGGGGCGATCCCGGGCAGAGACAGACACAGACTGAAGCAAGCCAGTCCCTCCTCTCACGGCTACATGCAGACGTTCGTTCGGGGATGATTGTGTTCCACGATAGAGATATCACCCCAAAGCAGAGGCGCTGCCCTGCGTCAATCGCGTCTTTAGGAGTTGGTGACCCACGTAGCGGAGCTCACGAGAGCGGACAACAGCGCAACGGCTATCTGCAACGGTGATTACTAGACTCTTGCGTCTCGGGCAAGACGGGCAACTTCCACCGGGGCCATCTGTATCAAATCCAGCGGGACGAATGACTCCTAACAGCCCTGCCGCGATCGCTGGTCTGACTCTTGTACAGCGCAGGCCTAGACCCATCGTAGCTTGCAATACCGCGATGCCCCTCTAGCTGTGCGGACACTTTGGGATTCGATATCACAGCAGTCCTCCGCGGACTCGGGGGATCCTTGCTTCTGGTAGCCAGCAGCAAAGCACTCGGGCCTTGGAGCTAAGGTAAGCAAGTATGTACCGGCGAAGCAGCAAGACAGCGAAGGCAAGCACGCACCCGTCAGTCATGTGTCCTGAGGTTTGAATTTCGCTCAAAGGCCTGCCTACGCATCGGCAGAAGCGGCAGCGGAAACAGACAGACTGTCTCAGGGGACCAAGTTTCAAACACTCACTCGACGCCGTTTCACACAACACAAGACAGTATAGAACACGCATGGCAAGGCCGCGTGTGTGTGTGTGTGTGTGTGTGTGTGCTCCCGTCCCATCGTAGGCACTTTGGCGAGTTGCCCGCAGGATCCCACGAGGGACGATCTGATCGCCACGGGCTAGGCTGGCTGGCTGGCACGTCCTTGATGCGCGCGCGGCGTGCGTGCGTGTGCGTGCGTGTGCGATGCGATGTGATGCGATGCGATGTGATGCGATGCGATGCTGAGGTCAGTGACAAGCAAGCAAGTCGCACGACTGCAGTGTGTCAAGTGTAGCGCGAGCGAGCATGTTTCCCCAGTTGTTCATGCGACTGGCAGCCAGCCCACGCGGCCTCGTTGCACCCTCGAGAAGGGTTCCCAGAAGGGCGGATGGGCAGGAAAGCCCGCATGGGTGATCCCGACATCCGCCAAAACAGACATGGTCCATGGCAACGGCAACGGCTGGCTGCTGTGGACGTGCGAGTAGACTGACTGACTGACTGACTGACTGACTGACTGACTGCCCCTCACCGGTCCAATTTCTACCTACCTCAAGACCCGGTTTCCACTACCCCGAGCTTGGGCCAGGCCGTCAATGCGTCGCAGGGCCGGCATCCTTACACCGCCAGCGTCGTCGAGCGGTAAAATCTCCCTGCAAACATCGATCAAGCACACGCATTGCATTGCATTGTTGGTGGAAATTCTGCATTTGCTCTGTTTCCACAGCGCGGCGTAGCGGTGCATGCATGCCATGCCATGCTATGCTCAGGATCCCTATAGTACAGTGGCGGCAAAACGCCTGCCCAAACATAACGACCGGCCATCAAAGGCACGTGGTCCATGTTGATTACCAAACGACGTACATCCGCCAAATATAGACAGTAGAAGAAGAAAAAGGGTACAAGCCTGTATCCCGGACCGTCAAATCAGCAAACGCCGTGGGTGATGCAGGAAAGGAAACATTAGATATGCCGCTTCAAGTACGCCAGTAGTGGTGTCGTCCCGACCCCATGGATGCTAGAACGAAGGATTGCGACCGCGCGAGATCCGAATACAATTCAAAGCGAGCCAGTCCGTAATCAGAACGCCGGGAGAAGAAAATTACTGCACAATTAGAGAGTCATCATGTCGTGAGAGTTGTCGATGCGTGGCAGCCCCGCTCGTGGCGCTTCATGTTGCTTCGGACGCTAAACGCCTTGCCACATCCAGGCTGGGGACACTTGTAGGGCTTCTCGCCAGTGTGGCTGTGGCTGTGAATGCGCAGGCTGCTCGGCCGCGAGAAGGCCTTGTTGCACGTAGAGCAGATGTATCGGTCTTGCGACTGCGGGAAGGCGGATTGGCTGGAGGTGCTGATGTAGTGGTGGTGTTGCCACGGGTTTGATCCGTTGCCAGAAGGCGTGGGCAGAGGCAGAGGCATCTGCGGTTGGTAGTTCGAAGGCAGAGCTCGCTGCCCATACATGCCCATGGAGTAGGGGTGAGATTCGGGGGAATAGAAGGAGGCTGCTGATGCCGGGCCCGGGGAGGAAGCGTATGGCGACGGGGCGTAGGACGATGTACTGTAGGGGGACATGGAGGATTGCGGGAGCGTGTTTCGCTTAACGGCGGACGAGTGAGGACCGATCTGGCGTTGTTGGTGAGGTTCCATGTTGTTGAGCGACTGGCCGAGGTAGTAGGAGCTGGCGCCCGAGTGCGTCGAGGCGGTCGACGGAGACTGATTGCCGTCAACCACTGAGTCCGGGTGCATGGGCGGCGTGGGAGGAAGGGTCAGTCTGGGGTGGCTCACGATCGTGGGACCGAAGGCTTGCTCTGAACGGCTCTCGGGCTGCTGCTTTGTTACGGCCGCGGTGGAATGGTGATCCTGCCCAAGCTGTGGGGAATGTTGTTGCGACTTCGGACTTTGGCTCTGTCCAGCTGCAGCAGGTGTTAGCCAAGCACGGGAAGGAGCGTCTGGGTCGACATTACCTGTCTCGGATGCCGCCTTCTCAGCGTCGGCAATGTGAAGCAGACTCGATATCGAAGGCAGGGAGGGCTTCTGCTCTTCTACCGGCGGCGAGGGTGGCGACTGTGGGTGTCGCTGGTAGTGGTACTCGACTTGTTGTTGTTGTTGTTGTTGTGGGATGTGTGTGGAGTACTGGGAGGGAGCAGCTGGGTAGGGTTGCTGCTGATGTTGGGGAGGATAGTAGTGTGATTGTTGGAGTGGTTGCTGGTGGTGATAGTGACGGTCGTGCGCCTCACGTTCCCTCCCGCTGCCGTGTACCATACTAGCGAGATGCATAGCCATGAAGGAGAAGTCACGGGTTCACAATGTGAAGTTGTGTAATGTAGGTCGAGGTGAGGAAGCGATGACGAGAGAGGCAACAAAGAAGAGGACGGGTACCAGCAGATGTACAGAATGGGCACCAGGACGTCGGGGCGTGGCAGAGCGGGACGAGTCGTCGGGCCTGCAGGCGTTCAAGTACGATGGGCGGTTGGCGAGATTCAGCACGCAGCACAGTCCCTCAGCGTCAACTGGAAGGGCCAGCGGTGACCAAACCGTTGCCGGCAGGGTGGGTCAGACAGCGGCGAGGGGCCCTGGCTGGTGTGTCCTGTGCGGAGGGGGTTGCAAATTGCTATTGAGCGGTGGACGAGGCGGACCGTTGTCTCCACGCCGGCAGGCGCTCAGAGGAGTTAGGGAGCGCCGCCTGGCCTGCAACGGTAATGCAGATGACGAACGAAAGCGGTTCAGGAGGGAGGATGCGCAAGCCCCAAGCAATGCCTTGGCTAAGCGATCCGCGTCTTGCACCCCGGGCTGCCAATCTATACTGCACCGGCTATCGAGCCTGTTGCGGTGTTGCGGCGGTGGAGGCGCGGCCAGGGGCCCTGCTGGCGGTCAAGGACAGGCCGTGATGCACCGCAGATCGACTTCCCAGAGAACGAGCGCCGCACACAGGAGACAGGCTGGGGATCCCTTCTCGACGGTGCTGGCCGTCCCCTGCGGCGGCGGCGGCGGCGGAGGAGGAGATGGCGCTCCGCCGCAAGCGCGACGGGACGGTCAACAGCGCTGCGGGTAAAGACACGGCGGGCGGGAAAATGATTGCGAGTTGGCTTTTTGGAGCAGCACCCTAGCAGGAGGCAATGCGTGATGAGGTCGGCGATCAGAGCGGCGTGAGCCTGTCGGCCGGCTAGCGCTGTGGGTGAGTCAGGTAGGGATGGCCTGCACGTTCTCCTCGCGTGCGAGATCGATCGACGACGGGCGTCCGTGAGCATCTGCTTCCAGCTGAGCGTGGTGCGTTTTGGATGCAAGCCAGCAGCGCCGGAAAACGCGTGTTCCTGCGCAGGGGAGCCGTGGGGCGACGTGCAGCTCGTCAGGGCCGACCTCAGGCAGGCAGACAGGCAGGCAAGCAGGCAGGCAGAGTGCAGAGCAGAGCAGGGCCAGCGCAAGGCGGCAAGACAGGCGGCGACAGGGCTGGCGGAGGATTAGGATTAGGGTTAGGATTAGGCGGTGGGCGGCTGCAGTGAGTGCGGTGAGGGAGGGCCAGGTCCGGGGTGCCGCTGTCGAAGGAGCCAGCGTGGAGCCTGAGACGAGCGGGCAGAGATGATACACAGCACAGCAGAGAGGGCATCTTGGAGACGCTGGCGTCGGTCCCTGTCATATCGTCTGCGATGGGGTGGGGGAGCCAGAGGAAGCGGCCAGGGCGCCGGCGGTGTCGAAGCTCCCTAATGGGCGGTGTCGAGCAAACGCGCCAGCCAGTGTCGCGGACAGCAGGAGCGACGAGCTTCGTGACCGTGGCCGTCGCCGCCACAGAGTGCCGTGCCGGCCGCTAAGGGCAGACGCTACTCGGGGGGAGTGGGAGTGAAGGTGAAAGTGTGGTCGGGGGTCGCTGTGCGGTGTGCTGTGTGCTGTGTGCGGTGCGTTGGGTGCCGTGGTACGCTCCAGTGTGTCGCCGCTGCCGCCTCGAGGGTCGACTGACTCGTGCGGCGGCGTCCCTCTCCCTCTCCCTCCCCCTCTCCCTCCCCCTCTCCCTCCCTCGACCCTCGACCACCCGCGGCACGTGCATTCCATTCCATTGCCCAGTACGCAGCCGCCGCCGCCCAGCGTTGCAACTTCATCTTGCCCGTCAGTCCTGGCGGCGAGTCGTGCTGGGCCGCGTCGCCGACAGCCTGTTTCAGCGTCGGCCGTCTGCGCAGCGCTCGTCGTCGCGGTGCCGATGTGCCGACTCATCAGGCCTCTTCCGGCACGTCTCCGTTCACGCTACGCCAGGCGCGAGCCCTTGTGGCGCGTCGCTCTCGTCGCCGGGCCTTGGCGTCCGCCTGTCTGTCCCTGTGTCCGTCCCTCTGTCCCTGTGTCCCTGTGTCCCTGTGTGCCTCTGTCCCTGTGGAGGGCGAGGATCCTTTGCTGACCGCGGGTCGATCAGCACAAGCGTCTGTCGCCTGTCGCCTGTCGCCCGCCGCCTGTCGCCCGCCGCCTGTCGCCTGTCGCCTGTCGCCTGCCGCCTGCACCTGAACCCTGGAGCCACGTTGGCCGTCTTCCTCTTAGCCTCACCACCTCTCCCGTCGCTTCTGGAACGGCTTGCTGACACGACGGCGCCCGGCTGCACCCATCCATCGCCTCCACCACCACCTCCCGCCGACTACCTGCCATCGCATCTCGACCACCTTCGCCCATGACGCGGGGACGACGAGCGCCGTTTCGAGCCTCCATACCCCTACTCGCGTCTTTGCACTCGTTTCACCCACGCCACAACTTCGAGCGCGAGAGCCCTTTGCTTCGCACGCTCCTGCCACCTGGTGCAGCGGACAATTTGTCGTGCAGGGAGCAACGCATGATCTTCCGGGAGAAACCATCCAAGCCTTGTCGTGGCCAGAGCGAGGCGTGGGAGCGTCGCAGGGATACCGAGGCGTGGCCCGTAGCACGAGCCATCCTCGCAGCGCTCCGCGCGGACAGGCTTAAATGCCACCCGATTCTGTGTCATCACCTTCTCCGCCAACGCCAACTGCCTCGGCCTGTTGACCTGCTGTCACCCTCACCCTCACCTAGTCGTAGTTCCATCGCAGTCACTAGAGAGAACCTGAACCTGTTTTCTACCGTTGCCATCGCACCAAAAAGGGCCCCAATTCGCCTGCCTGCCTGCTCTCCAAGTCGGGCCTAGTGGTCGGGTTACATTGTTGCTGCATCAATGCCAGCTGCGTGGTTCTGCAAATCTCACGAGTCACCTGGTAACGAAGGGTCGGCACCTCATTACGGATAAAATGGACCCAGTGCGCCATTCCCCACACAGCATGGTCTCGTCCCCCACGCGCGCAGCCCGCCGCCATTGGATCTTGGCGCTATCCGTCTGCAGCCCCATCCTCCACGCTGTACTCCATGGATTGTCGTTGTCGAAACGCTGCAATCCGAGGTCCGTTCGATAACGCCTTCGACGAGCCCTTGTTTCCGCTTCTACACCCGCTGTTCTACATCCAGGTTCCCTGGGTTCCCTGGTGCCATCTCAACTAGTCATCTCGACCGACAGCCCGCTTACCGACTTGCACGCTGTTGTGATCAGACACGGGACTGGGACTCGGAATGGGAGTCTGAGATTCTGAACGCGCACGAGATTCTTAGCCGACTGGAGACTGTATTCTCGGACCTATCGCTCTGCACGAACTAGGAGATTCTCGTGCTACTTGTTCGCCTGCATGCTATTGCGCGATATCACATTCGAGCAGATAAGGCTGAGGAGTCTGCCGACATGTCCGACAAGGCCGACTGGACCACTACCATCTGCTGTCTTTGGTTTGCTTGTTTATGTGTTTGGATACTGACTGGAGTGAACACCTGTAGTGAGGCTTACGCTAGTAGCGCTATACGCTAGTAACGCTATGACAGGAGTCTGTTTTTACAAGCACGACCCGGCCATTCACTGCTGTCTACGCACGCGATTATGTTCGGGCTCTCTAGCACACAAAACTGGCGACTGGCTGATTCAGCTCTCTGAATTCCCAGCGGACCTTGAATCTAAACGTACATCGCACTACCATGGATTGCTTCCAAAAAATCTATTCGAAGCCCCCACATGTCACCGAATTGGCCCGCCGTACTCTTTATCAAGACGATTACGCGTCACCTATTACAGAGAGCACAGACAAGGTATATATTTTCATACTGTTCGAGCGCTCTACTACATATAGCGTCAAATGTACAGACGACCATTTTGAACAAGGGAAAGCAGTGGCCACCCCTGATATTGGCGAAGCTTCAGCTCTGCGGCTCCCAGGATTCGGGTTGCGCTCCTTCGGGCTCCACGGCGCTTTCCGTCGCACGGCACGTCGTCTTGGGGTTGTGGGTTCCACCCTCTGCATGCCCTTTGCCTGCCGCTCTCCTCATTCCATATCAATCCAGCGCCCTATATTGTTAGCAGGGGTACGGTGGTAAAAAGAAATTGAACACCTAAAGAGAACGTTGACTGATAGAACGGGAACCGAGTCACGACCCCAAGACTAAAAGAGACAGCCACCACGAGCTGCTTCGCCGCCCCCCAGCCCCTGGCCCATGCACAGCCGTTTTGAGCTGGTCGTCCGAGGGCCTCAACCGCCTCAGCAAGGGTCGTCGAACGGCTGACGTCGATCCATCTCGAATCCTGACTGTCCAACACATCGCCATGTTCTCGGCTGACCACAGCCTCGGGGCCAAGTCTCAGATCAGCCGGAATGTACCCATCGCACCCACTCAAGCATCGGATCACGATATGCTTCGGCTTGTGTAGCAGAAAGCTCTTTCCCACCCACTCCCGGCCCCGTGCCGCCACCGACGCGCCCGGTGTTCCCTCGGACTACTCAAACTCAAAGGGCCACAAACCAACGCTCTATGAAACGTGAGCGGCTCGTTATTATGTCCGCATCGGGCTGCAGCCACTTTTGTGTCTGCCCCACTGTGGATTTTATGTAGGAGGTCTTGACTGCGTATGAAGGATGCAGCCTCCTTGCCAGCAGCAAAACGACGGACGATACCTGAAACCTAGGTCATCTTGATTGCGAGCCGTCCTCCTTCTCTCCTCGTCGCTCGAGTGCGTGTGGGTCTCCCCC
This sequence comes from Karstenula rhodostoma CBS 690.94, assembly GCA_010093485.1. Taxonomy (NCBI): domain Eukaryota; kingdom Fungi; phylum Ascomycota; class Dothideomycetes; order Pleosporales; family Didymosphaeriaceae; genus Karstenula; species Karstenula rhodostoma. Next base: position 1,473,217 of record MU001497.1, on the reverse strand, counting down.
TAGTGTAGGGAGCAAGTGGCCGATACGTTCCACTTCTCCCACATCTGTACGCACGCGCCGGAATGTCAGGCTAGGCTAGCCAACGTCCGCGTCCTCTTGCCTCCTCTTATGCCCGTTACGCCTTGGCGATCCCTTTTACTGTGGATTGGGCCTCAGCTCGTAACGAGGTACCCAGTGCGGCAGTGTGAATGTGCACTCAATCGCAACGCGAGTACAGTTCTAGATCCCGATTGGCAATGTGGCCAGCCGTCTGCACTTGATAGCGAGATGGATGCACTCCCGCGTCGCCTCGTAGCGATCCTTCAGCCACGATGCAGGCTGCCTTTGCCCGGTAGCGAGAGCGAATTTGATGGTGGTCAAGCACCCAGAACTGCGTCCTACCGCCCTTGAGCAGTTGTTGAAGCCAATGAAGATCAAACTGATTCTTGGAATCCAAGGCGCGCCGCGCGGTAAGCCGGATGTCTTCACGAATCGCTCAAAGCAAAGGTCAGACGACTTTTGCAGCCACTCCGATCTCACGCGCCATTTCCACCACTAGAAGGTAGGGACAACGGCGGTCTTTCGTACCCTAGCGTCTAAGGAAATCATTGGAATAAGATCTGCAGATGTTCCTCCCAGGATTGCTCGGAAAAAGCTGTCTATTGCAGCACGTGCGGATAATCTGCGGGTCGTCGTCACGCTCGTCAAATTTGATTTGAAGCCTGCGAAGCGCCTTTCCTTTCTCACAAAACGATGCATTTCGACCTTGCACGTCCAATGAGAAGGTTCAGGCTAGGACAAGCTCTTCGGGCAGTGTGCAGGTCATCGTCGATTATTGAATGCATGCTTGTTGCACCAAAGCACACCTGTCACGTTCGCAAGAACATGCTCGCTCGCTATGCCATGTCACCGTCCCATGCATGATCTTCAGCTGGACCATGGCTTCGTCTCCAGGCGCTGACGGAGAGAATCCCGACTCTGTGGAAATTCAAACATGAAAGCTTTGACCACGCCCAATCAGTGCCAGTGACATTACAGGGGTGTGATAGCCGCGCTGCAGTCTCAACGCCGTCGCTTCTACAGATCGGGATGGATTTCAGACTCCAAGACGGCACACTTATGAGGTCTTTCCGTTAGCTGCAACACACAACTGTTAGCATCACACGGCATTGACGGTCGGACAGTACGATCTCCTGGGTAAGGAGGAAAGGGTCTGACGATCGAGACCAGGGCCCACATTCGATGCACCATGCCTGACATCGAGTCACTGCCGCAGCATCTCACATTGGACGATGCTAACAAAACCCGGATAATGCCGGGCGATCATGTGCTGAAGGGCCGTAAAGACCGGGTCGGCATCATAGTGGAATGATCAGTCGGCGCGAGCGGCCTACCTGGATGCCGGGCACTTGTACGAACGATAGCTTGTCAGGATGCGCGAATCTATCGGAAACCTAATCTGCGGCCGGAGGTTGTAGCCATTTATGTAGCGATGCTACCGATTGCCACGCAGTGAGCATCAGCCTACCGGAGAATCTGGGTCAGCCTGCAATGCCCTCCTGCGGGGGCCTCTGGCAGCGAGGGCTGTAGAGGCTCGAGGACAGGTTGCCCGGCATATGACGACACCTCTACGCAGCAGGTACCCTTCAACCCCGTCCAACTATGTCCTGTGCTCGCCAAAATGTCTGCAGGTACGCAAATGCTCGTACGCAGACGTTCCACCAGGGCTGCACAGTAAATCATGAGATCATCGGATCTCTCAGGTACTGCAGCTTGTTATCTTGATCCGTCTGCCCAGGCCCTGAACGAACCGATGATCATCTGGGATATTGCCAGCCACCCTCGACGAAGGCGCAGGTGCATCCCCGATCAACGATACGCACTCACCCGGTGGTCCACCCACGCGAGCAAGCGACCGTACAGCGTCGCTACCGAGATGGACGACTTCGGCAGCATTTCTCGGGCTTCTCTGCAGCGAGCCTTGGTGTATGACGTTGCGCACCTGTCCGCCGGCAGCATACAACCCTCGCTCCCACATGCACGCTCAATCACTAACGTTGCTCGTCTAGTCCTTCCACGTATCTCCGTCTCACTCGCAGGCAATAGAGTACTGCTCGTGTGCCTCGCATGCCTCGCATGCCTCGCATGCAGTCGCTTGCATAGTCAGCACCCTTGGCCAACGTCGATCGCAGCGTGAGATGCGATCCTGGGCGCATCACCAACTCGAGGCTTGTGCAAGGCTGACGCATGTTGTCAGCTCCAAGTGAGGCCCAAGCACGTAGGCTCGCAAGAGTCACAATCTAATGCCTAAGGTACCCTCCGCACAAGGACCACCCCACGCCAGGCCGGGGCACTTTACCCATGCGTTGAATGTTGTCGTGCAGCGAGGATCGACCGCTGTGTGTAAATCGACATCCAGCCTCACGGAGAGCGACGCACGCGCTCCTTCGGTCCGCAAGGTCGAGCGTTGGTAAAAGAAAAACATACCTACCATGCGCATATCCACGACAGTGACATTCTCACAGTCTATCCAACCGTTACTCACGCCGTTCGTAGTGCCACGACTACAGTGAGGATCGACGGTGACCGAGAGCCAAGACTCTGTCGTGTTGTTACCCAAATTCGATGCCCGTCTGCACCCTGGCCATCGGCTCACCCCCCAAGTCGCCAATACCGACTATACACACTTTCGATTGCAACTGTACATACTTTTACACACTAGGGGAATATGTTAAGGGAGGGCTGGCAAGAGGGTGTTCCCCTCAGCCAGCCACTGTCCCCCGCTCCCCTGTGGGCTTACTCAGCAGACGCGCGCGAGCCGTAGCCTCCACGGTGCACATAAGCTCGGAGGAATACAATAGGTGACTGATGGGGTCAACTTATGCTCAGCTGTCGTTACTTGTAACGGCGCTCTCTGCGCTGGGATGGTACGGTATGGAGAGGCTTCTCTTCGATGCTGCCTGGCGACATGTACTACCGCACACCTACCAAGTACCATACATTATTGAACCGCAGCGGCCAGCTATCCCGCCTGGCATGTGGTATTGGAATTAACAGAAGGGAGAAATAAAGCCGCATTAACAAAACAGCTGTGTAAGCGCACACAAGCCCCACCCGCAGCACGTCAGGCATGAGCGCTGTACATAAAGGTCACTCAGTCACCCCTAGAGTTCCCGTCAACCACGCGCTCCCTGATGCAACATCAGAGCAGGTCATCACTGCAGGGAGTTGGTTCATCGTCGTGCCACGTCGGGACCTTCCCATCTATCCACCCGTTCGACGATACCCCACCCCACCAATATCCGTCTACATGATGCACAGCTCGTAGCCACGACGTGCTTTGCCTGAACCCGGATGTCTGATCTCACGTATACCATCCCACAACCCAGCCATACTAGTCATCACCAGCTAGCACGTTTTCCAGTGCGAATTCAGCTTGGGAGGGAGCTTCTGGTGGTTTCCCCTGTTGTGCTGGTCATTGAGTCACGTTGTGGGCTCTGGACATTAAGTGGGAGGGTTTGTTTTTGTTTGGGAAGGGGTAGCTAGGGGGGTTGCTTGTGGCGTGGGGCTGGGATGGTGGTGGGATGATGGTGGGTGCTGCGGGGTATGTGGTAGATTGTAGGTATGAGGGGTGGAGGTGTTCATGCGCTGTTACTTCAATCTGAGATGGGTATGTAGGAGTTTGTGGGGAGGGATAGTGGCCTGGAGCTGGGATATAGTTGAGAGAAACTTGGTGGATCAGATGTTCTTGTGTCCTGGTGCTGGGATGGTGATGTTTGATACAGGTTGATTCGTGGTATGGTAATTTATACGTATAAGGGGTCAAGGTGTTCATGTGGCGTTTCTCTAGTGTAATGTGGAAAGGTGGTTGTTTATAGTAGAGGGGTTTGACTTACCCGCCCTCAGCGATCAAATACAATATAACAAAATTGGAGAGGAACTTGTGCAAAGGATTGTATCCTAAACATATGTCTAGTAAGCGTTTAGCAGGACCCGAGTAAGCATACCAAAGGGCAAAAGCGCGCGAAGTGTCACACTTGGTACGCTGAGAGAATGTCGTCTCGTACTTTCAGGTCAATTTGTTGCCGATTTCAAAGATCGTCGATGTTCTGTGTTACACTATTAGGCTCCAGTGAAGCCGTGCAACCAGCCCACTCCGTGCGTGTTCTTGCATGGCTATCTGCATGGATGTCAAGTTACCAATACGAAGACATGAGAATAGCGGTCTGCGTTGGCCACGTATCCCCGTGTCACAAAGAGGTCGTCCTAGGAATCCCGGGCGGGGTTATCAGAGGGCTGCAAGTGTGATGGAAAGGTGGTGACCCATGGACGGACCAACATCACACCACCATATCTTTTGTTCGACGAATTCGGCGTTTCTCCCATTCGTGACGGGGGAGCTCAATCCGTTTGCACTTCACTGGTAAGTTATGCGCGCTAAAGCATATACCCCGCAAATGAGGTGGTACAGGCATGTGCCCTCACTCAACAGTTCTTCTATCATACGATCTCCTCATTTGTTATAAGAGCTTGCCTTGGTATTGCAATCTTTGCAACGTCCGAGACATTGTTGTTCGAACAGCACCGCAGCAAACTCCTTAGAGACACCACCCGCGTTATTTGATCATTCAAGACCATCAAAACAATGTGCGATATTCACCCACCGTTGCAAGGGTACTCGGGTACCGATTGCATCTTCTGCGCTGCGGAGAGACACCGTCACTGCCAAAAGCCACCTGCAACTCAGAAGCCACTTGCAACGCAGTTTCGTTGTTGCGACTGTGCGCGTGACTTCAAGAGCGAACAAGCACTGGCAGACCATCTTCGCTATGCAAAGACACACAAGATAAAGAGGCCGGAGGAGAGTGAAGTGACAACATGTGCCAAGTGCAAGAAGAAATTCAAGAACGCGTCAGCGCTGAAAGCACATGCTGAGTCGCCACGACATAAGCCTTTGAGCAACATCCAGTGCCTGGCACACAAGGAATGCAAAAAAAGGTTCAACTGTCCATCGGGACAACTACAGCACCTGGAGAGCGGCAGGTGCAAATCCAAAATGACGAAGAAGATCCTGAACGAAGCCATCGCAAAGAACGACCCAGGGGGGATCATCACATCCGGTGGCTTAGAAACACAGTGGTCATTGGAGGGCCCTTCGTCTGCAAGCTCGACCCCTCGGAGTCAGAGTCCCATCTTCACCCCGACCTCATCTCACTTCTCCGGCTCTTATCCACCTTCAGGGGCTAGCACACCTAGAGTCACCTTACCAAATGCCATGGACCTTTCCACCGCGCTTACTCTTCGCCTTCGACCGGGGGCCAGATTCCAAACATGTCCTCTCTGTCCGCCAGTCAAAACGCGCACATACACCCCTGATGGACTTCGTGGACATCTGTCCTCGGGGATCCACAAGTCCAGTAACGGGCTCATCTCTTCTTACTTGTCAGCTCCTGAAATCACCTTCCATTGCCCACGTGGTCTGGTAGATGCAGGAGAGATGAAGAAGATGAAGGAGTTCGCGACTGTGAGTGGGCTCGCGCAGCATCTCGAGAGCGGCGCTTGCTCGGGAGGCAAACAGACCATGAAGCGCGTGCTACAGTATGTGCAGGAGGAAATGAAGAATCTCGGTTTCGGCGAGCGGAAGCTGTTCTTGTGATTGCGACGGAGCGTGGGAGAGCGTCGTCTTTGACTCGACAACGCTACGAGTAGAATCTTTGTCTCGCCGATGATGCGGTATTGCAAGTCTTGGCTTGAGTGCACGTAATTTAGTATGTCGCGAGTAGAAATCATATTGTAGTTGGTCCGTCTGTTGTGGCGATGCACCGTGGTCCTCGCACACCATTCGCTCCCACCGCGCTTGCCTGCTGCACGTCAGCCTGCCATCTGCAACATCGGACTATTCTTGCCCCAGCGCATTCCCCCGGGCTATTCTTACAAAAACAACTTCAGCCCCAAACAGCCCCTCTGCGGCCTTTCGACCCCAACAGCGTCTTCATAACTACCGCAGAGCTTATTCGGGGAGGGCAGAGTCGCCCATTTTTGGCGCGTCAGGCAATTATACGACAAACGGCGTCTGTGGACGTGATTAGATGGGCTTTGGAAGTAAGCCAGAGGCGCTGGAATGCGAAACTTGGTGTATAAGGTGGGAAGATGGCGCCGTGGAGGGTACCGAGGTCCAGTTGCACATTACAGTCGTAATCATTCACGTTCTTATCGCTCGTCCCCACTCTCGAAAGCATAGTTACTCTGACGTCGAGAAATGGCGATCGAGGATGCATTCCAGAATCTCACGGCTGCACAGCGACAAGCAGCGCTGGAAGGCCCCGCGCTCATGCCCCGCCAGGCATAACTCCTAACTTCATCGATCCACCGAATCAGAACGAGCTCGGTTACGGGCTAATCTACTCCTGCGCTGTTATATGCGCTGCCGTCGTGTGTATCCGCATGTACGCGAGTCTCATCTGCAGAAAGAAGACGAATATCGAAGATTGTACGCCGACCAGACGTGACCCTCTTGAGCAGGAACTAACAGTATCCAGACTTGGCCATAGTAGCACTGGGAATGACGGGTGGCTTCCTCTACATCTCGTTTCGAATCCTCCTCGTGCCCGGTCTCTACGTTCACCAATGGAACGTCCAACTGAAAGACCTCGCTATGATAATATTCGTACGTCCATCCACGCGCAATACATCTGCTTGACGCACCACTGACAAGTCGCAGAACGTCAACAACAACTACATCCTCTACGGCATCATCATCATGCTCCTCAAAGCCGGGATCCTCCTCGAATGGACACACCTTTTCGTCCCACTTGGCATCCGCGATAGCTTCTGGTGGACCTGCCATGTCACGCTGTGGACAAACGTCATGTTCTACATCGCATGCACCATCGTGGAGAACTTCAGCTGCGCGCCGCGCGAAAAGATCTGGAACAAACTAATCGACGGCCACTGCGTGAACAACCCAGCTCTCATCATGTCGTCGGGAATCCTAAATCTCGTCTCTGACGTCGTCATCTTTGCGCTACCGCAGAAGATCATTTGGGGCTTGCATATCTCGACGAGGAAGAGGATGGGCATTTGCTTGCTTTTTGCGACGGGCGCGTTGTAAGTTTCCCACTGCGGGTGTCAAAACGATGGTCCGAAAGCTGATGCAGGCGCAGTGGATGTGTGTGCGGGGCTGCACGACTTGTGTCAACCACAAGAGCGCTGGGTGCGGACGACATAACGTTCAACGTCGGAGCCATAGGGCTATGGAGTGTTGGCGAACTGACGTCCGGATTCCTAGTCCTGTGCGTCCCGTCTGTGCCCAAGGCGTTCAAGGACTCCGTTTTCGCTCGCAAGATTGCTAGTCTTGCAGACCGCCTCAGCGGTGCTTCCAGATCCAACGGTCCGAGCAACTCGAGACAGGGACTGCCATCATGGTATCGTCCAAGCGCACCGCGGAGACCGCAGCGTTCGGACTTTAGTGAGGTCGAAGAATATACAGTGCCGGTGGCTCAGCCTCAGAACTGTATGGCATATGGTGCTCTACTACGAGATGATTCGGGAACTCGTGGGCTGGGTATGGTGTTCGGAACGGCAGTCAGCACGGATTTTCCAAGATCTGTGTAGAAAGACATAGCTAAGAAGGAGCATCCGCAGGAACATGCTCTGTACAAAGTCTCTCGAAAGCTACTTCGTTCGAGCTCAACGTCTGATTACCAGATACCGCCGAACTGGACAGCAGAGAGATACTTCGTAATACCTGTGATGTCTCAGTCCTGGTTTGTACTTGCACCGTTCATTGACCAAGGGCCGAAGTATCCTTAGACAATGCAACGGAAGAAAGTTACAAGTCAGCAGAACGCTACCTGCAAAGGAACTGCGGATCAGTGGGGAGTAGGAAGATGTCATGAACAGGGATAAGCGCAAGTGTAGTGGACCTACAGACGGTGTATGGAGAGAAGGAAGCTGTGTAGTGGGAGGTACAAGCCAGGATATAGAGGTGATGATACAAGCACTACCTGTTGCAAGAGTGAATGTATTGCTCAGGAAAGGAGGATCGAGGTTGGTGTCGGTGCAGTGTGGACAATATGTCAGAGGCTACACAGTCATCTTCTATGAGAACATGTGGCAGCGCTATCGTATCTGATGAACACGTCTGTCGACTGCGCGACTACCAACTGGCCCGGTGATATTGTGGTGGAGAACAATGCAACAGTGCGTGAACCTCTACCACTAATCTAGATTCGCGGCAAGAGGAGCACATGCATGGGAAGATTGAGCAGAACCGGGCACTGTGATCTATGATTGCATTGAGACCTCGACACTATTCACACGTAGGTAGTACAACCCAGACTGGGAAATTTTGAAGAAGCAAAGGAAAACGCTTAGAGCACCGACAGGTCTCCGAACTTCTCCTGCGAGGGCATTAGCCATCTGCCCGACAGCATCCACAACTATCGGCTTTGGACTTACCTTGTAGCCCGGTACGGCCCAGCGACCCTTGGATACGAGCTGCTCGGTGCGCTTATCAATGTCGGGTTGTGCGGTCGCAACCTCGTCCTGTCCCCCAATTAGCGAATGTCCAGTACCCCATCCACTCGCGTCATGCACATACCACAGTCAGCTCATCGAACGCCCTTGCCTCCTCGATGTTCTTCAACGTCTTCTGCAGGTCGCTCAGTTCCCTGTCAACCACGGTCTTTGTCTCTTCTGCGCTCTTCACGGCCTGCGCCTCAAACGCCTCAATGGCCTTGATCTGCCTTCCGACGTCGTAGGTCTGGGGCTTGAAGGCATTGAAGTGCTTCTCGATCTCGTCCACGATGGCGGTGTTCTTGAGCACGGAGCGGTAGTGGGAGAAGTCGACGGTCTGCGGCTGCTCGGAGAGCACGGTTACTTTGCGGCGCGCATCGTCGTTGCGCTTCTTGAAGGACTGGAGGGCGGTGGCGGTTTGACCCTTGAGACCGAGCTGGGTGCCGATCTTGGTCCAGTCGATTTTGAGGGCGGCGCTGCGCTGCTAGCTGTCAGTTTTGCGCTTCTGCGGCTCTACGCCTCGGGTGCCATTGAGGGGAGAGGAGCGCGCCCGGAGCAGCAAGTGAGCTATACGGAGCTTTGGACGGTGCGAGGGAAGGGGAAAACGTACTCCGACAGCCATTGTGATGATGGATTGGGACGGATTTCGGTGGGGATGGGTCGCGGTGAGGGAGGTCAAAGTTCCGCAAGAGCGAAGGAGAAGGGCTTGGCAATTATTAGGTAAGCCACAAATTGCCCGAGGGCGGGCAACGGCGGGTGCTTTCACGAGCTGGGAGTATGAAAGACTTGATGTGATCTTTAGGTGATATTCCCGCGACGGTTGGAATTCACGTTGCTTATTCTCTGGTTCACAATTTCATCACATCATGCAAAGTGCAATGTTGTCAAGATGAAGCAACCAGATTGCTGTTCATTCGTGTGTAGCTTTTACATGATTCTAGAAGTCATAGGGACTCCCGAACGCTCAACCAAAGCCATCCATTTTCCCGTGAGCACGGCCGTGACGCGTTACAAGCCTACCGGCCTATATGCTGAGTGCCATGATGGAATTGACAATGTCATTGTCGTTCTCCTTGAGAGCCTTGACGGCCTTCTTCCTTGACACGCTCGCCTGCTGCATGACGAGCTCGATGTCCTTGGCCTCAAGGCCAGAGTCGTCAACCTCCTCGTCATCGTCATCGTCCTCTTCCTCCTCGTCCTTGACGGCCTCGGGAGCCTTGCCCTTGCCGTGGTCGTGACCCTCGTGGTCATGCCCGGAGTGGTCGTGGCTGGCGGCCTCCTGAGCGGCAAGCTGCTGGGCAGCGTTGGCCTGGGCGGTGGAGTTCAGGTCCTCGATCTTGGCCTCACCGAAGATGCTGCACGTCCGTTAGTGACGCAATGCGGGGTGATTTTTGGTCCACATACATGTAGGTGTTGCTAGAGGGCGATTTGTACACATCAGGCTGGTTGATAACGAAGAGGATCTGGGTGCCGCTGTCAGCGAATTTTCGAACCGCGGTAGCGCGGGTGCTGAAGAGCTCGTGTGCGGGGAACTCCAGCGCCCATTGCGCAGGCTGCACTCACTCCCTTGGGCCTGCGGAGAGTGACACGGGTGATTCCCTCGATGTGCTTCAAGCCGAGCTTGCCGATGGCCTTGCGGGCCTTCTTCTCGTTGCGCGAGTGCACCGTGACGGAGGCGCCTGCGGGGACGCCAGATTCGGCCTCGCCCTCAACTTCGGAGTCAGAGTCAGACTCCCCATCCTCGATCTCGACGTTCTTCTTCTCGACCTCGTCCGGGAGTTCCTCAATGCGTGGGTTGGCCATGTTGACGGTGATGTGTGTGGAAGTTCGTGGGGAGGGATCGCAAATTGGGCTAGTGGTGCTGTGCTGTGGTGCGGTCGAGCTTAAGCGAAAACTTCACGTTCGGCGCGCGCTTTCTCGAAAGCGTGGATCAGGACGCGCACGGAACCAACGGCTGGAATAGCTGTGTCAAGAAAATATATCCCATGTAATTTCTATAATAAACTGCCATCAATGTCGGCCTCAGCCTCCTACTGCACCCTCCAATCAGTTTTAGGGTGCGACCCAACATTTTGCGCTGTGCGTCAATTCGAAGTGTACCCTGGCTGACCACAGGAGCGTATGTGAGACTGCTGTTGACCGCGACAATTTGCGGCATCACGGCAAACGTCAGTGAGGCACCCCAATTCACCCGTAGCGCCTTGATGGGTCGTCAGACTTGTGGTGCGTAGACCGGATATCAATTACAGAAATGCTAATGTTGGGTTCATGAACTTTGGGATTTGGACTCTTTCTACATGCGCTCACATGAGAGTCGGCTTAATCTCCAGATCCGAATTGCACCATGCCAAACAGGAAATCATATGCCCAGTCGGGATTGAAAATTTTGAATGCCGTGGATAGCCCTTCGAGTTGCTCATGACATGCGGGTGCCCTCCGCTGTGACCTGGGATGATGCACCCGCCTCCCGTACCCCCGACGCCGTTGATAGAATCTATGCTGCGCTGCGGACCTTGGCGAGAGACTTGCGAACCTCGAAGCGGGCCTATCAAGCTGTTAGTGGCATGCTCTTCGAATCTCGTCACTCCACAAGTGACGCAAAACGGGATAACCCACCTGCTTCCGGAGCTTCATGACCTTGAAGCGCTCAAAGTCGGTGAGCTGCCTCCTCTTCTGGAACTGGGCGCGCTTCTTGGACCAGGAGCTCTCGGCCCACTTCTGGTCGACACCCTCTTTCTCCCACTGCTGGGCAACGAAGCCACGTCCGGTACCGCGGGGAAGCTTAGGGATGACGATGGGGGTGAGAGACACCTTGGCGAGGGCAATTGCGTGGCGGGGGACGGGGGCGTCCTTGGAGGGACCGTCAACAAGCACCTAGCATCCTGTGAGCGGCGCGCGGGAATCGGAATCGCGAGAATTTCGTACACGCTTGTGGTCGATGATCTCGACAACGGTGGCTAACCGTCCGTCGTACTGGCCGCCGCTGAAAACGACGACGCGGCCGACCTCGACCAGCCTCCACTGGCTCGTTGTGATATCAGCGTCACCCATTTCGACGGTATGTGCTGCAGTTGCGAGTTAGGATTCGGCAGTGAATGTGATGAAGAGTCTCGTAGGCGTACCGGTCGGAAAGTGGTCGTTGGCTGTGTTGTCGGTTAGTATGTCGAAGTTCGTGATCGAAGCCAAATTGATGGTCGATGGAGTGGTGCGCAAACCAACGCTAAAACCTCGCTTATCCCTTGGCGGCGAAGTGCAAAGGCGCCGAAACTTTTCTCTGCTTCTGCTTCCTCTTCATCTTCCCATCTTCTATTCGCACGACAACACACCTGCAGAGCCCATAATTTGAGCGCTGCTGCTGCCAGTTGCACTGCAACGTGCGCAAGGAGCTTCGTATGTGTCGCAATATGACTGCGCGCTATTCAGTCGCACGTCGCGCCTTTGCTCGCCCTGTGCTGGGCCTGGACTAATCCTGCAGTGCAGCATGCCTCCATAGCTTGTAAAAGTACGTCAAGCTCCTTCTCTTTCCTACTTCTTCACCCCTTCTGCAATGATGATCCAAATTTGCGATTGAGTCCTTTGTCGGAGACCCTCGCCGGGGTTTCTTAACGGCCTCGGACCTATGATATTCAATATCTTACATATTCTGAGCGCTTTTCCACGCTGGCCTTCATCCCTGCAATCTCTTGTCGGTGCCAATGCTAATTGTTAGCAGTTACATAGATCACAACCCACGAATAGCTCGTGACAGCTTCGACTAACCTACAGGCCCGTTCTCCGCCGGCTGTCTTCCTGCTTGGTAAGTCTACACTCTCCTTATTGTTCGTCACACACCATCTTCATCTTTCCGATGATTAAAAACCTTTGCCTAGATAGTAAATGACCCTTCGGGGACTGATTTTACTCTTTTCCACCAAGATCACTGAGGAAAATTCACAATTCCGTTTTTGCACTACTTCCAACAGAGGTCTTTGCTAACGTACAAAAGCAGGGTCGCACGTGGGGTACAGCAAGGGCTGAGACAATGGGCTACAAAACATAGCATCTTTGGTAATGACGTGACAGGAGGTTGAGCAAGAGGAATGTATTGGGGATCCATTAAGAATTCGTCATCATGCGTACACATGTATCACTTTCGTTGTAGTATCATAGCTGCTATAAACAAGCCATTCCGCCCTCAGTATTCCTCATTCACGTGCTCCAATTCCTGCAGGTGGTTCCGTGGTCTTCGCCGCCGCGGGCTTACCGTCATTTTCCTCCCGTAGCTCCTATACAGGCGCACCAGCATCTCACGTCCGACATCATTGAGTGGAATCCTGGGGTCGAACTTGGCTCCACCATATGGAAAAGGTACGATCTTGGCTTGAGCACCTTCTTCACCTTCCAGGTAGAATTCCAACGAGAACTTGTCAGCTTTGCGGAGCAAATCCTTCAGCACGACTCCCTTTCCCTCGTGTGCATCTGCCCACCGCCACAGTGCTGGGTCTACGAGTACAGTCAGCAATTCTCTTCGACACATGTCTGGGTGCGACTGACCATAGAAATCTAAAGTCTCTTTGGGTAGATCATGATGCAGTATCTGAGCATTGAAAAGAAGCTGCCGCACAATGTTGAGATTGCATCTGCACTCCACAACCGCCTGCCGGATAACGCTCGTACTGATCATTTGTGCGACACCCAAAACCACGGCTAGGGCAGCGACCGCTCTCTCCTTGTTCTCACTTATAGCCTGTATCAGACCGGCCTTTGCGATCTCGCCGGACATGCTGCCTTCCCAGTCAACCTCTCCGCTCAGCGACACTAAGACATAGAGGAGCGATGCTTTATTGGTGGTCCAAGTTCCGTGGAGCACTTTCTCTGGGATGTGGAACCCCTCTGCAAATCCCAGATAGGTGATCTTCATGAACCGGAAAGGCCAGAGACCATCGAAGGCTTCCACGCCAAGCGGCTGGGCACTGGCGTCTTTCCATATGTCGCCCCTTTGCTGGATGTACGAGCTATGCGCTTTCGCCACATATGCGCGGAAGAAATCCCAGGTGAAGAACCGACAAGCGAGAATTTGTGATTGAATTGCAGGATCACTGGTTACTTCGCGATCTCGGTAGTTGCTCTTGTGATCCACGGTGTGGTAGAATGATCGGAGGACAAACTCCATGATCACGGCGTTGGACGAGAGTTTGCGCCCGAGAATAGGTGAAGCACGAGGGAGGGAGATGTTCATGCTGTACAAGAAGACCATCTCCAGCAGCTCTTGCGGCAGGCCTTGTAATGTCGGCATGGCGGTTTCTGCGATTTTCTTCAATTTGGCGGGATGTTGGGATATTCGAGGCCGCTTGCTCTGCGACGCCGAAGCTTCCAGTGCCTTTTGGAGGTTTGACTTGGTGGCTCCGGGTCTCTTCCTCTTTCCTCGGATCCTGACGGGTGTCAGATCCATCCTCGTGCTTGGACGGCGCGATAAACAGGCAGCAGCGATGTAGTTGGCGAATAAGGTTTCATTGTGGTTCTCGATTGGGAACGTCGAGAACGCCGGGTTAGGGCTAGCGCGTGGCGCTCGGTCTCTCCAGCCACTTGTGGCTGTTCACTCGCGGACTTTATGTTTCTCCCCCATAAACAAAGCGTTCCACAACCGAGTCAACCTCCGAGACCACGCATCACGATGCAGGTGCACGCAGTCCCTGACGCCGAGCGCGCATATGATTCGACAGGGCGCCGTCTCCCATGGGGATTCGACTTTCCAGAGTAAGTACCTCGCGATTCCGAAACGCTTTCACTGCGCGCACACCACTACCGCTTGTCGCACGGGAATGTGACAACAATTGAGCCCTCGCGCAATATGTTTGCTGCGCTCACAGTATTTCTGATCCTCCGCCCACTCAACAATATCCCCCAACTCTGAAGTCAACCGCTGACATGTGGTCCCTCTTCAGCTCAGAGAACTCCAAGCGCCGTATACCTGAAGAACGAGGACCCTTCGGCAAGGCGCGCAAGCGCGGCATCAGCCGAAGCAAGACCCCGAACATATCGAGCGCCCAGGATATCGTTAAGCAGGAGAACCTGAAGCACATCGACGACATCTTCGCGCAATATAAGGCAGACGACAAGCAGAAGTCGCTTCGGAAAAGCTCTGCTTCACAGCTCCCCGTATCCGCATCCGCACCGAATCTACTCGACGCTGGAGGGCTTTCGTCCTCGTTCCAGACTGGCGCACCTACCAATGGGGCTAAGATACCGAAGGAGGTGATATTGTACGGATTCGGCGAAGGTCAACAATGGGCCGCCATCAGCAAGTTTGAGGAGATTTCGAATGGCATGATATATGAGGAATACGAGCGACAACCGCAGGATCCAAAGTTTGGCCTATCATTCGGGGCCCCGCGCGAGTTACAGAAAAGCAAGCTCTTGGCCTCTCAGGTTGCAAGAATCAACGAGTATGTGGGAGGAGACCACTGGGTCAAAATCACTTTCGACTCGGCAGAAGCTGCAGATCGTGCCATCCATTGGTCCCCACATACCATCTGGGGCTACGAGGTCTATGCGGAGGAGTACAGGGGTGTTGGACCTAAAGACGGCGACAGGCCGATTCCCGCAGGCTCCCTGTCTCTCACAGCCTCCCCGGCTACGTTATCCTCAGGTACCCTACATGGCGGGGCCTCTCAGTCTTCAGCAACTGCATCTTCTGCTACAGCGACAGGCTCCGCCCCCGCATTGCTCTCCGCACGGCGTTCCTCGCGGCCTCGTCTTGGCGAGTGGGACCCCTCTTTCGACTTCGACGAGACACCTACCCCCCGAGCATCTCATGCACTACCACCAACATCACAAGACCAAGCGCTTGCCCACGTAACATCGTCCCAGCACCGCCATTCTGGTAACTCAACACTCCGCATCAAACCCAGCTCCAACCTCAAAGTCAAGCTGGGCGAATTTAAGGAAGGTAAAGTCTTCCTACCTTCGCGTCCCAAGTGGCAGGAGACTCTTGGCCAGTTCCCTCTTATAGGGTGGGTCGTCGGCTCTGGCAACGGTCTCATCGGCGACCAGGTGCCCCGTAACGCGGACGGGAAATTCGATCACGCAAACGCCAGTCTGTATTGGCAGTTGTGGTACGCAATCGATTCATGTGCGGGGACGGACTTTTGCGGTGTTAGGGAGATTGAGTATGACGAGTAGAACGATATCCACGTTTGGGACTTAGCATTGGGCGGCGTCTGGTTTTCGATGGTTACTTGCACGATTTGCGGCACAACATTGCCGCTTTGTGCAGTCCTTGGTCTTGTATAGGTCCATTCTTTGAGCGGTGTCATGCTTGACTACAAGATTAATTCACGTCATGTCATTCACCTCAGCCTTGTGAGCTGCAGCCTCACTATCACACAGTTGGAATTCACCAAGTTTGTTCGTGATAATGAAAACTGGCATTCCTATATACAAACGCCAGTTCATGAAGATTAGATTTGTCACACGTGAGAGAAGCATCATACGTCCAAGCTCATCCCCACTCCCTACGCCTCATTCGATCCAGATCATATGCCCATACCAGCACACGTCGCGCCTCAATGCCCCATCCTAGGTCCTTAGACGTACTGGCTGAGCCAGCGAATACCCTCGCCGTAGCCTTGTCGCATGACGACACTGCACATGAACACCTCGATCGGCCGGATACCCTCAAGCGGCACCTTGCCCTTGCCCGTGGTTTGGTACAGACCCAAAGCTGCCCTAAGCTGGTCTTCGGAAATAGCGTCTGGGTGGTCGATCTTGTTTCCGAGAATGACGAAGGGGGTGTTGGCAAGCTCCTCCATGGCCAGGAGGGCGTCGAGCTCCGCTTTTGACTCGGTGAAACGCTCGTGGTCCTTGGCGTCCACAAGGAAGACTATACCGCTGACTTCGGGGACTGCCGAGCTATTAGGAAGAGTTTTCAGACGTCTAGCTAGCATGCATACAATAGTCGCGCCAGAGGCGGCGGGCTTGTGCGTGACCTCCAAGGTCAAAGGTCGTGAACTTGACGTTGCCAATTGAGAGCTCTTCGGAGGTAGGGTGGAGGGTGGGTTGACTAGAGGCAAAGTATTAGCACGCAAACTCCGACACCATTTTGTAGTAGCCTTACAGAACTGCCACCCTGTCATTCTTGAGCATGTGAAGAAGCCTGTCTACATGAGTGGCTGTTTTTCCTGTGCGTCGGCTGCCCTTACGTGGTCTTTCCGGCGTTGTCTCTGCATTCACATCAGTTCGAACCTCAAGATAAGACTTTTGAATGGGCACGTACAGTCCGAGGAAAAGCAGCTTCGCGTGCTGTTATCCTGCGTCAGCGATGCACAGAAGGCCGCGTGGGGCGCTAATCACCTTGTTGAGCAGTCCAAGCGATGCCAGAACATCGTAGACTATGCTAAAATCAGCTCCTATTCCAATATGCCAACAGCTGCGCATGATCCGCTTCGAGGATTTGTGCGGGATAATTTGGGCCACGCAGTATCACCGATAAGGCCAGCCCGCGTGCTCGCCCATGAGAACGTGCACCCTCGATTTTGGTGTTGAATATGGTTTGATCATAGCCTCTGACCGGTGCACCTGTTCGCGTGTGTAGTGCGGGTGGGCAGCATGTGCGTGAGGCGTTCGGGCATGCGTCGATAAAGTAGGAACGTTTACTTACACCTACGAAACTTGTTAGTCAAAGCTTGTGAACAAAGTATGGGATGCAACTCACCAATTTATAATCCACATGGTAGTTGTGTGTGATTGCAGGTATCTCGAGGTGTGCGGTCAGGCGGTAAGAGGTGATGTGGTGAGAGCGGGCGTGGAGTAGGTCTCTAGTGTGATGGGCTGCGCGATCCGCACTTCGCCATGTCCGTGCGTGGCTCTGTTTTACATAAGCTCTATCACGTGCATTTTGGTTGGTATTCCCAACAGGCACACCGTGTGAATAACACGGTATTGCAAAATCATTGAAAATAACTTTGCAACTGTGTATTAGCTCTGTATTTGCCAGTAGTTTGGCAGGTCTCCGCCAGTTGCAAGAGAATCCACGAGGGTGTGCACTTTACCACCCGTGTCCGGTCCTGAAGACCAACTAGAGCTACACATTGATGTTCAGTGGTTCACCCGCCTCGGTATTGAAAGTCTTTAGCTTCTGTAGGTAGCGAGTGGAACTGGATACAAGACGCTGTATCGGCTGTTCGAAAGTACCACTGCAGTATATAGCAAAGTCTAACAGTGCACTTGATCCTGCTTTTGCTGCCCTGAATCGCCTGTAAGGCGCCTTGGGCGACGATTGCGCGGTACATATGTTCATATATCCAGTTTACAACCGTGGAGTGCATGGTCGTGCGAAAGAAAGTCATCTTTAGTGTTGACATAGATTCGGTATCGGGTTGTATGATGGAGGCGTTCAAGACTGGCATGTCGTACAATACTAGGACAAAAGTCTCATTACTATCGGCCTACGTATTGCATATCCTGGGGTAATACACCATACTCAGTCTTTTGTCCTGGTGCTGTGAAATGGGGACCATTTGCTTTACACTCCGCAGACCTTGTCGTGTATTAGCATCGAGCATTGCGATTTTATGGGAGACTGCCGTGGTCCCAGGCAGTGCGATGGCCGAAAATACAAGGTGACCGTGAAATTGAGCTGGTCATGTGGTTATTTCTCAACCACAGACCCACCAAAAGACCGACTCTGGATGTCTCGCACGAATGATGCCTACCTAAATAGAAGATAAGTTTGATGACGCCTGCGAGACCGGGAACACGACGAATAATCCCAGCACTAGAGGATCGCCGACGCCGATGTATTTCAGTAGGGTGCCGTGACGGACGTATATGGTCAACTCTAAAACAACGTTAACATCAAGCTTAAGCTGGTTGCTGGGTTGATTGAACACCCTACAGACTGTGTGCGTCCTTAGTAATCCGTAACTTGGCGCCGAATCATAATGTCATTGGTTTGACTGAGCTGAGTTTCATGTTTTCCGATGTTACCGCCATTCAGGGCGGGTACTTGTCAGCTAAGAAGTTTATGCTTACTGCTAGCGGCTGATCACAGAATGCTTATTATCCAAGTGTATTGCTGCTTGGGTTCAATTCGCTCACAGGTCTTAGCGAGCGGAGACAAAGGGATGAGCCCGGGCGCAGCTTGTGTCGGGGATGCTAGCTCTCGGTATCGCGTCTGACATCAGAAAGGCATGGCAACTGCGTACACTAAGGTCTGACAGGCGACACTGTAGTCTCTTGGAATCACGAGTTCGTCGCCCCCAAGACCGTTTGGCTTAACTGCTTTGGTGGATTTATTGGTGCGGATTCGTCCTTTGACAGCATCCTGCTGCGGACTAACAATCACATCGTGTGTACGCGGGGGCGAGATCTTCCAGATCGATTCAAGGATTTGACAATACAAGATGATCATCTCGAAGCGTCAGATGGATTAAGACTACTTCATGAACTACCCACGTACCAAAGTATGGGTCAGGGATAACAACTGCGCCGCTGTTCGACTCACAGTGATCGTGGGCAAAGTTGTTATGATGACAAAACATTACAAGTATTCTTTCGGTTTCATGTGAAGCAGCATGGTGTGAGTGCAATTGGGCTTGTGTATGTATGGAAGCAGCGGTGAGGTGAGGTTCTAAGCGCGAGGCTGTGCGAATGACCAAGCCTAAGTGGCGTAAGTCCTTAGCCACCGGGCCTCGCTCTACCCGGCCTTGCGGCTCCTGGCGTCAACTTTCACACCAATCCTCGTCAGCTCTACATCAGCACCAGCCTCAACACCAGACCGGGTGGGCCGCCAAGCTCTTGGTACGCCTTTCGCTTTTAGAAGACATATACACACTACGCACGGAAAGGCACAGATCCGAATCTTCATTGCCTCAACTCGTCAGCGTATTCACGACGCTCAAGCCCGATATTTTCTCTATGTGGACGAGTTCCGTGCGCTGCGACCGGATGCCTAGTCTTCGCAGTCATAAAAAAATGCAAATTCAGCGTCGGCACAATGGCCAAGCCGTAAACTCTCCAATCCATTCTATCCGTGCGTTGTATATCTTGAGGTGACGCCATCCATAGACGCTGGCTACTGTTCACCGAAACCAATGAAATTACGTCGTTTTCACGTCTGCACTGTGGCCGGTACTCGTACCCAACAGCGCTTTTCTTCTTGGAGCTGCACACGCCTACATACTCATGAAACCCCGACACAGGTCCTTGGCAGCTAGAGTCTTAGTTCAGGGCTGAGAGATCTTTGCGTCTTACTGATCATCATGTACGGAAGATCCGCGTGGCCTGCAGCCAAGCAATCAATTTCCTAAAAGTGGAACCAGCAGCGCTTGTAGCAGGTACATGGCAGCCCTAGGATGTGGTCTCTTTTGTCATACACCATCGTTAAGGTTAGCTGCTTGCCCAAGGTGCACTCCTTCAACTCGTGCTATTTCAGACTCAGGTGTCGGGCTTCGCGTTGGTTACCCTGGGCAGACCCAAGACACTCAAGACATTTGCCCTGGTCCTATACTAGCACTCTCAGCTGTCTACATGAAATTGTGGCTCGAGGAGCATTATGATCGGAAATGCACCTCTAGCTGTACGATCCTAACTTCCATCAAAGGGTGGCTCCTGCCTAGCTCCTTCACATCCAACATATCGAAAGAATATATAGCAAGTCACAGATTACATATAAATGTCTAAGTTCCAACGATCGCTTCATGGTAGTACCATATCAAGACGACACTCCAATTGCCTCACCCGCTTCAACATCTCTTAGCATCGATCCATCCAGCTATCTGTCGGTGCCAGGCTCAGGTTATGCCCTAAATATTAATCTCCTGGCTGCACCTACATCCTTCGAGGAAGAGCTTGATCGATTCTTTTCACCAACAATAGCTGTCTCAAACAGAATTTTGCCACAGATCGTCGAATCTGAGAACTCCACAACGAAGCAACGGTCACGGCCTTCAAGTGTAGTAGGAAACCCGGAAGCGCCTCGACTTTCTGTCTCTGTATCCTCCACAAGCTCCTCCGATTTCAACGCCAGAATCTTCAGCAATCCTCCTGCAAGAATATATCGCGTACCATCTTTCTACAACATGTCTAATTCTCGTCCCACCATTACTACGGTAAGCAATTTCCTATCTCAGTCACCAAAAAACCCGTGTTCAACGAAGGCGTACATCAGCAGGTATGTCATCTCCACGATACTAATAGACTGTAGGCCGAGAAGGAGCAAATGATACAAGCGCTCAACACCCACCGAATCAACACCCTCAGCGAGCTTCGACGCACCGAGAAAGCTTTCGCAAAGCTTGGGTCGTCGGATGTAGCTGCAACCATGACTGCCGCTTGTGAGTCTTACCTTGTCTTGGAAATGAATGCCACTTACTTTTTGCACAGGGTCCTACTACGTCAACTCTCACGGCCTACTGACTGAAATACGCGGGCTGACGAAGAACTATCCTTTCAAGTATGTGAGAATGCTCGGTCAACGATCCTTCTCCACTAACAAACATACTTTTATGTAGCTCCGAGTGTCTAGAAGAAGCAAAAAGACGGGTCTATTCCGACCCTGAATCCAATCGAAGCTGGAATCTATGCTGGCTGGTATTGAATAAGATTAATCAAGAGTAGGTGCATTTGGCTTGGATATCGTATAACTGCCCTAAAACTGTGTAGTCAGCTCATTACATGCTATGCGCAATATCAGGCATCACAGCCTACGATGTGGGGAGGTCAAACTCCATCTTCTGCTGGCGTTGTCCAATTGACAAATGCTTTTGTGGCAGAGTGGCATTGGGCAGTCCAACAGATGCTGGGGCACTGGGAGCAGCCTCCCAGTCGTTGAATTTAAGACTTGGGGTGTCTGTCTGCTAATCTCCATTCGGTGAGGAAGTCTTCGGCTACGCAGTGGGATGCAGACCATACTACGATCCCTGGACAAGGGTTCGAGTATACTGTGTTATCCCAGGAGGATCAAAACAGTGCCTCAAACTTTTGGCTTAATATTGCAAGCACTGGCTTGCAGCATCCTATCGCAAAGGACACTTTAGGAAAGAATCTGCGCTCTCGGGCCTCTTTCTAGTCTACAGCGTTCTCGCACTCGTTACTTGTTTCGTACTGTCAGTTTCCAAGTTTTCCAAGGTTTCCATTTCTTCTATTCATTCTCATTATTCATGTACTTGTCTTTCTCAGCTCGGCACCTCTATTTAGATTTGTCTTTCTTCATCACAGAGCACATCACCTTATTCTTTGGCCATCATAATCCAGTCAATGTTTTCATCTGTGTAGAATATACACTTTCATCCGATTGGCTATCTGATACATTCCGCTACAGCTATTAGCTTGTATTTTCTAATACAGTTGAATCTTGGCCTGGTACTCCCATGGCACATGGAGCAAATTCAAGAGGGGAAGGATATGCAAGCCTCTCAGTACAAGCCTTGCACTGCGAGGGGGAAATCTACGTCTTATACGGCGTCTTCATTACAACAGTGCCCTTCCCCAGCTCTACTACTCAACAACCCTTCTCATCAAATCACATTATCTCCCACAGGTGGTGCATCTCGACACACGCGCAAAGAAGCCTGAAAGGACTTGGTGGTGCTTTGAGTTGGTAGTGTTGGAATTATAGGCTGTTAGCTATCTGCAGGGTCTATCCAAGCTCTAGAGAACTGTGTGTAGGGTATCGCTATGAAAGATGGATAAGTTGGTGGTGCTTGGTTCCTGTTTCTTGGGTATCTGGTTGCTGGACTTTGACTGACTTTGGCGATGTTGGACTTATGTGCTGGACCCTGGCTTTGGTGGTGCTCAGCTTCTAGTTCCTTAGGCATATAGCAGCTAGATGTTTAAAGTTGGCAGTTTTGGACTTGAAGCCGCTGGTACTTCTAGGTTTGAAAGCCGCGGCTTGCAGAAGCTCGCGATGAGTCAACAATTGGTTAATTTGTTAGCATTATACCATAGAATTTTCAGGCCGTGGTCGTTCCTCTTTGCGGCCATTAAAGAAAAGCAAGATATCATTGTGTCCCTCGAGGACATGCGGAATGGCGGAGAGCACGCGCTGCTGACGAGAAAGAATAACAAAATTTCTGGTAGCGACTTCACCTACAATCACGGTGTCCAGAAAATCCTCCGCCACCACGGGATAGACCATAGCTGGAGGGCATTCACGAACTTCATATGGAGTGGCTACACAATCGGAAGACAGAAAGGCTACTGCTCATGCGGCGAAGAGATATCAATCACACAAGCCTCGCTAGTCGACGTACGATTACACCTCGAAGAACATGAAGACTGCGAGACTCTGTCATACTGTATTGTATGCAACAAATTGTTGCTAACATGGGATGAAGCCGCTGTCCATCTCGACTGTTTCGAAGCTCATTTCCCGGATACCATGATTAGCTACCAGGGCGTAAGCTACAAAGCGAAGCTGGGATGTCTTTTGGCGGTTTATATGTTCCGAAGTGGGGAGCAATTCGTCCAGTGCAACGTTTGCGTAAGGCGAGATCCACCCTCAGTGTTTATCAGAGATCTGCTGAGGTTACGATATTCATCGCAAGAATACGACCTTGTCCGGTTTTTCACTTCAATTGTCCAACCCCCAAGAAGCGCGATGTGGAGAGACTATACATCTCTGCAGACAAGGCGAAGAAGCTTGAGGACTCCTTGGGCATTCTCGAAGAGATTGGACCCGTCCTGAAATTACTGGAGAATTTGAAAGCGTACCAGCAGTTGCACGCTGTGGGACATGCGGAAAAACAGTGGTCTTGAACTATTGGGGTTATATAAGCACTTCCAGGTCATCACGTGGTGTTCAGCAGGAGGAATCTCTGGTGCGGGAGATATGGTTGGGGAGGAAGAGGAGATAAACCTCGTATATGAAGAGGCGCCGCCCCGAGAAGGGTAGAAATGGAGGAGCAGTAGGCTAACTCAGCAGGCAAAGCCGTGAGCGCCAGCCGTGACACATGACCTAGAAGAAGAGTCAGAGGATCAAATGGGAGATAGTAGGTTGGAGAAGGTGATGGTAACGCGGATGAAGGAGAACCGCCGAAAAAGACGCAGAACAAGGGAAATAACAGGAATCGAGGAGACAAGGAGGCTGTCTTATATCACGAGATTTGTTTGGTGTTGTCGTGATGTTCTTTACTTCTAGAATGATGAAATTGTAACATGTTGAGTATGGCGTAATCTCGCTCTCGCTTCATGACAGAGATTATCTCACTGGGTCAGACGCGCTCGCACAGACTACTATCCCCTAGCTACACCACCCACCTCTCGCGCGTCTAAGGGACTGTTATAATACATCACAAAAAGTTTTTTAGGAGAGCTGTGTAGATATACACATTCGTGCGCATTTATACCTATACTGTCTAGAGTGCGCAGGTATACGCAGGTATATATAGGTATATACAGGCGTGCTAGATTTATATAAAATCTCTATAAAAGAGAATTTCTTTATTCTTTAATAACTTTTATAATATTAAAGCTATAATTATAATTTTTTAATAGATTTATAGAGAAATTCTTATATAATTTTATTTATTTAAAAATGTCTTTTTTATATTATATAATTACTTAATAATATAAAGATAACTTTATTTATTACTAATTTAAATATATATTATATAATATTATATTATATTTATATATTATTAGTATTATATAATTATATTTTTAAATAATATTATTAAAAAGTTTATTAGTTATAGAGTTATTAATTAATATTTAAAATAAACTAGTTTTTTTTACTAAGTTACTAGTTTTTACCTATTCTAGTTCTTTAAATATATTATAAAATTATATTTTTTATATTTTTAATATAATAAAACTTTATATTTTAGATTAAAGTTAAATTCCTATATAAGTTACTAGTATAACTAACCTATTATATTATTATATAGTAGTAAAACCTTTAAAGTTTTAAATTTATAAATATTTTATTTTTTTTACTTATTAAGTTACTTATTAATATATTATTAATTTATATAAATATATATAGGCTATAGATATATATATATATATATATAAAAATATAGGGCTAGCTAGTATATACTAGGCGCCTAGGGCGCTTAATTATACGCGAGTGTGTATAGGACTGCGCTAGCCACCTATATATACTAGTAAGGTAAAAACTTTTTATAATATAAGTAAAAAAGTTACTTTTTTTAATACTATACTTTATTACTGTATACCCTTTTAAAGAAGTTAAAAAATAAGTAAATTACTTATTAAAATACTAATAAAAGGCTAGAATTAATAATAAAGTTTTTAAAATAAAGATTTAAAAAATTATTATAATAAAAAGTAAAAATTTATAATTTTTTAGTAGCTATAAAATTAATCTTATACTAAAATAGCTATAATAATCCCTTAGACGCGCGCAGAATTGATTGTGGCTGAGAGAGTCTGTGCGCGGCGACCTAGTGAGATAAGACAGAGACCGAGGCACGTGTTGCTGACTAACACATTCCCCTAGAACATCCTCGCCAATCGTCTCTTTCGCAGCTGCATCAACAATCGATCTCATACCATCAAAGCAATGGCTGAACACCCGTCTTTCACGCTCGCTGGGCTCCGTAAGCAAGCTGCTGCACACGACGTCTCGTGACCATAGCATTGACAACCGTTGCAGTCTCGGTTGGCGGAACAGCCGGTTACCTCCGCACACGCTCAACGCCATCGCTTGTTGCAGGTCTTGTGCTCGGCGCCTCATACGGTTATGCTGGTAGGTTTCCTCTAAGAAGAGATTCTCGTACAAGTCTTGTTGACAATGTTCCAGGCTACCGGATCAAGGAAAACAAGGATTATGGTACAGAGCTTGCGCTGGGAAACAGTCTCGTTTTGCTCGGATCAGCAATCCCAAGGATTATCAAGACAGGAGGGCGAGCACCCGTACCGATTGCACTTGGCGCTACGGGCTTGCTTGCTACCTACTACTACCAGAAGAAGGTGCGAGAGTTTAGGTACGGTGTATGAGCACTGCCGCGATATCATGTGTATGATAGTGTACGATATCTCTGTCTAAGCAGTCGATGTCAAAATCAACTCTGGAAAGACACAAAACAAAAGCGCAACTCTTCTTAACGTTCACCTTCCCCTCTTTGGACAACCTTGTACCCTGCATCTTTCTGGTGCTCGCCGACCAATGTCGGAGGCAGGTCCGTAGCGCACAGAACGAGTCAATCCGATACGCCTCTCGCTTTAGCCCGAGCCTCAAATGCCTCCCATTGCGGGAAGAATTGCACCTGGATCGTGTTGCTTATTTGCCGATGCCGGAACAAACCACGTGGGGTATTGAAAGTTGAGATCTCTTGTCGCGATGCTGATCGACGAACTACAAATGCTGTGAGGTAGATCCCTGGTCAAATATGATACTTCGCGAGCTTGGGCAACCCGCGGCGGTAGATCCCTGGTAAAGACGGAAAGCTTCAACGCGAGATAACTTGTTCAGAAAGATCACCAGGAGCCACAAATGGACCGAGTAACGATTCCAGGGGACGATAGGATCAGATACCTATAGGGTTGCGATAAGACGCAACCACATACAAAGCACGCGTGAATTCGCTACAATATTTCCGATTGATGATCTTCATCAGGGCCTCGAGTCATGATCAATATGGGGGGCATCATAGAGTTTTGACCACAGCTCCGGTGCCTGTACTGGCGGGTGAGAGCGGTCCGCATCGATGCCCGAGCGTCACCTCAAAAGGATCGAGCAGACAGATCGTTCACACATCACCTCTGCCCAAACCGTGGCTTGTGCAAGGTACGCGACTCAATGGGGAGTGCATAGGAGATCTGCCACTCAATTGACAGCACTATTGTAGCCGAAAACATGGTAAAGTTGCTACATCCATGCGATCGTCGGCCCCACTTGTCAGTTCAAGGTTTGTCGGCTGGTGGACCATGTTGAAAGAGAGCGACAATTCGCAGCGATGTATCGGGTCGCCTTGGCTCCTGCCGAGTTTCTCAGCACTGGAATATAAGATCACAGAGCAGTCGTAGTATACAAGGCTGCTCACTCGTTAGGAGCTGTTCTCTATTTCCCAATCTTGCAGTCACTCGTTCGTTACACAACAAGCAAAGCAACCATGGGTATCGGACATCGTGCTACCGAGCTCATCCAGGTACCTACTCAACACCTGACCACCTCATCCTTGTCTAACATGCCTGGATAGATTGAGGGGTTCTTCCTCTCCATAGCATGGATAGCTATAGCATTACGACTCTATGTGCGCGCGTTCATTATCAGAGCTTTCGGCTGGGACGATGGATGGATGCTCTTCGCTCAGCTCATGCACACGGTGAACTCTACGTGCGCTATCGGTGGTGCCCTGACGGGTACTGGCAGACTCACAAAAGACCTCACATCTGGTAGCATGATGATGGCATTAAGGGTACGTTAGAGCTTCCTAAGGATCCACCGGCGACGGGTCCATACTAATGCTCGTCCCCAGTTCTGGTGGATTTGTTACTTCTCATTCTGCCTTTGTATGATTGGTGCTAAAGTCTCCGTTGGCTTGTCGCTCCTCCGTTACACGCCTACGTCCTACAAAGTGTTCCGCTGCGTCACCCACACGGTCATCTACACCAGCGTCGTGATGGGCCTGATCTATGGCTTCCTCGCAACGTTTCAGTGCAAGCCAGTTCAGTTCTTCTGGACTAGAGCACTCGGAGAGAAAGGCACATGCATCAGCATGGACGTTATCATAGCTTCCACATATGCAATGTCGGCTATCTTCGCCGTCTGCGACTTTGGCTTTGCGCTCCTCCCGATCTTCCTCATCAAGGGGTTGAACATGAGTCGGAACCAGAAGTTCGCTCTCGTTCCTATCCTAGGCATGGCATGCATGTGAGTAACTCCGGTGATTCTCTATATCGGATGGATACTTACAGTATCGACAGTGCGAGTTCTGCAGTAATCGTTCGCCTTGCCTACGTCCCAACCTTCAGGGACCCCGAATTCCTCTACGCCACCGTACCCATTGCCACATGGTCCGAGGTAGAGATGAGTCTGGCTATCACTGCTGGCTCGTTGCCTACTTTACGTCCACTGTACCGAGTTGCCGCCAGAAAGTTCAGCTGGAAGACCAACTTCTTCAGCGCCCGCAGATCTGGCCATGTCTCCAGGGCAACTCTGACGATTGGTGGCACTGCAATCAACAGGAAGGAGGCTGGCTACATTTCTTGCTCGGAGTCCGAGCGCAAGATCGTCCACGTGGAGAGTGGGGAATTTGTGCTTGAAAACCAGAGTCCCATAGCGGGGGCCAAATTCATGGGTATTACCAAAGCTACCCTTGTCCATATCGACTATGAGGATGGCCACAAGATTTGAAGCATTCCTTTCATGGGTCCGAATGTCACAAAACCCAACGATGGATATGTCGTTAATAATTAATATCTCTTCCTGTGCGAAAACTACCCAGTTCATCTTTACTCACTGGCTCGTTCAGGATTGTGCTTGGCAAGCGAGAATCTGAACATGTCGGCTCTTTTGGAGCCGTGAGTCCTTCTCAGAGGAAGTAGACAGGATTATGCCGAAATGCGATCTACGGCTGAATATGAAGAGACATGACATACCATGCTATGAACTGCGGCTGACACACAGAACTCCAATGACGAAGATGGTTGAGCCTAAGATTTAGAGGAGTGAGAGCGGTTGCCGCGGGAACGATTCACTGGGACCAGTCATGTACCTTCTCCCAGCACCTCATTCGCTCTCGTTCACTCTCATCCTCGCTACTCTCGTTGGCTCTAAGCTTAGCGTGCAAATGGAACAGGCAAACAGGCTAGTGTCGCTGCACTCCCGCACTTTCCCCTCGCACACTGTCTCTGCACCTACCCCACGCCGTTCTCGATACGAAGCAATGGCGCGGTCGCCGCGGTCAGCCCGACAAAAGGGCAAGAAGAGCATGGGAGTCGATAAGCCGCGACTAAACTCCAACGGCGGCTCGCTGGCGAGAAGGCCAAGGCGAAACTGGGTCAAGAGGCGTTGAGGCAAATTCACAGGATCAAGAAGCACTGGTGGAGCATGTCCAAAATGGTTGGCAATGTTGGAAACGACAAGGTGCATGATAAGGGTACCGTGAGGGATCGTTCTATTGAGTTGGACGAGTGAGAAGAATAGGATATTCCTTCAAATGTGCATGTGGTCGCAGGTTCCAATAGAGCTGCAAGCCTTGCTCAGAAGAGATAAGGAAGAGCACTAAAAGGTGCCGTTCGCAGGTCAATACCCAAGGGCGTACTGTAAGATATCATCAGCTGATGCTGAAACATCGAGCTTCAAGAAAGGACCACGAAAACAAGGTAAAGGTGGAGACATTTGTCCGGGGCCAGAGTGGCGAAAAAATATAGTTCAATCCTTCCATGTTACTTCCTTATCACTCTTACTCTTTCTCGCTTTCGCTTGACAAGCAAACGGGCTAGTCTGCCGAGCCTTTTCGACTCTCTAGAGTTCTTTCAGCTGTCGCCCTTTCCGCTATACTCTCCAGCTGGACAAGATTCGGAACCAGTGGTCCGGTATGGCGGGCCTCATGGGTGCGCATGAGAACACTGGACTGACGACGAAGGGCTCCGTGAAGGCAGAGCCTATCAAAATTGATGACTGAGTGCACAATTCTACAATTGGGCAACAAGGAACCGGGGAACATGAGCCTGCGGTCCTGGGCGCGGCGCAGTTCCGATTTCTGATCCTTCGTTAGCAATGACGCATGCTTCTGTCTGTAAGACGTTCGGACCAGTGCTGTACAACATGGACGCAACGTAGACTCGATCCGACTCATCGTAGGTATGATAATTATAGTCGATGAGACCGACGAGCTGACACAGCAGCGATATAATGAGTACTTGTCGTATGCAGACCTCGAAGGCTCACTCGCATTATTCGGTGGTTGGACAAGTATTCATCTAAGCACACACAGGGACGACGAAGGTTTCAATTCACAAGCCATGGTGGGATCCGCACATTACTCCGCTCCTGGTCTGAGACCATATCTGGGTCGGGAGGAATTATCACGTTGCACATGAGCTGGCTCTCGGTGGACCGCATCCGAGAGCCATGGAAGCTGCTAGTACGGTAGCCGATATCCTTCAGGAGTAGATCCAAGAAACTGGAGTGGATTGGTTCAACATTCTACGCAGTAAACCCATACGATTCTTGACTCCGTAATTGAGAAAGCGCGGTGTGTTTTGGGATCCAGAGGCCGAAGACAGAACCACACGAGAGAATTATTTGGCGGATGGTAAAGGTAGCTGGCTGCGAGAGGACCATCCCGGGTCAAAGTTTAAGTGGGTGAAAACGTATAGCAATTTCTTGCTGGCACAAGTTGGAGAGGGCAAACCTGAACTCGATCCTGTGACAACTGCGTACGTGTTACTGGTATTATGATACACTTACAGCATCTACGCCGCCTTTTTCCTTATCTGTGCCATGGTGGCCTTTCCTGCCCTGCTCTCGTTGGAGCGCCCGATCTCATATGAAATCCATTCCCCGACCTCGGACAGTTTCTCGATATCGACACCGGTCTTTAGGCCCAAGCTGTGGAAGCAGTGGACCAAGTCTTCGCTTGCAACGTTTCCTGTCGCACCAGGGCTAAAGGGGCAGCCGCCGAGACCGGCAACCGCGGAGTCAAAGGTGCGAATGCCATGCTCAAGCGATACAAGGGAGTTCACCAGTGCTTGGCCATATGTATCGTGGAAATGCAGGGCCAGATCGTTCTTCTCAATGCCGGCCGCACTGAGCGTCTTGAGGAGCTCGGCCGTCTTAGGCGCGGTGCCCATGCCCGTGGTGTCAGCTACTGAGATCTCGTCCGCGCCCATCTCCAAAAGGCTCACGGCGAGTTCGGCGACTTTGTGTGGGTCGACGTTTGGTCCTTCATAGGGGCAGCCGAGAGCGACTGAAATGTAGGCGCGTACATTGAGACCGGCTTCCTTCGCTCGCGCCATGATGGGCTCGAATCGCTGCAGAGACTCTGCTATCGAACAGTTTGTGTTCTTCTGGGTAAACGCCTCGGTCGCAGCAGTGAAGATGGAGATCTCGTGGGCGTTCGCTCCTGCGCCGGACCCGTTTGTGCCGGATGTCGCACCGCTACCAGGCGACGGTGGAGGCGTAGGATATCCGCTGTCTCCGCCGGCCTTAGCTTGCCATGCTGACAGAAAATTGTCCAGGCCTTTGACGTTGGGCAGGAGCCATTGGTATGTGATGGGATGCGGAGTCGCGGGCGGGGTCTCGAGAAGATATTCAAGGATTTGAGACGAGTTGGCCATCTAGTCGGACCTGTGTTAGCTCATCCAAACCTGCATGCTCGCAGAAGGGGAGGCGCGTGATTGTAAGGAGGGAGGCGCGTGACTGCAAGGAAGAAGGCGCGACGCTGTAGGAATGCTCTCACCTGCGGTGTCCATTTCGGCGACACGAAGGATCCAGCCTCGATTGTCTTCAATCCAGTCTGCGCCAGCTTGTTGACGAGCTCGATCTTGGTAGCGACTGGTATGCTCTGCTTCTCGTTCTGTAGCCCGTCGCGTGGGCCGACCTCCACGATGCGGACGAAGTCGGATGCCGCCGTTGCATACCTTCGCCGCAGCGGATATCGTGCAGCCAAACGCGCAGTGCGCAGGCAAGCAAATCTCGAAGACATGTTTGGAATTCGCAGCCGCGCTGGAGGGAACTGGGAGACGGTGACCAAGATGGTGTGAGGCTTGCGCGGCTGGTTGCGGGGATTGGTTTGCGGGGAGGATGCGCCTCGGCTCCATCGCTTGGGCCACTTACTGTCCTATGCTTTCTCTTTCTTTCCATCTCTCACCGCTTGACACTTGCACCAGCATGTTACAGAGGTTCGATTGCATTGGATGAGTTACTTCGTGATGCCCAAGTACTTCTGCTTGTCTTCTTTAGTACCTATGCGAAGTCCTTCCCAGTTTCTCCGTCAAGAACTCTTCCCAGGCATCCTCGGAGGCTCCCAGCATATCACCAACATCTTCGACTGTGTTCACCTTAGACCCATTCGGTACATATTGGAACAGCATGATCTGTGCTGATACTGCAACCCCCCCTTGGGTAAGCTTCTTAAAAGCCCCTCCAAGTTTGCTTCCAAGATCAGAGATAAGGTCGAAGGCGAAGTCATCGGTCCACCATCCCACCACGTTAACACAAAGCTTGAACCCGTCCGACTTGTGCTGCGTGCGAATAGGCTCAAGGAGTGTGTCCATCTGCGCTGATTGTGCCGTGTGCATGTAGTCGCTCAGGTCGACCCGGGCCGTAAGGGCACGCAACTTGCAGTCCGCAGGCGTGACGCCAGCGCCGAAGACGTCCGTGGACATGAATTTGGCGACGTCTTGTAGGTCGAGCGCTTCGAGGAGGCACTTACCACCGGCGGATATACCTCCAGGATACCACGAGGGCCTCTCGATCGATTGACCGATTCCAAGGTCTTGCCCATGGTTTTCGTAGTACCATTGAACTAGTTCGGCGGCAACCTGAACATCGAGCGCGCGGAT
This sequence comes from Karstenula rhodostoma CBS 690.94, assembly GCA_010093485.1. Taxonomy (NCBI): domain Eukaryota; kingdom Fungi; phylum Ascomycota; class Dothideomycetes; order Pleosporales; family Didymosphaeriaceae; genus Karstenula; species Karstenula rhodostoma. The sequence continues at coordinate 1,441,264 of MU001497.1, read as the reverse complement.
GTTCGTGCAAAGCTGGTCGTAGGGAGCGTGCGAAGTGCGACCGAGTAGTAGTGAAGGGTACCACACGCGGAGCCATTCGCACATGGTGTCTTCTTGTGCCCAGAAATGCCTGTACGCCAAATCACGGATCTCCCGAGGAAGCTGCTGGCACATCAGCTGTCCGTTAATGCGCTCACTGTAGATTTGTTAGCTCCAATCTCTGTTTCCTCTGTGCTTGAGTACGAACTACTGTATAGGGTCGTGTTTCATGACTAGACTAGCGGGCGACAGCGTGGTTGACGACTGCTGTAAAGTCGTCTGTGGGTGCAAGTGGGTTGTTTGTCGTTGATTGCGCGAAGCTTGATCGATGTTGGGGGCTTTTGTCAGGTTACTGGCAGGTGCAATGTGGGGCGCTTGCTGGATTGGTGAAGGCACTAGAACGTTTCTCGTTAGCTGAGAAATTGCTCTAGGCTTGAGGGTTGCATTTACTTTGTACTCCGTACATCGTGCGTGCTACAAGGGCAACCATGAGATTCGTGTCTCGCTTCGTGTTCATGTAGAATATCGGCATATAAATTGCGTACCTCCCCATTCCGACTTGGGACATCTCAAGCCAAATATCACATATCCTTAATTTCGAAAACCTGCTGGCCAGTACCAAAGCCTACCATCACCCATATACACCCTTAGATTGATGCACATACCACCAAACCAACCACCACCACCATCATGACTAAGGATCCGGACTGGGTACATACTCACCTAATGCTGTCCAAGTGAATTATACGCTCGTTTGAAGATGAATTTCATTGCAAGTAGTTAAGGATGCACGCTGCCGTTACCGCTCACTTCCCTCGTTTGCGAGAGCGCTATGTCTTCAACGCAAGGAAGTGACTACGTCGAAGAACCAAAACAAGCACAGTGCGTCATCAGACTGAGTGACGACAACAACGAAAGTCGCACATGTACATCAGGGCTAATCGTGAACGAATCATACATACACACTGGAAAGTTGGCAGCAGTAACACCGTGCAGGAGATTGCTGAGTTCATTGATGAAGCCTTGGTTCTGTTTATTTAGTGCCGGTGCGAAGATCTCAATGAATATAGACCACATAACCCAACCAGACAACAAATTGCTTTTTTGTTGTTGTTTGTTTTAAGCTGTGAGCAAGGGGGTACCTATTTTTGCAATCATTTTGCGTTATCCTCACGGCAACTCTATCTTTTTGTCATTATTTCTCTCCATGTCGTGCATTCGGCAAATTCTTCAAATCTTACAAATAGAAGAGGAAACATAGCCAGGGAACGGCCTGTGGCAGCTCAATAGAAATTAGATATGGACGTACTTGCCCATTTGTTCGTAGAGCACGAACAAAAACTATATACAAAGAATGAGCAAAGAGATGGTGAAGGGAATGTAGACGTAAAGCGACCAAGGGCTTAGTTCTCAACGCGACAAAGCTTGCCATTCTCATTCGGCAACCCATCAACGCTTTCAACCTTCCACCTCTCACTCCCCACACTAGTGGTAGCAAAGAAAACATCATGCGGATCCAGCTTGGCCTTTAACTCAAGCAGACGCGGGTACTTGTCGCCCCAGAACGCTTGTCCAAAGTCCGGTTCCAGACGATCCGCCTCGGCGAGATATGAACCAGCACCAGGACTAATGTCCCTCCAGCGCTGCATGTCGCCGCTCTGGAATTCTTGTCGGACTTTTAGTGTTTCCGCCGCGGCGCCGTTGGAGTTCCATCGCACAGCTTGCTGGGCGAAGAGGATATTCTCACGCCATGCTGGGTTGACGGCGTTGTCCGAGTTCGCTGGGTCGACGGCCTTGATGTTGAAGTGCACTTGCACACGGTTATTCTCGCTCGACTGGCGCAAGTTTTGGAACAGTTCATCGCGTTTTTCCTTGGTTTCGAAGTTGCCGCGAGGGAACATGCGAGAGCCAGTCGTTGCATTGATTTTGCCGACAGTTTCGAGCGGGAAGGAGCTTCGCCAGGCTTCGTAGTAGGAGTCGAAATGAGTGATGTTGGGGTTGAAGTCGATGCCAAGTTCCTCCAGGCGAGTGAACCAGGGTTGGAGCAATGCGTGAGTCTCCTCGAGCGTTTTGTTTGGAGCGAAGAAAGGGGACATGCTGAAGCTGAAGATCCCGGTCCAGACGTTGGGAATGAGCGTCCAATATGCGTAGGTGCCGGCGTCGGCATTGGGAATAAAATAATCGACGTAATCCCGAATGGCAGCCCAGAACGTCTCATTGCCAATCTTTTCGGAAGTGAACGAGAAGCGCGATGCCGTCGTCGGAAAATCGGGGTGGGCTTTGACCGTTACTGAAGTCGCAATACCAAACGTCGAGCCTCCCCCGCCGCGCATTGCCCAAAAGAGGTCAGTATTGGACTTAGAATTTGCTGTGACGTAGTCGCCATCGGCGGTGACAACCTCAAACGAGAGTACTTGGTCTGCACCCGTGCCGTAACTAAGCCATGTAAGTATACTTTGACTACAAGGGGCAGATCTCGAACTCACAGTGAAGTAAGCGGCGAGTGGCCACCACCCTGTATGTATCCTCCAAAGATACCCACAGTCTCGCCCTCGCCGCCGACAACGGAGTGTCCTTTCTCATGGGCAGCCTTGTAAATTTCAAAAGCTTGCACACCGACCCCAGCCTTGAACGCCGGTCCCAAATAACCAGTTTCCGCGTCCACATACTCTTCGATATACTCGATATCCTTGAAGTAATGGGTCCAAATACTCAAAGCGTCCTGGCCCGAAGATTTTCCTAGGAAATCGTGCCCAGTGTTCTTGACGACTAGTCTGACTCCAGTGTTCCGCGCAAAGTTGACTCCCATCTGGACGTGTTCCGGCTTTGTTGCGTTGATGACATACATTGGGAACCCGCCCCTAGTGCAAGCGCGTGAATCGAAGATGTTTGGGGGTAGACATGTCATTCCTTGTGCCACCGGGCTCATCATCTCAACAGCGTTGTCGAAGTGTGAGTAGGATTCGTTCCAGTGGGCGGTCACCTTGACGCATTCCTCTGCATTGTAAAGAGTTCCATTGTAACAGACCGATGCTAGAGGTTCTGGTCGGTCCAGCAGGCGATTCTCCACCAGCTTGTTCAGATTGGCCCACGTCTCATCTGATGGCCAGTTTCGGTCGCCCGGATAGACTTTGCATCTCGATGAGGTGTTGTTCGGAGCGGTCCCTGAGAGGAAAAGACTCCTGACGTCTGCAGCTACTCCCTTGAGAGAGTTGTCGACCATGCGCATCCAATTCGCAGGCGTGAGGATGGGAGTTGCTGTTGCAGAGGTTGCTAGGAGGGCCAAAAGCCCTGCGGCTTTCGATCCATTGCCTTGTTGACGACCCATTGTGAGAGTTCCGTTTCCCTATCTGGGTATGACGAGCCGCAGCGAAAGGAGTGAATGCTGCCGGCAGTCTGCCCTTTAAATTATCGAGGGACACCGAGGTAATATCCTCTGGGAGCTGGTGGGTGCAGCGGGAAGATCCTCCGCGTCTGGCAAAGGCAGTGGAAGAGCTGATCGCAACATGTCAAACGGCGTCAATGAATCGACGTGACTCGGTGCGGCCAATGCGCTCCCTGTCCGCATTACTTTAATTGACGATCTTTTCTACAAACAAACCGGCTTCAGCCCAAGTGGCCAGAACACTCGTTCTCCCGAAAGGGGCGACCCGGCGCGAGTAGCATTAGGAAAACAATCACCGTGGATGCATGCAACCCGCTTGAGCCGTTGTAGAGGGCGTGTGCAGCGGCGTCGATTAGACGGCTGCGAGGCACAGCTACCTTGGAGGGTACCACAGACCACAGCACGCGATACGCTCGGAGAGTTGTATGTGTACAGTCTGATAAGTACAGTCTAATAAGCGCGCAGGATTCGGCGGTGTACGCGTGCCGTGGTGGAAAACATGGTATGGTGCATGGCGTTTCACCACCATGACAGATGGAGGGGATTTGATCCTCGCCCCTGGTAATAATGTGCGCTAGCCGTTTTCGTCCAGAGCACAAACCCAATGGGCCGTAACGACTCAGGAACCGCGTCGCGGGTTCTTCCCCGATGTCAGATCAGCACAGTTCAATTCCCCATTCAGATATGGTACGAGCGGAACGTGCGGAACGTGCCTCCTGCTTGGTGCCGAGATGGCATCAGCCGCCGCACGCTACATACAAGTGTGTTAAAGAATCGAGGCCCTCAGGTGCCGGAGGTTGCCGACTTCTTCAGACACATCAGTAGATCTCAAAGATCTTCAACCGGCAACTGCACATGCATAACATCTAAATGTGAGTACACACGTACACAAATAGGCTTGACCTATCAAACATGTGCTAATGGCATCTTCAGTTGTGACTTTCTAGCGCCTTCCCTTGGACATGGGTGCGGGTCGTCAAGCAGGAGCTCTCGCAGCAACATGCCTCTTTCCAATCCTCGCTGCAATATTCGTTGGCGCGAGGACGTTTTCTCGCTATCTGGGTCAGAACTTTGGGTGGGATGACTGGCTTATACACCTCTCGTTACTCTTGCTTCTTGGGCAGGCACTTACGATCTACGAGTGTATGTTTGGCGGCCCCTGTAAGCAGGTCTGGCTACTGATATTGATCAGACATCATCGTGAGCCACACTGGCTATCGCAGCAGCGAGGTACCCAAACAGACCTTAGTCCAACTTGTCCATGCGAGGAAATGGAGTTTTGCTGTGCAAATGTTCTACCATCCTATGATGGGTGCTATCCGCGCCTCGATCATCATGTTTCTTTTCCGCGTGAAGGATCAACGCTGGCATATTCGATGGGCACTGCATGTTGTTTGTAAGGATGCAATATCACCCAATATCTCTTAGCTCTTACACTGACCCACAAAACAGTCTGGATGAACGTTGGCTATTTCACCTCGACTACTCTCGTCAACATCTTTCAGTGCGACCCAATCAGATACACTTATCTGCAACCACTTATGGACCACAAGGACACTGATGGCAACACGATCGCCGGCGGCAAGTGCATCAACAGTCTCCAGTTCATCATGTCCAGCTGCGCCCTGAGTATCTTTATGGATCTGATCATCATGCCTATCCCCACTGCCATGGTGTGGGACCTCCAAATGAAACGCAAAACGAAGATCGCGGTTGTCGCTGTCATGAGCATGGGCTGGATAGCAACCATCGGATCCGTCGCCAGACTGATAGTCTACTACTACCGCTACTCTCCGACCATCGACAGAACCTATGACATCGGCCTTATATCCTCCGTCACCGAGCCCTCGATCGCCATAATCGCCGCTTGCGCCCCAGCCCTCCGCCGCCTCCTCACCTACATGCTACCGCGCTACTTCTCCGACGGTGGAACAAACCCTACCTACCACTACGAGACGAACAACGCTACGTACGGAAACACGCGACAAAGACGATCGGGCAGCCTGACATTCGAAGTAGACAAGAACATGGACATGATGATTAGAGAGGACGGGCAAGAGCAGGATGAAGTGATGGTGTATGGATTGACGGACTTGCGGAGAAAAGAGAGCAGAGAGCCAATGCAGATCCAGCGAACACAGAGCGTGGGGACGGGTGTGAGCGAGGGGACGGGGCAGCCGTACAGCGTGAACGCGACGAAGCCTTTCGATGTGCTGGATCATCGGCAGTAGCGACTTTTTTTGAGATACCCAACACAGCGACATGTATGATAGCATGTTCAATCGAGTAATGATTTATGACACACATACTTCCTTCTCGGCTCGCACAGTTTCGCCAGCTTCAAACCCACCCATCGTTCAGCTCCTACTGCCGTCTTTTCCGCTAATGACAACGCCTCGAATGATCAATAGCGTGCGTTCTAGGACGTATTTCCCCTCTTGGCCAGCCCTAAAGCCTAATGCGCCGCGCTTCGTCTGGCGTACACGCCAACGAGCGTTTGTCCCGACTACTCGAGCGACAGTCGCGGCGGCAGATACTCGCGTCCACCCCAGTATTCAATGTTATCTACCCCTCTAATGGCACTTAGATAGAGACTAAGCTTAATCTATATAAGCTAGATCAAGATTAGGGTTAGCAAAGTTAAGATTACAGTCTCCCAGGGGTTGCGGGAGACTGGTGCGCCCCACTCAGCAGGGGGGCAAATTACTTGTAAAAGGCCACTGGAGGGTTTTGCGAACCTTAACGAGCTAGTCTCCTGAACTTCCTGGGAGACTGTAAATAGAATCAAGGTTAGTAAAGTTAGGGTTAGAATACGGGATTAGGATAGAGGAATCTCTTTGGATAATTGGCTAAATGCTTATTAGGGTGGACGCAGATTTCTGCCAGCCGCGGCCATTGTTAATTGATAGCATGCGTATCAGGGTTTAGAGGTTTCTTACCGCTAAGATGCATCCGACGGCCGCCTGTATGCAATTTTGAAGCGAACGCCCCGCGAGGAGTCGTTCGTCCAAATAAAGAGCCGCCTGGCTTATCTATAAATGCAGTCGCATCATAGGTAACACGGAGTAGAATCATTTTGAACAAGTCAACTTCTGACTGGAAAAGACGATCATCACCCATGATGCTGATACATTCACAAAGGCGGTTTTCATATGCAGCTAGCTGCGGCGAAAGCGAGATAATGCCTCGTGTATGTAACACGAACTCACCTCCAAACGATCACTTAGAGATTGAGCAATCAGTACAGAGTGTGGCGCGTCCCACCAAAAGTATACTGTAGGCTTTTGGCCTTGGCAGCTGAGCCAGACTATATCAATCAAGCGTCAAAAGTTGTACTGTCGTCTGATTCCACCGTGAATGGCAGCAGTCCGGGGTACCGGAGGACTGTCTTGCCGTAGAAAGGTTCGTCACGGTCCAGGGTTTTGCCAGCCACACTGCCCCACAGAACAAGTGTGAAGAGCAGATGCACCTTGCAGACAGAGAAACATCAGCCCTTCAACCCACGCGAAGCCGAGGCTCAGCAAGGAACGTCAGCCTCTCAAATAGTAGGAAAGCTAAGGCATATATCAGTAGAGCATGGGATATAAGATTTGGAGAGTCCCGTACTGATATGAAGATGTGCCGTACAATATTTTGACAAGAATACCTGTATAAGGGTGGAGAATATTTTGCCTAAAGCCCTATAGGCTCTGGGTACAGTCCGCAGACTCCTACTTGGAATGTTACTTGTAAAGACGACGGCTGGAGCTGAATAGTTTAGAAGGAGAGTGAACAAATATACACTAGCATGGAAAGATATATATTGTATAGCTTTTTGTTCAACATGAATACCCAAAGCACATCCGATGATGCACACATGGCTCGCACTGTGTTAAAATCAAGAACGACGTGCGAGATACTTCTAATTATAGAAGGCAGAACAAGGCACCACCTGTGGAATTGATGCAAAGCCGACTGTGAGCCTCAGCACAGCAGTGAAGCATTACTCTGATGATATAAATTCGGATTGATCGAGCCTATGGTATACTACATCAAATCCACCACGCCATGCTATATGCCTTCACAGGCAAGCCAGTCCCTTTTCTCATGTACAGGGTAAAAATATCACCGCCTGCGTCTACGTTTGTTCAAGCGTGACCCTCACTCGATCCGTGACCAGTCCGGTCTTCACTGGGCGATATCGACAATGTTGTGTCGAAACTCGTCCTACACGGGTAATCCTTCCCCGCCATCCTCATCGGCCTCCGCTCTACTAACAGCCCCATACACCCTCACTGGCACCATGACCTCGAAACTCTCCGCGGGTAGCCTTTCCGCCGCCGCTAATATAACGCCCCTATCGCCGCTCTCCACCTCCTCCAGCAGATCATCCCAATACGCTTGCTCGCCATCCTCGTGCATGAGTCGGGGCGTGATGAACTCAACGCGAATCTTCCATTCAAGACTCACGCCGCTAGTGATGAACTCGGGTGTCGCACTTGGAGGGATGGTGGGGGAAAAGGATAAGCGCTGCGCAAAGAGGGCGTTTTCGGAGAAGGAAGCGTGGACTTTGCGTGTAACGCGGTAGACAGATGCATTACTTCTTAATGCAATGGCGGGGTCGACTTTCTCAGACGTCTCGAGCGACACGTGCATCGAGTAGCATGGAATATCAGCATTCGTAAAATCAATGACCGCGGATACGGTCTCACCCAAACGGTAAGCTGGGCGCGCAAGCATAATGACGGCGACGCGGCGACCGCTGCGGGCGATTTCGAAGCGATTCGCGGATTGATTCGCGGCACCGGTGAGGTTGCTGCGCAGGATGGCGAGGTCAATGGCCTCTTTCATGGTTTGAGGTTCGTCTGGTAGGGAGGAGCGACCGGGGATGGTTTCTGTAGGGGAGAGGAGGCCCATGGAGGAATTTTGTCGGGGGCGGTCAAGTAGATTGTCTACGTATTCTAAGAAGTCGGTGAAATTGGCTGTGTCTTGGGCCGTCTGGAGGGAGGGCTTTTTGACGGGAGAACCATTTCTTGAATCAGCGTTAACGGTGGAGGTTTTGGCTTGATCTCGGAGGATGATGTACGGGGACATGAGATCATGCCCTAATATCTCGCCACGGCCTGTTCTCCCTTAGTGACTAGTAATATTCGTGGAAGGATATACGTACTGTTTACGCTACCGAAAACACGGAAGGGTATTTCGACGTGCTTCACTTGCTGATCGCGCGCAGATCCCGGCCGCTGAGTACCGATGGTCAAGTGGTAGACTACCTTCATCGACCTTCCTTTGTGTGTTGGAGGTAAACCCCGAGGTAGTGTGAAACTATAGGTATAGCTGCGGCTTTCGCCTGGAGCTAACTGTAGATCGACAAACAAAATAGACTGCGGGGTGGTAATCAAAGGGACGGTTTTAGAGCTTGCGATCCCTCTCATTTCTCGGATGCTCGACGGTTCTGAAGCGCCTAGTAATCCTCCTATGGATTCTCCGATGTTTGACCAGCCGAGTGCGCCGAACAAACCACTCTCGCGCTTTGTGCGTTCGACACCAACGACACCTCCTCCGCCTTGTCCGCCCACAACTCCTTTTCTCTTTACCTCCTCAAACGGAGCTTGGTTGATTAGTGACCCATCCAAGGTGAAAGATCCCATGACTTGAGCGTAGCCCATCATCAAAGCTTCAGGCTGCATTCTTTGGTTTGGTGGCACTAACTGTGATTGCCGTCGCTGGTGGAACACTCTCGGCAGAAGACGTGCGGTCTGAGGCACTACGTACTCGGATGCCAGCGTCTCAGTGGAGTTGTTGCTCTGGGAATAAAACTCTGCGCTACTCCTTGGTGTTCCGTTCATACTGGAACCAGATAGTATCCGCGCTATTGGGGAGAGATTCTCTGTGGGTTGTTTAGACAGCGATTCCGCAGGCGCTTCGGATGAGGTCTCGCGTTTGAGAGGCGACTGCACCCTGGCGCTTGTTTCGACGTCATTCTCAACGGGACGCTCTGGCGAGGGGTCGTTCGGGTGAGGGGCGGCGGGGAATTTGAAATTTTGCGAGAACGACCCGGACGGCTTTCGTGGGCGGCTTCGGAGGGCCGGGCTGTTTGAAGCGGTGGCTGCGCCCGGTTGTGTTCGGACGGGTCGCGTCGGCAAAGAGGTGTTGTGGAAGGGTTCGTGTATCGTCGGCGGAGAGCCCCCACCGGAGCGTGGGGAATAATGGGTCACGGAGCGATGTCCAGGAGACGTGACTGCGGTACGATCAGCAGGCACTGAGGGAGAAGGAAGAGCCGTTGGTACTTGGAAAGGGACTGGGCCGGCCTGGCACCACCTGGAGGCTTGCAGATCGGCCGTGGGCGCGCAGCGGCCGCCGCGCTGCAGGACTGCCTTCTGTAGCTACATCCGTGCCTAGAGATATTATCGACAGCGACTTGCCGTGTGCGCGCTTGTGTGTCGGCGTGGCGCTCCCGTTGTTGAAGGCTGCGCTGTAGGACTGGGGGGAGCGATTGCGCTCGCCAACAGAGGATGCCGTCTGCACCGACAGCGCCGGGCGGTGGCCGCGCAGGTTCTGGGCGGGCGCGCCGAGGGAGGTAAAGGAGGAATTGCGCGAGACGGAGGGGCGCGTCGACGAGTGCACCGGGGGCAGCTTGCGCTGGCGCTCCCCACCCGGCGCAAAGCCATTCGCCTTTCGGATGGGCGACTTGTCGCCGCCTTCGGGCAGGGCCGCGTTCTTGAAGGTGATTGTGCACTCAATGTCTTCGCCGGCGAATACGGTCGAGTTCTTCCATTGCACGAAGACGCGGATGTTCGAGGACATGGTCGGGGGCGCGGTCGAGGACGCGGGCTGCAGATTGCGGGCAGCTCATCGGGAGTGATGCTTCAGCGACATGGCTCCAGGCAGGCTCTGGTCTGAAGACGCCCGCAGTGATTTGGCTCTGAAGCCCGCGATACACTTTCAACACTGCGACTATGGCCGTCGACGGTTAGTCCGTCTTCCGCCCCCGCATGGAGCTTAGCTCGAGACAGGGTCCGGGCCCGACACGTGGGCCGACCTTCACCTCCACCTGGACACCTCCAGACCTCTCCTCCGCATGTCGCAGACCTATGTTGCCTTGATCCCTTCAAAATACGTGTTTGTGAATCCCGCTGGTGGATCATGTGACTTGAGAAATTGGCCGAGTTTGCATCTTGTTCTACCAGATCTTTGTCAAGAAGTATCCACCCAGCGTCAAGCACCTCATTGAAATGTTGTCAGAAATCCCCATATCGCTATTGCGTTCCTCCAGATCAACGTCGCTTTCGCGTCATCTATTTCCGCTCTTTTAAGCCAATGGATCACCTCTACGGCAGGAAGATCGACAGGCTGCGCGTGGGTGTGATGGCAGCTGTGACCCATGGAACCGGACCGATTGTGCTTGAGTACACCTCACCGCTTTGGACAAGGTGTTGGTTTACCAATGCCGCTCAACTGCTATACTCGCATAGAAGCAGAAAGCTCTTGTAAGCAAGAGGTAGATCGGTGTGCTAGATTGTGCTGAGATGGAGCTAGTCCAGAGAGAGTCAAGCGTAGCTCCTCTACCCAAGGAACCACCGACTCCTTAGTGTCCACGATCTGCCACAGCACCTCACAGCCCGATCTCATCGCTTCACGCCCGATGACACAAACCTATTTGTTTCTTGAATATGTATATTGCGTCGTGGCGCCTTAGTTTCTCTAGTTGCCCGGGGATCCCGGCTTGCGCCACCATGAACGCACTAATGACGTATGCAGATCATGACGATCAGTGTTCCCTCTGATATATTTGATATTAAACATCTGGACGCCATCTGAAAGCTCACCTTTCCTCCTAACAACAAAACAACAATATGTCAGGCCAACAAAAGAAAGCCAGCGGTGCCGGAAAACAGAAGCCTATTCCCGAAAATGATATCAAACAAAACTCGGCCGTTTCGGCCTCTATGGCGCTTCAGGCCATGCAGAAGGCTTATGAGTTGAGACAGGCTGCGAATGCCGCGGGAGATCCAAATGCACGCGAAGAAATACTTGCCAAAGCTATCAACAAGGAGATCGAGGCTGAAAGTTTCGGTAAAGCAGCTAAATACACGCGCTCAGGCACATTCCAAGGTCTCGCTGCCGGAGCAGGTCTAGGCGTCCAGCCGGGCGTTACTATTGGAAAGTTGACAGGTGCGTTGGTCGGCGGAACAGTTTCTACAGCAACGGGTCTTCTCGGAGGCGGTATTGGATCCGTTTATGGAGCTATGCATGGTCCGTTTTGGGACCTTGGTCAAATGGCTTCACAGGGTGTAAGGAGTATCGTTGGGGACTTTCCTAATTGGAAGTCTACTCCAGCACAGAAGAAGGCATTGGACAAGATGGTCACGCAGACGAAAGAGACACAAGCACCTACCGAACAAGAATTGGAGAAGTTGCAGTGTGATGACGGTGGGGCAATGCCAGAGACTTGGACACAATCCGCAAGAGACATGACAAGCTGGATGCCATCCATGCCCTCAGTACCTTCGATGCCCAACATGCCCAGCATGCCATCGATGCCTTCTTTTGGTGGTGGGCAAAACGATGCAAAAAGCCAACCTCCGAAACATCAACCTCGGCAAAACACAGCACGGAAGGCACCATCCAAGCCCAAGCAAGTCTCAACACCGAAGCAAGCGCCCACGCCCAAGAAAGCACCCACGCCCACGGAGGCCCCCAAGCCTAAAGCACCTACCCAAGCCAACCAGGCGCAGAAGCGTAGCCCGCCCACGAAGTCACGACCTCCGAGCAAACCAGCAGCAGAAACAAGCAAACCGAAGCCGGCGGCATCGGCGGCAGAGAAAAAGAAGCCCAGGAAACTGAATAGACCAAGCGATAGCACCCCAAAGTCTAGCACAGATTCAGCTCCTCAGAAGAAGAAGCCGAGGAAGTTGGAAAGGAAGGCAGCAGCATAATGCTCTCGCTACGCTTTAGTAGGCGACAAAAGAGAAGGATTTGAAGCGAGCGCTATGCGTCGTATAATGATTGTATGAATGCTTAATGACCAGGTTGGTACGTGTGTCTACTTGTTGAGCGTGGTTCAAGCCTCATCCTCAAGATTGTTATGATGTTCTTGTGTTCTGCAGTGGAGCGTGCGTCATACTTTGAGCGATTGTTTTATTTGATCATTTTTGTATATCTGAACTATACCCTTTTGGCGCTTCGTCTTCATAGGTTATATTCAAAGTGGGTTCTACATGCACCCTACTGTGCCTACCGTGCCAGGCATCACTATCAACTTCCTATATGCCGACTTCGCTAAATACTAGGCACTCGAAACGTAAACAAAATTACCAATCCACATTCATGTGCAACTCTCGTTGACTTTTGACCTTCGGTCACCCATAACACTTGAGTCATGCTGCGCCACGTCCATTGCGTCTCAAATGCGAACCTGACGCGTGTGATTGGTTACCCCTACGCCAGCGCACCCTCCATACCAAGATTCGCTCGATCGCACCGCCAATACGCCGACACCCGAGAAACTTCAGGCAGAGAAAGTCATAAGAGATGCCCGTCGACGTTTCAAAAGAAGTTTTTAAATATAGGATATTCCCATTTGGACGCGGACATGCCAGACAAACTAGACAACTGGAACGAACTTGGCCCTCCGCTGCTTTCCGAGTACAGCCAGGCGGGTCGTAAAAAGATGCAGCCAATTAAAATGAGCAATGGAAATGAATAATAGCATACGACTGAGCAATCATCATGAGCTATGGTACTGGGGGCCAAGAGGTAAGACACAGCGTATACTCTAGGGTCTCCACCCTGCTCACGAATCCATACTGAATATCAAAATCCTCCCACTTGTTTGTATTCCGAATCAGCGAGCAACATCATAGCTTGTTGCCCATGTTAATGTGCACAGCTTTCGTTTGCGTGTAAGCCTCCAAGCCTGCTTCTCCAAGTTCCCTACCGACGCCGGATTGTTTGACGCCGCCGAAAGGTATCCTGAAATCACAGTCCTGGCTACTGTTCACCCAAACCATACCCGCTTCTATCTCGACAGCCACTCTATGGGCTCGCTCTAGATCTTTGGTAAACACCGATGCACCGAGACCGTACGGTGAATCATTGGCGCGGCGAATGACCGCATCCTCGCTTTCAAAGCTGGATATCGTGACGACGGGACCAAATATCTCTTCTTTAAAGACACGCATGCTATCCTTGACGTTTGTGAAAACTGTTGGCTGGATAAAGAAACCTTTTCCGTCGCCATGTCGCTTTCCGCCGGTCAAGACGGTGGCTCCTTCGGATACACCAATGTCGATGTAAGACAAGATGCGGTCGTATTGCGCCTTAGTTACCTGCGGTCCCTGATAGGTCGATTCGTCCCACTGGTCACCAACCTTGGAAACCTCCTGGATTTGAGCCTTGAACTTCTCCACGAAAGATTCGTAGATGGTATCCTGCACAAAAATCCTTGAAGTTGCAGTACAGATCTGGCCTTGATTTGACATGATGCCGAGATGTGACCACTTGATCGCTTGCTCGATGTCGCAATCGTCAAACACGAGGAGCGGGGACTTTCCACCGGTCTCCAGAGTGATGTTCTTGAGTGTAGCAGCTGCTGACTTCATGATTTGTGAAGCAGTGGCGGTCGAACCTGTGAACGCTACTTTGTCGACTAAAGGATGTTGGACAAGCGTAGCTCCTGCCTCCTGCCCATAGCCGTTGATGAAGTTGACGACTCCAGGTGGGAATCCCGCCTTTTTGATGAGAGTACCTAATACCAGGATACTCAAAGGCGTCTGCTCGGCTGCTTTGAGCACGACTGTGTTGCCGCAAGCCAGTGCAGGGCCGAGTTTCCATGCTGTATATGGAGTCAGGGTGTGTAACCAACAGACGTAGGAAGAGAGGACATACCTGCCATAGATAATGGGTAGTTCCAAGGGATAATCTGGCCTATCACTCCAATGGGTTGACGCAATGTGTAAGCAAACTTTGCGGAAGTGGTGCTGATCGTTTGGCCAGATATTTTGTCCGCCCAACCTGAGTAATATCGAATGGTACCGATTGCCTCAGGAAGGTCATCAGTCATTGCCACAGTATACGGCTTTCCTGTTTTACCAATCAGCTACACCCTCTTCGTGCCGAAATCTGAGGAGGGTAGTCATTCTCACCATTATCCCAAGCATCAATTGTCGCTAGTAACTCTTTGTTATCCTCGATGAGATCGGCCAACTTCGACATCAGGATTCCACGGTCAGTCCCAGGCAAGTTTTTCCATGAGTCGTGTACCAAAGCTGCTTTCGCTGCTTGTACAGCTTTGTCGACATCTTCGGCACTGGCAGCATGAACCTCAGCAATTTTAGACTCAGTCCTGAACATGGTGAGTACGGTGCCTACTTGGATGATTAGAAGTTCAAACATACGCAGGATCTATTGATTCCAGTAATTTTCCGTTGCTTGAAGGTACAAACTCGTTGTTGATGAACAGACCTGTCGGTTGACTCCACTTGCGTCCATTAGGCGCCTCGAGATCAACGTAAAGATTTGACATATTTGCGGTAATCCGAAAGCCTAGCAGGAGAGGGGGTGTAACTCGTGTCGTTTAACAAGATTGGTAGAGTGGCAGTGAAGCGACAATTGGGTTCCAGGTAGTATGCCAAAAATAAGTCCGACAAAAAGGTCTCTGCAAATAACTTGTCTTCAAAGAGTCCTCGACCTGGGATATGCCGATGGACGACTATATTTGAAAGGATTGACGATATGCGAGCATGCAATTCAAGACGGTTTCAATCGCGCGTGTGTGTAGGGAGCGGCGGTCTTGATCTCATCGTGTGGGTGTTTGGGCAAGTTATTCCGAGCAGCCAATCAAACCTTTCACGCTGTTCAACCCCGCACTAAGCTATCTCGGATATCAAGCCCAAAAGCTATGTTTGCCACGACGCAAGCGTTCTTGGCCTCATCATCAATCGTTCAGCAAAATCGGCATTATCGGATGCATTTGCCGGCACACTCCAGAAGCACTTCAAATATGAACGTTGTAAAGTCTGGGGCGTCTGGACTTTCGTCTTGTGTCCCGCGATGTTCAAGTGTAACGTAGATATTTTACATGCAGCAATGTAGACTAAGTGTACAGCTAAAAGCAGAAAGGATTGTTGGAAACGGGGATTAACATTTCAATAGGTTCTATTCCGACGTGACACATCCCGCATTCTTCAGCAGACCAAGCAATGTCTCTCGTGGTTCGCCCTCTAGCAAAGCGAATGGTTTCCTCAGCCCGCCGGTCTTAGTCCCTTGCAGCTCAAGTCCGGTCTTTACTGCAGAAGGATAGTTATGCTCTTCCAAGAACGCACAGATAGGCCAAATCTTCTGCCACAACTCCCTGCCCTTCTTCAAATCTCCCTTGACGGCCACGGCATCCCAAAGTTGCACAGAAAGCTCGGGAATGACATTCGCTGTACCCCACACGGATCCTTTCGCGCCTGCAGCCAATCCGTAGAAGGTCAGCGTATCCCATCCGTTGAAAGCTGTGATCTTCTCGTGGTGACCAAACATGAGTTCAGTGAAAGCGGGTGCGTTTCCGGAAGTGTCTTTCAGGTACTTCACACCAACCTCGGATAGAGACGCAATTTCCTTGGGCGAAAGGACGAGGCCGCTGGCTGACGGGATGTTGTAATACATGATGTCCAATCCAGAGGCTTTGTGTATCTCACCAAGCATCTCCTTGAGTTGCTTCAAGTTGACTGGGTCGTAAAAGGGCGGCACGACCATCAGTGCCGAAGAGCCAGCTTCCGCTGCGTGTGAAGCCAACTCTATACCTTCAGCAGTGCTCAATGCGCCAATGCCCGCAACCACGGGAACGCGACCGGCAGCAAATTTGACACAGAGCTCAACGAGCTCTTTTCGCTCGGCTATCGTCATGGCAGTGAACTCTCCGGTCGTTCCACCTGGTACTAGACCATGTACACCAATTCGTATCAGGTTATCGATGTGTGCTTTGAGTCGGTCTTGGTCGATCTTTGAGCCATCATCGGTAAAGGGTGTAACGAGTGCGACCAGGATACCCGTAAGTTCCTTCTGATTCGGTGCGCTACTCATGTTCGTGATCGTGTGTGTGGTAGGAGCTCGATGGACAAAAGACTCTTGGTAGTAGAACTTTGTGATGCTTTAGAGCGGAAGAATGTTTGATTGTTTTGACGAAGGTACGAGGCGGAAGTCCATGCGGATGCTGCTTTATTACATTGGATCCCGCATCACTTCTAGGCTTCACAGCTGCCAATTCCGGGTATCCAATGTCAAGTTACTCTTCTGTGGAGAACCACTTGACCTAGCTGCATATACTATCAAATTCAGAAAGTCATCGCGGATGATAGATATCGATAGGTGCGCTTATAGCGCGTGCGGGGCCCCGCCCACCGCAATTAGCAAGTCCTTCCGAAGGCATTTCATTTTTGGTGTCTGTTATGAGGTCTTCCTAACCAAATTCCACATATTAGTAGAGACCGAGGCGATAGTGACCAAAAGATGGTTTGATGTGACGCTCATACGCTCATACGCTCATACGCTAATCGCTCTGAGTTTGTGGGTCATACATCTCCGATGATGCAGTCATAAACTGGGCAGGTGTACCTCTTTTCACACAGACTCTATTCAACATGGCGAATCGTGCACCAACCCTTGATCGCTATGTCTTCTCAATCAGCGACCTACAGCGATATGGAAGCCGAAAGTTGCCGAAGATGTACGAAGAATACTACAATCAAGGAGCGATGGATATGGTGACACTCCGCGACAACGAGGCAGCGTTTGACAGATACCGAATTGTACCTCGCGTGCTCCGGAACGTGTCAGATCTGGACACCTCGACGACTTTCTGCGGACAAAAAATCTCGTTTCCCTTGGGTTTTAGTCCGTCAGCTATGCAAAAGATGGCGCATCCTATAGGTGAAGTTGGAACGTCCCGTGCTGCAGCGGCTATTAGCGTACCCATGTGTCTGAGCTCTTATGCTACGACATCGCTTGAAGAAGTTATCCAACATTCCACTGGAAACCCCTACATGATGCAAATGTGTGTCGTCAAGGATCGCAACATTACACTCCAGTTATTGAAACGAGCTGAAAGTATGGAGTTCCTTTACTCGACGTTTGGTCAAAGCAAACCAGTGTGCTAATACATCCCAGGTGCCGGATATAAAGCACTGTTCCTCTCTGTGGACGTCCCTGCATTAGGTCGAAGACTGAATGAAATGCGGAATGAATTTGTACTGCCTAAAGATATGACGTTTCCTAATATTCTGTCCGAAGGTGGAGAGGAATTCACTGCTTCGGAAGACGTCAAGGAGAACGGTCCTAAGGCATTTGGTAGGTCTCGACGCTTCGATGTTGCGAATTCCGTTGCTAAGCTCGAACAGAAGATAGTCTGGAATGGGATGAGGCAATTCCGTGGTTACGAGCGAACACATCAATGGAGATCTGGCTTAAAGGGGGTGAGCACACAGACCGAAACATTAGATGCCTCGCTAATCTTTTTGAAAGTCACAAATACTCATGATGTGGAACTGGCCGTCAAATATGGAGTAGACGGTATCGTTATATCGAACCATGGCGGTCGGCAGCTCGACAGTATGCCTGCCACACTGGATGTTCTTGAAGAATGCGTGATAGCAGCACGCGGTAGAATACCGATTGTCATGGATGGTGGAGTTCGCCGAGGGTCTGATATTTTCAAGGCTTTAGCACTTGGAGCAAAATGCTGCTTTGTTGGGCGGATCCCAATCTGGGGCCTCGCAGTAAGTAGCCTGCCCATACTCATCACTTCACCCATTTAATTGATCTCTCACAGTACGATGGTCAAAGAGGGGTAGAACTGGCTCTCAAGCTATTGCTGTACGAGTTCCAGGTCACGATGGCACTCGCAGGGTAGGTTTTCTTTTCCTCATCAGCTACAATAAAATGTTAACAGTTCATAGATGTCGAACAGTTGCCGACATTACCCGTGATCATGTCCGACGCCTGAACTGGGATGGAACACTTGCAAAGTTATAAGTATCGCCGCAGATTATTGATGGTTGGGATCTGGCAACTTCAGATCATACACAATACAAGCCTTTTATTCTAGTACTAGCTTCGTGAATGAGACTCTTAGTACAAAGTAACCCACGCGCCTTGTTCCCTACAGACTTCGACCCAAGTATGATGATCTGATGACGTTCTAGACATCCTTGATTGATTGGGGCTAGCCACTCCAGGGTTCGGAGTTCGCATTCGTTCTTTCTGCCGATCCCAGACCGTATTCATGACTTTCATCGCGATGTTGAAAGTTTCAAGACCACATTTGTCGAATCCCTTGTCCAGCCATGCCATGAGCAAAGTTCTGTTCTGATGGGACAACGCCTCACAACCCGCAATGAAGGCCGGCCAGGCAGAGCCCGGACCAGACAAACCTTCGGACAGGAGAGCTTCATCATAATCTCTGAGTGACTGAACAACAGAGCTAACATGGCCCTGCAGAATCAATGGATTGACATTTCGAATCCGTCGATAGAACAGGATTACAAGGGCCGAGTTCATTGCTTGTATCATATGATGATTCACCGGTCGGCCCACAGAGGTGTTGCCTCCATCTGGGGCTTCATCTGCGGCCAGATCTCCGAAAGCCCACGAGCAGATGATGTGCTCTAACCGACTGGAACGTTTGTGCAAAAAGTCGAGGAAATGACTGTCTGTACTTTTCCCATAATTGGCCGCGTCGAGTATGTTCGCCAAGCGAGTCGTCTGCGACACAAGACTTAGCCAGGTCTCTGATATTCCATATATCTCGTTGTACATGGTGTTTTGATCTCGTCGTGAGTCATTGAGATGGATGTCATGCAACCCAGTGTCTCCTTTGGGTTCCTCTATATCAAGATCACTATCGGATTGGTGGGGTTCGAGCCTCAAAAAGTCATCTAGTCGAGGGTTATGGTCATTCACGGGAGGTCTTTCCGCGTGGTCGGGGCCAGCGTGAAGTCTCTCAGCTCGGTAGGCCGCACTCATGTTATCTATGACAGAGCCATAATGCGCATAGTCATAGAGAACGTAAGTGCTCTCGCCGACCACCCTGATCCACGAGTAAACGTGGTGAAGAACTCGACATTTCCGAGATATTTGGCCTTTCGCAAGACCTTTCACCCTCACTAATCGCTCCGCATCTATTATGTAACGACGCGCGTCCTCGTGATGCCCGGAGATCGTCTTAAAAAATTGCTAGTTTAGCTAAGGAAGACATGTTTCCCCACAGGTGATCACTTACTGCGCACGCGAGCATAGCCAAAATTGCCATGAGTTGATCTTTGTACTTTGCTTTTACAGGTCCTTTAAGTTCCTCGCGGAGGGACATTTGCATGTGTACATTTGCCTGTCTCCTCAAGCGAGTGAAGAGTCCCGTCCAGTATTCCGGCTCCTTTGTTGTCCGGTCAGAAAACCTCACCGACAGATGATAAGCTGAGCAAGCTAATATCCCGTAAAGGTTGGCAGCATTCGCACGTTTTAACAGGCCGGTCTGAAGAAACGTCATTTCCGAAAGTGATCGTGATGCTTCAGATAGTTGGAACACTGTCCACGGTGATTTTGCATTGGATGGCATGAATGACCATCCGGGAATGATGAAGTCGTAAAAATGTTTCAAGAGGAACTGGGCTTCAGTAGGCGAATCGACCTCAGCTAGATATATGGCACGCTGTTCTGGTCCTATCATGGCATCGAAAGGGCATGATTCATCAAGTGCTCGTGCAGAGACTGGACTGGGAACATCGTTCGAGGGCGCTGGGTCTTCTGTATGCAGGGCGTCGTGAGACAAAGCTGTCCCGGAGTCAGGCTGGAGCATTGCGATACCATGTTCGGGATAGTCCGCGGTGAACTGAGGCATCAGAAGACTGTTTCCAGCGTCGAACTCGAGCGAGAATAGATCCGACCATTGCAAACTGTCGTTTATACCTAGGTTTGGATCAAACCAGTCGACGAGAGACGGTATTGGATTAAGCACATTGAGCATGCCAATTTCGTTTTCGGTTTGGTCATCCAGTAAATTCTCACTTGCCGTGGAATCCATCTGTACAATTGGTGGACACTCCACTGGGGCTGGCTCAGCGGTGGACTCGGGGGCTGGGCCTGCCATATTGAGAACGCCAAAAGGGCCAGCAGATATATACTCTGCATAGGTCTGCAGGTATCCTGTTCGAGTTTCAATCTGTGCAAGAGATGCATCTACAGAATTTGACTTCAAACATTGCCTTAGACTTTGGGACATGGATGCCCGTGACGATACTGTGATTATGTCAGATCAGAAGTATCAGTCATGGCAGAAGGTACAGACCATACCTGAGAAGAGATGGTGCCTAGTTGTGTTATCGCCAGCACCCTCATTGCCGAGTTGTCCGGTGGCTGTCGAAGCAAGATTCGCGGGCGGCAACCACTTCACACCTTGCTCGTACCCTCCGCAAGTCACATTTATAGCTCTACATGCCAGACAGACCGGTCTGATCTGATCGCACTTGACGTGCCGCCTTCGACAGGTCTTGCATCCGCCGAATGAATGTTTTCGGCGACTGGGTAGTTTCTCCCGGCCAGCAGGCATTGTGGTGTTGGTGGGTCAGAGACGATGACGTCAGACTTCTAGAAGGATATGCTCGCGACATATACATGCGGTCGTCCGTTACATATGGCCACCGGATTTCCGAGGATATCGTCCAGTGACGTGCATTTTCGGGGTGGCAAAGGAAGAGGAAGTGGTTCCACTCGCTTAGCGATCGCACCGATGCCGTTCGGAATCGCCTTCCTTCGCATAGACATGACGCTAGCCAAGTCCGGCCCCACGCTCCATGTTGAACAATCGCTTTGAAATCGACCTCGGCTTGATGGTTATAAGCGTTTTTGTCAATTGAGAGACATAGGAATTGATATCACAAACTTCATTGAATTATTGAATCATGGCGAGAGTTCTACTGTAAGCTCTGGTTCTAGCACAGCAAAAGACCAATGCTCATGTATGCACAGGACCGGTGGCACTGGCTACGTTGGTGGGGACGTCTTGTATCGACTATTTGCACACGGTGCATCCACATATAACATCACTTGTCTGATCCGGGATCACGAAAAGGCTAAGCAACTGTCAAAGAAGTATCCGGATGTTCGCATTGTGGAGGGTAATCTAGACGATGTTCAGCTCGTCGAGAAGGAAGCCCGTGAGGCGGATATCGTTGCGCACCTCGCAGCCACTTCTCATCTCCCGAGCTCCGAAGCAATAGTCAAAGGCCTGACACAGCCGGAGAGAAATCGCCGAGGCCATTGGATCCAGATATCAGGCGCCACGCTGCTTGCGGCGGATGAGATCAGCGACGGGAAGTTTGGTTTCGCTACCGAGAAGACCTATGACGATGTGAAGGACGTCAAAGATGTTCATTCCATCATCACCAACAACCCACAGAGAGTCGTAGACAATCTTGTCGTTGCTCAAGAAAAGATAAACACCGCACTGGTTGTCGGCCCACAAATCTACGGATTAGGAAGAGGGCCTTCGCACACCCGCAGCGTAAGTTTGCTCGAGCCACCCAGTCGCTTCATCATGTACTCATATGTACAGGTACAAGCGCCAGAAGTCGCGCGAGCGACATTGAAGTTGGGAGAAGGCTTCAGACTGGGCGACGGAAAGAACAGTTGGAGCAATGTACATGTGAATGATCTCAGTGACCTGATCATAGCGCTGGTGGATGCAGCGGCTGCGAGAAAAACCGACGACGGACTTTGGGGGAAAGAAGGCATCTACTTTCCAGAGAATGGGAACATGGTAAGAAAGTCTTTCCTCAGAGTTGACTATTGCTAAACGCCATTTAGACCTTCGGAGAGTTGTCAGCAAAGATAGCGGATGAAGCTTATAGACAAGGTCTCATCCCGAAAGGCTCTGTTGACAACGTTATCGATGCAAAGGAAGCCAATGAGCTTTCCGCACATGCATCCATATTATGGGGCACGAACGCTGTCATAACCTCTTCGAGAGCTAAGTCACTGTTGAACTGGGAACCGTCGCGCCCGTCCCTTGCAGACGAAATTCCCGGTATTGTAGCGAGAGAGGGTCAGGCTTATCCTAAAATCTGAAGCAATATAAAACCTTGAGGCACTTACATGCATTGTTTCGCATTACCTGTTTCGGGAAGTGGGAGAAATCCGGGCATTGTATCTCCGGTATTGTACAAGCTATCTCTAATGTTCTTATGATGCTGTGCGTTGTTTGCTATGTTACATGCCGCGAATAAAAGATATCTCGAGGAAAGAGCAGGAGACCAAAGACAAAAGATGTCTTCTGAGACACCCCAGAACGCTATGGAGCTAACTGCAGCCACACTTTCTAACCGCCCGCAACAAGTGCCAACAAAGTCGTCCAGTGATGCCCGTGCTCTCTTTTCTAGGTGGAGCAGCCAGATGGCCGCTCGAAGCCGTCGTCTAACCAACCATATCCATCCTGGGATAAACGCGCTCCAGGTTGATCGCCCAAGAACCACAGCTGACCAGGTTATGTTGGGCCGCCAAATGCAGGGCGCTGCGGACGAGGAGTCTCGTCTGGAGTACTTTCCTCTATACAAGATGGCATTAATAAAGGAGAGCAAGCATTTACCAATCTATACACAAGATAAAGCGATGGCAAAGGATGCAGATAACGTGTTGGTTGAAATTGACGATGATGAGGGTCTCCCGCGTCTGGAACGAATCGCGCTGGTACGCGAGGCGTTCAAGGAACGTTGGCCGAAGACTCTACCAAAGACAAAGAATGTTTGATTGCTGATATTGCTCGACCTGTACACGTACTTTCAAACTTTGAACTCTGATTAGCTCCGTATATCAATGAGGAAGCATACAACTAAGCTTGAAAAGGGTTGAGGGATTTCCTTTCTCCACCGCTCTGCGCCCTCTCTGCGCTCACTTTCGATTTCTTTACCCCATGTGTGTCACATATCGTTCTGCATCGATCTTGTTTGATAGACTTGCTTGAATATGATTTAATTTTTTGGAGTCTCCAAACCTACTCGTGACTAAGATCCATATCGATATTATCCTAGTTGATGCCCTGTTTTTCTTACATCCCATCAAACTTCCCAAAATTCACCCCCCTAATCTCACACATGCTCCTCAACTCCCTCTCACTCCCAAACAATACTGTCATAAACACTCTATCCGTCTCCAACCTCGGCTCAGAATGCACCGGACTATCCTCCCTCCCCCAGCCGAACCTCACCACCTGCCCCTTTCCAACTTCCACTCGCTTTACATCCTGAAATCTCTGAGCAAGCCACATGCGCAAATCCCCATATACTTGATCCTGCTTTTCTTCGCCCGGCGCCATGGTCGCAAACACAGCATCTTCCGCTGGAAGCACCAGTGTCGGCGGTCCTAACAGCGTAAGCGCGTATTTACTCCGCGCCACGGCTTCGCGGCCCTCGTCGTACGTGTACATGCGGCCGTCCTGGTGCCAGCGGGGAACGTCGAAGCCGCTGTGCGGTTTCGTAAGACGGATTGTGAACCAACAGCAGGACTTTTCGTCGGCGTTGCCTACGCAGTCTGCGTGCGAGGCGTGCAGGAACGATTGCAGCGTAGTGTCAAGGGATGCCTCGTCAGCGGTGTCTGTGTTTGAACAGAGGAAGTGTGCTGCGCGGGAGACGAGTGGGGATGAGACGGGGCCGAAGTAGTTGAAGGTCGTGTTGCGCTCTACCGACGTAAAATGTGGAACATCTATGGCTAGAGGGAGGATCAGAAGCGGCGCGGAGTTGTATGTAAGGGGAGGCATCTTGGAGAGAGCTTGGTGATCTGTATATAACCTTTCAAGTCTTATAGTCATTGAACGGTGAGCGTTCGCTAGGCAACAGCACCCAAATTTTCTGTGCGACTGATGAATCCGGCAAGCTTTGAAAGTGTGCACTGCAGATTCCGACGTTGCATAGAACCACTGGAACGGTACGAAGTCTCAATATTACTGTATTGTTCTACACATGATGTTACGCACTCACTTATTCGCCATTCACAGTCTATGGCCTTTCATTACTCGTACCAAACTCAGGGAACATCGCTATCTTCCGGAGTTCGATCCGAGGGGAATCAAGGAACAACCAGATCACCGAGAGCACGCCCCCTAAGACAACTCATGGAATGAGGGGCAAGGGTACTGTCGCAATGCGGGGCGAAATCTATGACCGTATTGGAGATACAAACCTGTAAAAAAATTCTAGCCTAGACTAACTCGCCGCTCCGCTTTCCTGAACCGATCTAATTGTTCGCCGTCTTGTCGTTGTAGTAATGTATCGTCTGGTCAGCGCAACCACTCGGCGTCTGGTACGCATAGTTGCCGAGATTGATGTACATCTGCTGCCCTGTGCACACAAACCACGCACTTGGATTCGGTCGGGTCACGTCGGGGCCGCTCCACTGCAAGTCATCGCCTCCAAACTTGAAAGTCCCATATGCGTTCTTCTCAGCCGTGAAACTGACAGCAAGAGACGCATTGTTGATGCTCCGCGTCTTGGAGACTGTCGCATATAGCTGCTTCACTGCTTCGCCCGGTGCAGAGACCAACTGCACGAGCTGCCCGTCTTGGACCTGGAATTGTCCTGCTGTCGTGTAGTCGCCAAGGAGGGCAGTACCAGGGGCATACAGTGGCTTGGTCTGCATATATTTGTGGTAGTTGGGGGCTGCGACGGCGCGAATCCAGTAGTAGCCGCTTTGGAGCGTTTTTCCAGGGCCGGTGCCAGCAGGTGTGCCTGTCGCGACCGGGGTCTCCGGTGTGGTAGGGGTTTCAGGGACGGGATCGACGGGTACGGCGCCTGGCTGGCATTGCGAGTAATACTGACTATGGAAGAATCAGAGGCCGAGCGGACAGAGAATGCGAGGGGGTATGCGCAAACTTGATGACAACGCAACCGGACCCGGTTGCGCAGTGTGTGTCTCCAGCGTAGCTTGTGCCTCCGCCTTTGCCATGGTCAGCTACGATTCGGGTCTAAGTTGGACGAAATGTACATTGCTGCCAGTCCCCTACAATAGCTGAGGCCGTGCCGCAAAGCACTACCAACACGGCTGCGGTGAAGGGATACATTTTGGTGCACAATATAGGCCGAGACGTTGAACAATATGGACGACAGGCGAGCAAGTAGTGCAGGGCAGTTCCGAACCTCTTGTATAGTGAGCACCGTGGCCAGAAGTGTGCGCATGTGATGCTAGCCATCTAAAGTTCGCAATGTCAATACGTCGGGCCGTGGCAGCCGGTAGAACACAGGTAGATTAACGACCAGGATATGAAGCGAGCTTGCGGTGTACTCGGATAGATGTCACAGTCCACGCCAACCAGAAGCTGTCGACGCTTAATCCGGATAAGGCTCCTGGCCCATGCTATAGTGTGGTGCTTGGATGCGCGTGGTATCGCAGGTACCACAAGCGATATGCGCCGGAGGAATTATGCCGATTGCCGTACAGGTGGCGGCCGTAGCGATCAATAGAATGGCTCCTAGCACCTCGATTGGTGTCGATTTACGGACGATGGTGTGTTTGTGGGAGCGTATGGTTGGCGCTCATACCGTCTCTTCAACTTCACCGCCGACGGGCTCGGGCCGGGTCGCGAAAAGGATTTTGTACTTGACAATCTCGACAACCTCGAGCTCTTCGCCTGTGCTTGTCGCCTCAGCGTCGCCCATGACCACATCCTCGCTGTCTGCAACATCCCTCTTCCTGATGACCGCAAACGGCTTGACCAACTTCTTCACCTCGCCGGCCATCCTCTGGTTCTTGCCCACGTACAAGTACACCCTCTTCATCCACTTCGTGTCGTCTTCACCGTTGAGGTCAGGACTGTACAGCGGGAACACAAGCTTGCCGACTTGTGTGCTGGCCTGCGCGGCAGTCGGCGGGAATCGAATGTCGCCTTGCAGCTCCAGGAGCGCAAGGCCCGAGGGCGTGCGGAGGAGCGGCGGAAGTGGGTTGGAGCCCTGGGCGGTTGCCGAAGGCGCAAAGGGCCGCGGATGGAGGGGGATGGTTGGCATGGTGCCAAACCTGTCGGGACAATGGATAGAGACTGGGGAAACAACAGTGTCAATCGCAGTAAAAAGGGCAGGTGCAGGGCACATTTTGGTGGGGCACGAGCGCGACGCGTTCAGTCCGTGCGCGCGTCGCGGGGGCTTCCATCCGTCCTCGTCCCTCATCCTTCATCCCTCGTCCACCCTCACTCGACACTTCATATGCGTCGTCCACGGGTATCGCATTCTCACGTGTCGAGCATTGCCCGAACGGCTTCCCAAGACACTCGAATCTTGCTTGAATCACACACACATCGTACCATGTTGCGCTCCCCGGAACTGGGAAATGGCCCTCATGCTTTTGTATCACTTTTGGACGGCAGTCCATGTTTGTCTATCACTTTACGGGATACTACTTTGTAGTTCGAGTCAACAATCAGAAAACCACATGGCCCTCACGATGATGCATCATCCCCCTATTTGATATATCATCTCACGAGGTACATTGGTACTTGGACTGACCGTAAAGCGCAGGCTTTACCTCCCAGCACCGTTGGCCTCTACCTGCAGCTCAGCAGGTACCACCTCCACAATGTTGCGAGCTCTTGTCATTGTGCTCGCCACGCTGTCTTCTTTCAATATCATAGTCACAGTACAACGCAGATCAACACCCTATGTTCCACGTCCACAATGCTACCTTCACAACGCCCTCTGTCACATACAAGAGAGCCAAGTGCCTCTTGGAGGAAACCAGAAATCCCAAGCTCAACGCAGCAAGCCAGAAGAAAGCAGGACACCTAGTCGCAACTCACCAGTGCAACTTCATCTACTCGAAAGAACAGGTTTCTTTGAGTCTATACTTCTGCAACTCTCGGCTTGAAAACGTCTAGCGAGCCAGTGAACCCAAGACTTGCTTCGTTTCTAAGCCAAGACTCTTATCAGAATGCCTTCAGCTGCCGACCGCCGCGCCAAGACCGGAAAGAAGATGAAGGAGCAAGCTAAGCTTGCCCTCGCCCGTAAGGACTCTATGATGGCTGATGCATCGCAAGGTGTTATCGCACCCATTGTGGAGATCCCTCATGTATTTGTCGATCCAAACAACAACAATGCGCCAGATGCATCGCAAGGTGCCATCACGACTCCTGTGGAAGCATTGATTGGCGAAATTGGAAAGAAGACCTTCAAGTCTATTGCAGCCGTGTTTGAATATTGGGCCGATCAGCCCATGGAAGAGGATTCAATCTACAATGCTGCCGACCCTAATAGTTCGTACCATGCGGAGTGGCTTAGGCATCAGAGGGCTTTCCGTAAGAAGGACATGAAAGAGTATGCGCCTACTTCTGTGCCGTATAACCTTCAGGTGGCTAAAGAGAACGGCATCGACGTCTCTTCTCACCTAGAGGAGCCGGCGTCGAAGAACTCTCGTGCTAGGGACTGTCTCTACTGGTCACTGGGCACGTGCAGGAACGGGGACGATTGCCGGTTCTTCCACGACCCAACCAAGGCTCCCAAGTCTGGCGTAGTTCAGTCAAATGTGTGTTGGCGTTGGAAGAAGAGTATGTGCTTCAAGACTGCAGCTGATTGCCCTTACGACCACTTCGAGTAACAGATTTACCACTCGTTGCTCTATTCCGTTTCTCATCTTGTCTACATGGCATCTGCATAGCATTCCATAGCCCGGCATGGCAGACTTGTTTCTCTCAGGGTCTGCCGGTAGTCTCTACCCATTTTTTGCGCCCTGTATTTTTACTAGAACTTAATACACATCTACATTTCGCTTATGACCCTGTAGTTCCTAACATGAAAGTGAAGTTGGCAAAACCGCAGCATTCCCATCGATAAAATGAGGGGTAAGCGTGTATAGTTACTGGTTGGATTGGTTCTGTGTAGACATAAACAATGTGACAGTTGAGCTGCAGCCCAACGAGCCACAGGACGTACGAAACGGACTGCCGGGACGCCACAGCCTCAGACCGGAGCACCTCCGCAGCGGTTCTCTGTGGACCCCTGCACTTTGACAAGCTCTCGTTGGATCATGCGCTTTGCTGATGGGGCTGAAAGTCGCCTGTTCAAATTCACTGGCTACGGAAGGTTCGCTTATCATGCAAAGTGACTTCAAACGCCCTCGCCTGAGGTTGCGCGTTTTGTCGGGAATTGGGACAGCTACCACAAACTTGTGATAACCCTGTAAGGTAAGACGGTGGGTTCCGTTGCAGTTACTGAGCACCGAAATTGCCCATTCCATACATCCACCAACTCTACACATTCATCCAACTCACAAAACCATCCAGCTCCACAATGGACGCCATCGAAACGGCCCACGCCGACTGGTCCCGCCAAGACATCCTCGCCCTCCTGCAACTGCTCACCATGATACTGATGTCCATCGTCGGCGCATTCTGGCACTTGATCGTGGTGCGGCCAACCCACAGTACGTGAACCCGAACCATGCAAGTCTGAAATCCCAATCGACCTGTACAGCTAAATCATTCATAGTTGATCATCGTCAGGGAGTTCGCACGCCGGTTGCACCTGCCCCAGAACCACCACGGCGCTGGACGAATTGACGGGATCCAGACCACTTGTGCAAGGGGAGGATGGCCGAAGGATATTGGTTTCTGGACACTATATTCGAGCACTTGTTTCCTTCTGGTGGAAGACGTGGTTGGTAGAGATAGCAGCAGGGTAGATGTATAGTAAGATAAAGTCTCTTCTCACAGATAGATCACATTATCAAATGCGACGAATCCTGGAGACACAACAATGCTCCCATTGCTAACAAATCCACCAAAACATCTCGTTCGCTGCTCGTCGGGTCCCAGTTCTTGAGGGAGTATCCAGCGGGTATTCCAGTACGCCAAACATCTTCATCGCTCAAATTCGAATCGTACACACCATTTCGTCTTCATCACATAAAACGTCCAGTGCTTTTCTTTTCTACATCAAGCTCCCACCCCAGGTATGCTCACCCCGCCCGCTGCGAGATTCAAACCCGCCCCGCCTCTTCGCGCGCCCACAAACCCATGCCTCTGCCGTCCCGTTCTTCCTCTTCCCAACCAGTTGTATTTCAGCTCTCTGGTCATCTTGCTCATCTTCTCCTGCGCGTCGTCGCCAGACTGTAGACTGACCAGCACACTGACGCACTGCAACATCCTACCCACCGTCTCCGTGATCTTTGCAGAGTCCATGGGCTGTGCGCGTAGTGAGGCTGGAATGTGTTGGCCGGGCTGGAGGAAAGTAGAAGGATTGGAGTGGATCGAGTGTGCGGAGAAGGAGCCGGCGGAGGTGTTGGAGGTAGCGCGGGAACGTGTCGAGACAAAGGTTGAAGAAGTCATGCTGTTTGTGGATTCAAGGTAGCCGCCCGAGCTGTGCGATGCAGACTGTAAACTCCCTATTGGCATGCTTTCTGAGCCTGCGGTTCCAGGGCGGGCATCTGGAATCGGGGAAGGCGACTCGAGACCCGCGTTGAGGTTTTCTAAAGAGAGACGAGAAAATATTGCCATGAGGGTATCGAACCGTGGTAGGATAACAATGTCGCGGAACGTGAGCAAGGTGATGCGACGGACATCGAGTTCGCCCAAGATAGGTATGTTCTTGTTTTCAGGGGACTTTGTGTTCATTTCGTCTGGTAACTTCACGCCCCAGAATTCGGCCGCCGCCGTCGAGGACATGATGCCTGAGCCGCGAAACTCTAAATCTAATGGTAAGAAGACAGCTTGAATGAAAGGGAGGATGGTGGTGAAGACTACGATCCACATCTCGACCAAATGGGGAATAAGTCGGTCGTCGGGAACGTGTCTTAGCGTTTGATCTAGCGAGCCAAACCCTGTCATGAGAAGTTCGTTGAGATCTTCAATGAGGATGATAGGCGAGCGCTTCTGGATACAGCGTTTGATGTGGACGATGACGAGCGCGTTGAAATCCTCGACCGGGGGCCTGGGGTCCTCGCCTGCAAATATGAGCAGAAGCGTGGCTTTCAGCAACGGCCAAGCATCATCGGGTGTTATCCCAGGCAGATTGAAAGAGCTTCCGAGAGTGTGCATGGCGTCGCTGGACTGTGAGAGAGCTGCACTAGAAGCCGGCCCAAATGTGCTCATTGGTGTAGTGCCGAGACTGCTCGCAGATGGCCATTCAGATCTATCTGTGCTGAAGGATTGTTTGCGATCCCGGAAGGCGGGCTCGAGCTGTGCATCCAAGTAAGCCTTCTCTTCTTTCTTGGCGCGCCTCAAGTGACGCCCTCCATGCCTCAAGTCCAGGCCGGTCACGGAGTTGGCAAAGCTGCTGGCATGTCCGGGTGATGCAGGCGCGGCAAACGAGTACAGTGGCTGAGGGGCATTCGGATCGACCAGTCGAGAGGTGCTGCTCGCCGAAGACAAGGGCAGGCTGTGGTCGTCCTTTTCCTTCTTCTTCGGCCGCGACAGGAAATGGTGCTTGTGCTTGTCCCTGTCCTTTTCGTGCACGGTCGGAAGGTAGGCGTCGCTGCGCGGGACCAGGGTCGATGTCGAGCCGTTCGCGGTCGAATACATGGACGCAGCACTGCTTATGCTGGGCTCCACCAGGCTGGTCTGCGAGGGGTTCATCATCATGCGGTTCAAGGCTTGCGAACTGTGGATGCCGATCCCGATCTTGCCGGGCGACGGCAGGGCTTGGTGTTTCGGCTCCAGGGCTTTGTCCGTCTTGATGTTCTTCGGCTTGGAGAAGAGCTTCATCTTGCTCTTCTCCTTGGCCTTTGGGGCCTGGGCCAGCTCGGCTGCCGAGGACTTGGGCGAGCCGTGCTCTGGCGGCTGCTGCGGGTTGGGCGAGTGCAGAGGGCTCCGCGGGTAGGCGGCGTTGGCGGCCGACGTCGCGGCCATCCTGCTCCCGCCGGCCAGCCCGTTCTGGTACGTCATGCCGTTCGTCCTGAACGTCACCGTGTGCTGGCCGGGCATGGGCGGCGGGCTCGAGGGCCCCCGTGCCGAGGGCGTCGAGGCGGCGGGCTCTGGGATGGTCGTCGAGCGCTTGCGCATGTGCTGCGGGTGCATGGCTGCCTGGGCGGCGATGCGCGAGGCGTCGAGGTTGGACATGCTGGCCTGGTTGGAGGGCAAGCTGGGCTCGAAGTAGCCCTGCGAGCGCTGTCGCGGGCGGTGTCCTAGCTGGGGCTGGGGCTGGGGCCCGGTGTGGGCGGGCTCATCGCGGTCGCGCGGGGGAGCAGGGCGCGAGTAGTTGGGCGTTGCATCGCCGGGCTGCGGCTGCGACTGCGACTGCGACAACGGCAGCGACAGCGGCTGGGGCGCGCGGACGGCGCGCGGCGGAAAGGGAGAGCGGCGCTGCAGCGTGACCTGCGAGCTGTCGCTGTCGGACTCGTCGAAGGGGTCGGGCCGCTGGATCGTGGGCGTCTGCGGGGGAGGAGACGTCGACTGCATGGCGCCGCCGTGGGACAGCGACAAGGACGGCGAAGGAAACGCTACAGGAAAAAGGTCACGGGCATAGGCCACACGGCGGGTCAATCGTGGCCAGCACGACTGCGGGTATCGAGAATGGACGGCGCAAAGAGAGCAGAAGAAAGACAGGCGACGTCGAAGCTGAATGAGGCCGCCGTTGCTGGCCTCGTCGCCGATGGATCGCCGCTAGGGTGGCCCCGAAGGAAGCCCCACGCATGCAAGACACCGACACCGTTGGCCCTTCTCTAGCCCACTCTCCGCTGTGAGATGGACGATCGCTATATTGCTAGTACGACTGCTAGTAGACTACAAGCGCCCCTTTCCTCTGCGGCACACTACCTTTGAAATGTACGGGTCGGGGGCCGGGGGTTCTTCAGTCATGTGACGTTGATACTGTTGGTGAAACCCCTCAGACACCCCTTCACCCCCAAGGTACCTTCCCGTATCTACTTCCACGCCACGACCTCGTACTGCACAATGTGATGCACCCCGTCCGGATCGTCCCTCCACCTCTCCAGGTCGCTCACCATCACATCGACATCCTCCTTGCTCGCCCCAAGCGCCTCGTACTTCTGCCTGTGCCCGCCCTGCTCGATCCTCGCAATCATCTGCCCCGCATACTCCTTCCTCTCCTCGGGCGTGCTGTACATCGTCACCCTCGCACCCTTCTCAATCTTCAGCGCATCGAACCCTGCTTCGCGCGCCCACACGTGGATCATCGACCCACTGCGATGCGCCGGGCCATAGGGAGGTAAATGCGGCTGAGCAGCTGGCGACTTCTGCCGCGTGACGACCATTTCATATTGCAGCTTACAATAGTTTTGCAGCCCGGGGAGGTAAGGATACCAGTGGAACGGGAAGTCGCCCTCGCGATCAGCAATGAACCCGCCTGTCTTGAGCACCCTCCTCAGCTCTTTCAGCGCCTTGACCGGCTCCGGGATATGGATAAGCACTTGGCTCATGAAGACCACATCGAATTGATCATTTTCAAACCGCAAGCCTTCTAGCACATTCCCCGTAGTAAACGTGACATTGCTTGGCGCACCCCCTTCCTGTTGCTCTGCGAGCTGTTTCGCTTGAGCAATGACTTCAGACGTGAGATCAACGCCCGTAACCGACCCCTGGGGGACATATTTGGCAAGTCCCGTGGTAATAGTGCCAGGGCCGCAGCCCATGTCCAAGATGTGAAAGTCGGCTTTAAGGCGGGGGAGGAGAAAAGCGGCTGCGTTTTCGGCAGTGCGGGTGGCATGGTTGGCTGTGACCGAGGGGTGCCAGCCTTGCTCTGCGCAAGGTCAGTGTCTGAGCTTGATTTCTGTATGTACGTGCTGTGACTTTAAAGTCAGCACTTACGGTAGGGCTTCTGTTGGTCGTTCGTAGACATCGTTCAGGGGTTGTGCTTGTGTCGGTAAGAGCTTGTGAAGAGGCCGATATCGAGGTACTGGGTTGACTGCTATGTCCTATTATGGTACGGATTGTCTTGTTGGAGAATTGTTGTTCTGAATAATACAGCACGCGTTCGAATGAGGTTGGATGAGATGGAGCGTGGCCGAAGAGTAGATATACATACTTTTGCTGCTCAGAAAACTTCTATTTTCGGGAACAAGACACTATTTCCTGGCTCCAATCAACGCGCCAGAAAACACATCGAGGGCTGTAGTTGAAGTCATTCTGCGTGGTGGCCGGAATTAGCGACTTCCTGTCGCTAAATCCGGCGGTGTTCCGAAGGACCTGTCGGTGCACCGAAGCCCACTCATATCACCACTGCCCGTGCGCCAATGTGGGATCTACGTCTGCTGAAGTTGATCAAGAACGGTGAATGATTTTTTCGCGCGCAAAAGGACAAAGCTAGGCGTTCAAGGTTTACAGAAAGGCGGCCAAAATCAGCTGTGCGTCTCAAAGCAAATTGCCAATGACTTGTGATCCTCAGAGCGACCCGCATCACCCCGACCCATGGATCCTTGCGACACTCTCACAGTTCCGCGTGTGTCCTTACTCCCCATTTCTCCAGCAAATTATGCCTATGCCAGAAGCTCCTGTACCTCTTCCCCCAGAAGAAGATGATCGGTGCAGTTCCAACCATGGCGAAACTCACGCCTCCGAACACATAAAACACCTGAGCTGGGCCGTCTGTCGCAGTCCAGTCGTTGACAAAATAACTGAAGCCGTAGAAAATCAAGTTCTTGAACACCATACCGGCAATGAAAATCTCAGATGACATGTCGCGATATGCGTCAATGGCATATGCAGACGTGGCAATGGTTGCACAACATATCCCGAATAGATCCATGCCATGGAATGTAGCAGTCGCATAATAGGAGAAGTGCTTCTCGGCCATGTAGCCGAAGACCACGAGGCCGACGCCTGTAAGCAGTCCGGGAATCATGCCAAGCAGACGGTATTCTGGCTCGTAGATGCCGTTATTCTTCTTTGCGCACCACTTGATCAACGGATCGAGCGTCCCGCCTAGGAAGAGGGCGCCGAGCAGTCCGCCGATGAAAGGACCGAGAGACAAATAGCCGACTCCAGCTGCGGAGAGGAGGTACGGGGGAGCCATGAAGATTTGGGCCATGTCGTATGATTGTGCCACAAAGAAGGCGGTCAGCCCGCCTGTTACGATGACGATCCAAAGGATGGCGAGGTTTGCGCATACAGCGAACGGGGCAATCAAGAGCTGGAAGAGGTTGTCGTCGGAGAAGGTACCGTTGAAGACGGACAATTCTTGGACAAACGTCTTTTTCGGTCGGAACGCAGGCGATGTAGAAGTCGTGGTCTCTACGCGGAACATTTCGTTGTCGGGGCCTTTCTCTTTCCCACCCCCAGCGTGACGATGCTCGACCGCTGCGAGCTCAGAGAGATTATCCACGGCTAGCTCATCGATTTCGTAACGACGATCACGGATGTAGGCTGTCTCTGGGACGAGGAATACCAGCAATATAGTCTCGATAGCAGTGAACGCTATTAGTATATGGAATAGATAGCGCCATCCGAGGTTCGCTGTGATGGGTCCTACGATTATGGCAGAGAAGTTCGAAGCGGCCTAAAGACAAGTCAGTGATAGGTCCATTTTGTGAAGGGATAGGGTAGGGGGTTAAGCTGAGCTAGAGGTGCGCAAGCACTGTCTGAAGAAATCGAGTATTGTTTGCGCCTGGCTTTCAGAACTTGTACCCCAAGCTTACGTACGCCTAAGATGAATTGGATGACGGTTACCCAAATACCGCGTTGATGCACGAAGAAAAGATCGCCGATGATGGACACGACGAGTGACTCAAAAGCAGAACTATAACGAGTCAGTGTACTCTACGAACTGATTGTGAAAAGCAGCGATGCCTTGGTATGGGACTCACATTGAGAAGCCCTGTACGATGCGCGCTGCCAAAAGGCCGTTGTAACTGTAGGTAGCACTCCCAATGATGGTCCCAATCAAGCCGAACACGCTCGAGATGATAAGAATAGGTCTCTTTCCCCACTTGCGCGAGAAAGCAGACACCAAAGGTCCCGAAGCTGCCGTTACCAGAAGCATGTACCCCGAGATAACCGTGATATCAGCTACGGCGACGTGGAAGTCAAGCGAGATCGTGACCAATGCTGGCGAAAGAAGAGGAGCGAGGACGGCGGCGTAAAGAATGGAACCATATGAGATGACTGCCATGATAACAAGTTTCTTCGCAGTAGACCAATTCAATGGATCGTTGGGGTCCTCGGAGCTGGACAAAGTCAGAACCGAAAACGAAGAGAGCATTCCGGGGGGGTAGCATACGGCTGTGGGATCAAGACAACGTCCGCATCTTTGCCGGTACCGTGCTTCAGGCCTGCGGTTGCCTCTGTTCTTTGGTTTTCTTCTTCGGCCAGGATAACAGTGGCTGGGACATGGTGAAGGTGCTTGTCCTCCAAGACCCCAAGAAAGCCCATGATGGTGTAGGCAGTCAATAAGACGATGGTGGGCGATGAGGGGAGAGATGGTTCACAATGCAGAGTGTTGTTGACAGTTGGTGATGCAAGCGCAAGTTCGCACAGGCTAAAGGGACCAGCTGAGCATCCCAATTCATTGGGGAATTGATCAGATGTACACAGGCCGTCTGTTGGCCCGCAGACCCTGTGGGGTAGCTCCTGTGCCCCACAAGGGCAAGACGGTCTCGCGTCGGAGAGCCCCTGTCTGCACAAGAGTGCAAGTACAGGGCACAATTCTTCCATGGCTCAACAATCTGCAGGGCAGGGTCAGGGATGGCACGAGTGCAGTTGCCTGCCGCAAGTGTACAGCATTTTGCAGTTATCATGTCGTGTCGTATACAGGGCTCTGCAAACAAGTCCGGAAGGAAGATGTGAATCCTCGTTGAAGATTCCCAAGACGTTCCCCCAAACCGTAGCGCCGCTGCGGTTGCGGAGACATGGCGCTTCCCCGCAAATGTGCCGCGCGCCCCACAGACCGAGTCCGCCGAAAACCACGAACAGCGTCGCAACGCGGGATCCAGACGCCATCTACCCCAACGCCTCGCGAGTACCTACCTGTCAAGGATCAGATTCCAGCTTTGACAATGGAGACAGCCATGTCCACTTCCGCCTGAGTCCGCGGGCCGAAATGAGCAGATTGCTCTACCTGGCTGGCCGTGGCAGCAACGTTCATGGAGTACGCTACTCGAGCAAGGATCGTCAAGAGCAAGGATCGTCAAGGTGAGGGCCAATGGCCCTGTACACGAACACGCTGCAGTAAGTCGTCCTCGTCCAGCTTTACGACCTTTTGGGGCCCTTGACGAATCGCTTTGGGCTTCTCTCCAAGACATGTGAGGACTCGACCCATAGCGAACTCCCAGCAGCCGTGGAATGTGTTGAGATGCGCGAATGGCAGCTCAGGCGGCGGAATACCCTTGAACTCCATGGCGTTCCCATAGCGCTTGACGCCGGCGAGTGTCGATTGTACCTCGGCCAACGCATGATGGGATGAAAGCAGAAGGTCGTGCAACTCGCAACGTGATAGCGTATGGACTGACTTTGGAGGGGTCAACCTGCAGCTTCTGGCACCCGAGCTCGGCGGCTTTTTGCATCTCAGCACGCTGCCTCATCTTCGCAAACTCCGTCTTTTGAATCCATCGTGATCCACTCCTACGTCTATCCAAGGATACAAATCCCCTGCTTATCGCGCACTCCGGTGTTTATGTCGCAAAAATATAGACCCCCAAGCTCGTCCGACTGATCCATGACCTCGTGGGTCCAAGGGTTTACAATCGTGGGTCCGCGATGGTCATACTATAAAGACCCGGAGGGTGCTCTCCGACCTAGCACTCAACACCCCCCACACGAAACAACCTAGATTTCTTTTCTAGTAGATCCCCGACCATGTTGGCTCTCACCAGCGCCACTGGCAAGTTGGGAAAAGCCGTCATTGACGCTGTTCTCCAGAACAAGCTCATCGATCCGTCCGAACTCGTAGTATGCGTATGTCAGCCCATTGTCCACTTCAGCGCGGCAAGCCAGGCTGCAAATACACGAGCTGACGCGATGGACTAGACATCTTCCGATCCTCTCGATGCACGTTTCGATACTCTCCGCGACCAAAACGTCACCGTCCGCTACATCAACTTCGACCAGCCTGAGTCGCTGGAACGCGCCTTCGCAGGATGTCTAAAGCTGTTCCTCGTCTCCACTCCACGGATCTCTATGGACTACAACGACGCGCCGCTGTGGCAGGGCCGCGAAGCACACCACCGCGCGGCCATCGATGCTGCCATCAAGGCTGGCGTCAAGCATATATACTACACGTCCTTGGCTTTCGCAACCCCATCAAAGGCCGGTGTGATGCGAGCGCACATACGTACCGAGCAATACTTGAGCGAGCTAGCAGATCAGGGCAAAGTGGACTATACCATCATTCGCGAAGGTTTGTACAATGAGAGCTGGCCGCTGTACTTCGGATACTACTTCCGGTTGCGTGACGAAAAGAGGCACCAGGTTGTTGTCGCTGGTGATGGGCCCATCTCTTGGACCTCCATCGCCGACATGGCTTTCGGCACGGCGAAGATCATCTCAGCGCCTAGCGACGCCTGGAAGGGGAAGACGCTGTATCTTTCACAGAATAAAACCTGCTCTTTGCATGAAATAGCGCGTAAAGTCAGTAGCTCCCAAGGCCACGACGTTCATGTCAAGGTCGTGTCGAGAAAGGAGTACGAGGATCATTATGCGGCAAATGGTACTGACAGGGCTTCAGTCGAGTGGTGGAGCACTACTTATGACGCTCTGAAGGATGGAGAATGCGACATTAAAGATAGTACGCTCGAAACTATGTTGCGAGAGGCAGGAAGGGAGCCCACTTCCATATATGACACCATTGCTGAAATGCTGGGAGGTGAAGGAGGCCAGATTGCTGGATAGGCGGATAGATAGGGTGTGTAGAACGGAATTGAGCCATTGTCCAGCGAGTCCCAGTCTACAATAACGTTGCGAGGTCCTTAATGCGGCGTTATCCAGCCAAGTTTTGATAGGCAACGATGCAATTGTCACCACGCCATCTCTTCACGAACCAATTGCTCAACCGATGGAGACGACTTTTTAGACATTGTTCCCAATGCTCGACCGACTTGTTTGTTCACCGATGTTGCTGAATCGCGCCCGGGATTGAAAGCGGGGTCCTAGCCATGCCACCTGGATGCATAAACCTTGGTAGACTGCGGGGAAGCAGTACTACTTGCCCTTTCTGACATATTTAAAACCAACCTTGCTAACTGCCTAGGTGTTCGGTACCCACTCTCAAATCGCGTACTATGGTTGCAGCTATATCTTTTAGCAGTGGGTCCTCCAGAGCAGGGATACTGTAATATAGAAAAGATATAGTAAACTATAAGCTATATCTGAATAGGATAATAGTAAACCTTTTAAGGACTAAATAGTATTATTAATTATTAAGCTTATATTATCTTACCCTATTTTAAAACTAGGCTAAGAAGTCCCTACTACCAAAAGATAGGGCTGTAACCACAGTACAGTGCGCTTTGTATACCTTGATGTCCCCATACAGCAAAACATCATCACTCCATACGCAGCCAGACACATAAGGAAACAATATGTCTACGTTAGTAAAGGGAACGCCACGTCTCTGCTCCTGCCGTTTCAAATGTTCAGAGCAGTAACGAATGAGCCTCTTGTAACCGGGCCTCTTCTTTACATACTCACCCGCGGTCCCGTGCATATCCGCGAACGACTCCTCGAGCCATCCCGCAGGCGCATCGCGCATTGGCACTACCATCGCAATACTCAGGGTCTGCTTCATAATAGGGGTGCTCCGTCGTATTAAGCAAGCACTGAATCGGATCGCATTGAGAGTGGACGCCTCGTTGTCCCAGCAGGAGCCGAGATGTGGGCATGTATCCAAGTATGGCTACTGTGGCTGCAAGACATCGTAAGCGGGCTTGGTCGGAAAAACAATTTGAAGCAGGGAATGTGACTGATGACGGGTTTGCATCAGGTGCTCGGATGTATTAGCCGATTCTGCGTTTTCCCGCTTTGTTGGCGTCTAATAAATTGAGACAACTTAATCAAATAACAGAGCAATTCAATGGTTAACCAGAGCTAGATACCATCTCAAGCTGTCGTAATGCTCATTGACGTGTCTGTGTTTCCAGAGGAACTCCTCTGTTCTGCTTGGCGACGTTTCTCGTCTGCTACGAAGTTACCCATACCATCAATAACAGCTCCCCAGAATCCGTCGACCGGTTTTTGATCCACGTTGATGCCGGCTAGCGACCGATCCCCAAGTTTTGGTCGGCCAAGAAAATCGTCAATTAGGTAGGAAATGCCCCGGATTGTAGAGCAAGCAAGAGCCGAGGTAATCGCAGAGACGGTCATAAAGAAGCTACCTATATGGAGTAATGCAGGTTCGATGCCTAATGGTTTCGTGGCATGATCTATTATCCAGTCGTCGACCTTGTCGAGATAGTTGAGCACAGTGCCTGTGGTATCCGATAGCTCGTCGAGGTATTCAGAGAATCTTTCCTCCATCTGTGTCTGGAGGTCGTAAGGTTCGAATTGTTCGTACAGCCTGTCTCCAGCTACCATGGACAGCATCTGCTGCTTGGGGCTGGGAAAGGCAGATATGGGTAGGCCGGTAAACTCATTCCTCAGAGGGAACTCGATGAGCCTTGTTGTCACCGGACGAAGGTGTCCCCATTGCGCTGAGTACGTGAGACCTTCTTCCAGGTCTTCTGGATTCGGGGGATCATCCTCCACCTTAAAATGCAATAGTGCTGGATACCGGGTGGACCAGACCCCGCACAAAAACCCCGCAGTATCTCCACAGGTAGCGAAGTGAAAGCCGCTCTGGTTCAAGGTCGGATGAGCATGGACGTACTCCAGTACACTGTTGAAGGCCATGTCCCACGTATTAAATCCCGGGAACGCCAAATGAGAAAGGTACAGCCACTGTTCGCGGGGTTTTCGAGCATAGCTGCGACAAGAAGTGTCCCGCATGATGGTTCCAAGGTCTGCGTACTTGTCGATGCTGATGGTTTCATCATCGGGATCGCTGTATTCACGCGGAAGAACGAAGCCGAGTTTGTGTAACCAATCGTTGCTGTTGACTCTCACTAGGTGGAAGTCGTTGTAAGAGTCCATATACTCGCGAAATGTCGGCGCATCTCCTCCTACGCCCCAATCGCTGAGAAAGTCTTTCACCTCTTCTAGAAATTTGCCGGTAGTATCGTCAATGTGTCTTTGGTCCCAAAGCGCGTAGGAGATGCCATTCAGTGTGACGCTGAACATGGGGATTATGGTCAGCGGAAGCGTAAGGAAGAACAATCATATGAGGAGCCGCGTAGGCCATCTCAACGTTGCAATAAGAAGCCGCAACATTGCTGTAAGTCGCAAAGACGATGCTGCGCCGCGAGTATGAAATCTGCGCGATCTCTACCGAGGCCAAATTTGAGAATTAGGGGCTGTCCCTGTGACACTAGCCAATGAGAGCGCATAGGCACCAAGCTGACTAACTGTTTCGGACTTTGGCCCCCAAGTCTCGCGTATTTTGGCCTAAAACGATAAGCAACAATGATCTACCATGATTGCGGTCCTTAGTATTGCCAGTAGTAAAGACTTCCTATTAAAGCTGAATTATAATCAAAGGAGCCTACACTATTCTAAAAGAGCTAGGTTATTTCCTTTTTGAGTATATTATTTTCTATAAAGGAGTTTCTTTAATATTATAGTATCCTTGCTCTAGAGGATCTACTGGCAGTACTTATGGCTACAACCACAGTATACAATAGTGCACGCCCGTCGTGCGATTAAACGAACAAACACTGGAGCAGTGGTAGCAGTGATTGGGGAACATCATCTTCTGAAAAAGGATCATAAAATTTCAATATATTGGTATCGTAACACATGTCATAAGACCCGCCAACAAATAACGCCGTTCTACAATGCAATAATGCTAGAAGAAAAAAACTTACTTTAGTATGCAAAGCTCTCGGTATGGAGGTAGATGCCCTGTGCACCTGTTCCCTTGTGCACCGCTCGCTCATCACTCAACGAACAGACGTCTTGCTTCACGTCCCCCACCAAGCCTTGCGGTCCGCATACGACGACTGCCGATTCACCCCAGGCCTGTTCTAACGACCTTCTGATGATGTCTCTTGAACTCGGTCGTCCAGCAAACACAGAAATCGAAGGATGCACAATTGGCTTGATTCGTACACTTGATGGAGTAGACGATGTGTTGGATGTTGGCCGTATTACCAAATCTTGGTCGCTCGGTCCACAGCATGAACATGTCGTTTGGCTGTTGTCAGGTGACGTTTCATCAACGGTAGTTTTGCAACAGCATGTTCCATTGGGACCACAGGACTTCGCGTCTGTAGCTTTGACCTCAGTGATTTCGTCAAGAGCAATACCCAGTTTGCCTTTCTCGTCCAGCGAAGGTGACCGACTGCGGATCTCAGCCGGTCCATGCTGTGACTGCTTTGGAGCGGTGATCCTTGAAAGGATGCTCTTGTGTTCTTGGGTGAAGGTCTCGTCACAGGTTACGTAAATAGTAACCTCCAGCTTGATATGCCTTAAGTCGGTTTGCAAAGCTTGGAAAATAGAGTATATGGAGGAAAGCTGTTCAGCGAACCATCCAAGTTGGCCTCGGCTCTTGACAACCCATATAAACCGCACATGGCGGGTGACTGCACCTATTTGCGCTTCAAAGAGAGACTTCGTGACCTTTGTGGTGTTCGCATTTTCTTTCCATGCTTGTACAATATCCTTGAGGAGAGGCACGGTGAACGTGGCGCCTGTGCTACCAGCGAGTAGCACTACGCTATCGAATTGCCGCAGTGGTCGTAAAGTCCCGTATGGGCCTTCTATGGCCACTGCCTTGGTCCGTGATCTGTCCGACCTTGTAGGGAGCCCGTGATACTTCTCGGCGTGTTCGAAGAGATTTTTTGTTCCACCGGTTTCGGCTTTCACCAGGAATTCCATCCTTCCATCTTCTGGTATAGAGGCGATGGTGAAAGGGTGGCTCTGTAGCGGAATGATAGAGTGGCAAGACAGAAAGACATGCTGTCCTGGTGTCCAAGAAGTCGGCGGATCTCGTATGACGATCCGCGTGGTCTTGTGCGGCAATGGGGTAAACTCGGCTTTGCACGCCCAGAATCCAGACATCTGCCCATTCTTCCGTTGTCGAGGGTGGAACCAAGAGATGTTCAAATACATGATGCGCAAAGCACGAACAACGCGGTCAAGCCACCACAGAGCAATAGGTACCCAGATATACACGTGGACTTCCACGGGGGTATGGATGTAAACGAAGCCGATTAAGACTGCGAAAGAGATTAGATGTTGTAAAACGAACACCTCGTATGACCAGCCACGGATTGGAGACATGGAGCTGAGGACCATCCAGACGAGTACTGCCCAGGCCACGATGCCCTTCCACACAAGCGTGTTTTCCCTCAGCTGCGTCCCGATGTAGTTGTAGGGTGCCCAGTCGGCGAAGAAGTAGCCCATGTGGATTGTGGCAGTCAAAAGCAAACATCTAGCACACCACCGGTGCAACCAGTTGAGGCGCTCGTGGCTGACACCTGTCGCATAGCCGATAAGATTGTTCTTGCCAGCCAAAAGGAAAATGAGCGGGAATTGCGCAATGGTGACGAAGCCGCATCGGTATCCAATGTTCTCCCTCGACCATCTGTCGTTTAGGTCGAATCCATAGAAGCACAGAACGAGTAGGACTACGATGTTTGCGAGTACCAAGGAGACACGGCCTACAGTCGGCAATCGTAGGAAGCGGTTCTTGAAGGGTATTCGTACGGAAAAATTGGACGCTTCTCGCGTGAGAGCAAAAATGGTCCCAAACGACACCATCAACCATGATTTGGGTTTTGCAGGTTGCGCTGCGCCTGCTCGAGCGGATGCGAGCCTAGAAAAGATGAGCAATGTTCCCGGGAGATGGAATGATGCACATACCTCTGTCTGTAAAGGACGTTGTTGAAAGTATTGACCACCGTCGCGATGCCAATGGCAGTACCTACCACAGCCCAGTAGTACTTTGGGAATTCAACGAGAGGAGCCATGCCCCCCATGGACATGGAGCCCATGGCCACGCCTGACATATCCATGGTATCTGGTAATGCGCCACGCGCAGAATGCACAATCAATGTGTCAGAAGGCTGGATCGGAAGCAAAGCAAAGCACAGGACCACGGTGTGTCGTTTCGGCCTGTCCTTAGCGGGATGAAGTCTGTCAAGTAGGACAAGACGCAGTGTTGTTGCAACGCTGCCTGCTTTGTCTTGAATGGTCGGAGCTGCAAGTCCCCGCGATGATGGCCATGTACGACGAATGAAGCGACCTTTCTCGGTAGGAATTGATCCTCAATGAGCAGGTTGCTGCTGCGTGTGGAGGCGACGTCAGGGCCGTCGCATCCATCAACAGAGCAGAAGCTGGCGGTGGAGATGTCAGAAGAATCCGCCCAGTAGCCACAGCCCCGACGTAGCACATGCGGCGGACAGCTGTCGGTCGCCGCGGGCCTGGTATTCACTGCACGCGGCACATGTGGTCGAAGGGTGAATGGAGGGACGTTTGCCCGCTTGCGGCTAGCGCTGGCGTGTGCCCCTGTCAATATGCTAGTGTAACTTGCTCAAATGCACGCACAGAGCCGGCGCGACCGTGGCCTCGCCGCCACCACTGCAAGCAGCAGCATCATGCACCTGGCACAATGGGGTTCCAACAGCAAAGGCTCGTGTACACCTGTGCCACTCACAGAAGCAGCGCGTGCATCACAATCTCGCTGCATCGAGTTGGCAGAACAAGCTATCGCGAGTCCCTTACCTTGCACGCTTCAGCCTTCCTCTTGTCTTTCCTTGACTGTCGCGAGATTTCCCGCCATCGCCCTCGCCTATCCACTATCGTTCGTGCATTCATGCGCGAGCCTTGCCTGGCGTCTTCTACAGCAAGCCAAGCTCGTCTTGACACTTTGGTCC
Organism: Karstenula rhodostoma CBS 690.94; assembly: GCA_010093485.1. Classification (NCBI taxonomy): domain Eukaryota; kingdom Fungi; phylum Ascomycota; class Dothideomycetes; order Pleosporales; family Didymosphaeriaceae; genus Karstenula; species Karstenula rhodostoma. The sequence continues at coordinate 1,397,022 of MU001497.1, read as the reverse complement.
TCGACTTCATAAGCGCCCCGCCTGCCCGCCCGTGATCGTTCCGCCGACCCAATACTTTCATCTACCTAATCCGAACAATCCGCACGCCGAAACGCTTACCATCACAATGGTCGCCCACGAGGGTCACGATATGGCATCCATGGGGGGTATGGACATGGACGGGACGAGCAGTGGCTCCTCAATGTCCATGGGAATGCCCATGTCCTTCTTCACATCAACGACAACACCGCTGTATTCCGAGGCTTGGACACCGGCGAGCGCTGGCGCATACGCGGGAACTTGCATCTTCCTCATCATCCTTGCCATCCTTCTCCGAGCGCTTTTGACCGCCAAAACCTTCCTCGAGTACAGGGCTCTCCAGAGCGCCATGAAGCGAAGATATGTTGTCACGGCAGATCAGCAAACGGCGACAGACAAGGCTTTCAACGATGCAAACTCCATGACTGGCATCCTCACAACCAACGGGCTGCAAGAGAACGTAAGGATCGTCGAGGCTCCTGCGAGACACGTGCAGCCCTTCCGGTTCAGCGTCGATCTTCCACGAGCTGCCATCATGACAGTGGCGGCGGGCGTTGGCTACCTTCTGTGAGTGGCACTGTGGGACATTGATCCACTTTAGCTGACTGTTTGCCAGCATGTTAGCCGTCATGACCTACAATGTCGGCTATTTCCTTTCAGTTCTGGCTGGTGCTTTCATTGGAGAGTTGGCGTTGGGCAGGTTCAACCAAGGCGCCATGTCCATGTAGTATCTCATATTTCATATCTCACAAGAGCGTGCAACAACTTGGCACTGTCCACGCACGTTGGTAATGCGGGGAATAGAGTAGCTGCAGGGTTCAGCCTTGGTCCGATTGTGCATACATGCAATACATCGGATCCCAGGCATAGCAAGCCTCCCACCCCATGCGAGCAATGTGATCACAAGGAGAGTTTGTTAGTGCGCGGGTGCACTGAGGAACTGCACCTAGTACCTGGTGGTGCAGCGACCCCCAGGTCCGAAAGAGAGGAGACCCGCGAGCCCGGCCGCCACTTCCGTTAACCAAAGCTTGTACTTTATCAGCCCCGTCCCGCCGTCCAGAGTTGTGACTGAGTGCATGGCAGTGGCAGTACTGCAGTGGAGAGCAAGATTGAGAAATACCGTGAATTGGTTGTAGCTCCTCGGGTGGGCCCTTGCTGATCTCGCGCTAGGTGTCCCGCAACTTGCTCAATTGCTCTCAGTCTAGGCGTTGGCACCCAACATGGCTTTGTCAATGTACCACCTGCTATTGTAGTCTAGCGGCGGAGCAAGATCAAACAAGCTCATAATGGCTTGACGCGAGCGCGCGCGCCACGCGAGGTGCATGGTCGGAATGAGCATGGCATGGGGAGAGACAATAACTAAGGTCCACGCCCAGCTTCGACCTTCACTGCGAGCTCCAACCATTTTCGCCTCGCTTTCATTCTTCCTTTGCAGTACCCCCACGATATCCCACGCCGGTCCCATCACCAGCTTCAGGATGCTCTTCAACGCCCTCACTCTTCTCGCCGCACTGCCGCTCGCCTCGGCCCACTTCCTCCTCACCTGGCCCGACAGGCGCGGATTCGATGATGACAAGGCAACGGGCGGTCCTTGCGGCGGCTTCGACACTCCGAGCAGTAACCGCACCGAGTTCCCGCTTTCCGGTGCTCCTGTTCAACTGGATATGCACCACACGCAAACCAAAGTGGCTGTATACCTTGCGCTCGGCAACAACCCCAGTGCTGATGACTTCACCATCACTCTGGTCCCGACCCTCTCTGAGGAGGGCCCCAGTAACTTCTGCTTTGGCTCAGTCAACATTCCATCAAACCTCAACATCTCCGCGGGCACCAATGGCACATTGCAAGTGGTGAGCAATGGCGATCCCATTGGCGGACTGTACCAGGTGAGCCAAGCACGCGGTCGTCTTGCGGAGCCGCCGTTGTTAACATTACGCAGTGCGCCGATGTCACTTTTGTCAACACTACGCTCTCCGAATCAGACTACAAGAGCCACTGCCAAAACAGCACGGGCGTCAAAGTCACGCAGGAGAACATGGCAGGCCAGCCCAATGGGACCACCTCAGGAGGCTCCTCGCCCTCTTCCCCAAGTAGCTCCCCGAGCTCGACACCGGGCGCTGCCGCTCACGCGACAGCTGGCGCGTGGGTCATGGGTGCCGCGGGCATGGCTGCGTTTGCTTTGCTGTAAGGATACAGGGAAAAGGGCGCGTGTGTATAGACGGTCGTTCCAATGATACCATGATCTTCTCTTTCATCCTTGAGTGTGCTCTTCACCGATGCTCGCCCGTGCTCGTGACTTTTACATAAAGAAGATTTGCGTGGATGTGATTGGTCAATGTATGGACTGGCAGCTTTCAATTCACTGCGATACATTCCGAGCGCACACGACAGATGTTGGACGTGAAAGAGAACCATGCAGTCGTTACCAGCCCATAACAATGACCGATGGGGGTCGCAAGCCTGACATACCGTGAGTGAGGAAAATCGCCCACGACGCTCAAGCGAGGCCACATTCGGAGCCTCGGCGCTTTTTCTCCGTTCACGCGCTTCCACTCCATCACCAAAGCACACCCGCGCAGCCTCCACCCAGCAGCCCGAATCCCGTACGTATATCCTTCCTCGCACGCCTCGCGGATACACGCCCAGTCTCACGAGGTTATTTTCGACCAGCCGCTGACGTAGCCCGCGCAGTGATTCCGCCGTGACCTCGAATTTCTCTCCTCACCGCAAATATGGATCAAGCAAAGCTGGCGCGCATGCAGCAGTCGGTGCGCATTGGTACGTCTCCTCCGCCTCGGCGTGAAGCCACGCTATCCCGCGGGCAAACTGCTGTGCTGTTCCGCAGACTGGCGAGCTGACATGCGACACAGGGTAAGCCCTCATCTTTTCTCCAGCTCGTCCGGCCGCACGACCCCGCCATTGAATATGTGCCCCCCACCGAGCCAGCCCGCCCCCGCTGCTGACACGACTTCGGATGGGATGTTGCAAATATACATGTGGACAAAGCTAACCACGGCGAAACAGTGGCAAGGGCACCCCGCGAAGGAAGGTCAAGAAGGTGCACAAGAGCGCCGGCACCGACGACAAGAAGCTCCAGGGCGCGCTCAAGAAGCTCAACGTCCAGCCCATCCAGGCCATTGAAGAGGTCAACATGTTCAAGACCGATGGAAACGTGATCCACTTCTCGGCACCAAAGGGTATGCTCGCCCCCGCCGTAGCCGGAGTCGAGGAACACGCTGCGTGCATTGATTGCATGCAGGCGCCCGTGGTCCTCGACCTCCAATCCGGCTGCCTCTGCACTCTGGATCCTCCGCTAACACGAACCGCTAGTCCACGCCTCTGTGCCCTCCAACACCTTCGCCATCTACGGCAACGGCGAAGACAAGGAGCTCACCGAGCTCGTCCCCGGTATCCTCAACCAGCTCGGCCCCGACTCGCTGGCGTCGCTGCGCAAGCTCGCCGAGAGCTACCAGAGCATGCAGAAGGACAAGGGCGAGGACGACAAGAAGGACGACGACGACGATGATGATGATATCCCCGACCTCGTTGCTGGCGACAACTTCGAGTCCAAGACCGAGGTTGAGTAAGTTGCTCGTCGAGCACGGAGGACGCATCTGTAGTACCATACTATATCGAGCTAGTTGGGATATAGCGCAATGTGGGCTACTACTATGTATGTGATACGGATGACTGTGGATACGGCCTACTTCCATTCCTCTTCCAGTTGGCCCTCGTGGCCAATCTCATGTCGCATACGGGCCGGGCTGGCGTTTATTATGAAACATATAGTATGGAAAAGTCCGAGCAATGATCCATTTGACAAGCCTGTCGTGTGACTTGGTGACTTGGCTGTGACGGTGCTTGCCTCGCAGTGGGAGGGCAGCGTTCCCACGAGCCCACCAACTGTGCGTGCAACTGGCTACATGGTTTGGTCCTTGTGCGGAACCTGCATGCTTGGACGAATACGGCTCATAATGGCCATGCTCCCTCCTCAAAAGGTGCATTCGCTGCCGCCTCGGTATGACCAATCCAACAAAATCATCTCCTGGCATGCTAGCAAAAGGCGGAATTACTGCACATTCACAGTCACCGACACGGACTAGCCTCAGGGGTCGTTTCAAAGCGTATCTGCTTTTGTTGTTCGGACGTGGTGCCAACGCTTGGTCATCACGCCTGGAGCAGCCGGAACGGATCTCCCAGGCTTCCGACATTGGTTGCCTTCCCCAGCACATTGCTAATCTTCCGCCCGGAGGCGCAGTAGCTTACACAATACGGCCTGGTCATGCCTGCGGCTCCAACCCCAAGATGCACAAAAGTATATATCCAGCACACGACATCCTCCAGAAATCATCGTTGCACGAGTGCTGGTCCTAGCGTCACGACTCGTTCGTTCGGATCCCCGACTTCTGCCCCTACTTCAACTCGTTTCGTCCCCGAGCGCGTTTATCGTGCCTTGACTCGCTCTTCCTGCCCTTCGACACGCTTTGTATTCCTTCGCCCTTCCCTCTTCCTCTTGTCCTCTTCAATTCCACTTTGGTTGTGATACCCAACAGCGCCATGTCTACAGAAACCATCCTCGTTCTCGGCGGCGCTTTCGCGGGCATGAGCGCCGCCCACTACGCTCTAAAACACGTTATTCCCCAGCTTCCCAAGAAAGATGGCTCCACTTACAATGTCATGGTCGTCAATCCCTCGAAGGATTTCTTCTGGAGAATCGCCGGTCCAAGAGTCGCTGCTTCGAAGGATCTTATGCCCTACCACAAGCTATTCTACCCCATCGAGCCAGCATTCGCCTACGCAAAAGACAAGTTTACCTTTGTGCAAGGCAAGGCAACGCACGTCGATCCCGCCGGACAGACGGTCTCTGTAGAGACGGTCAGCGGAGAACAGAAGAGCATTCCGTATGCCGCATTGGTCATTGCCACAGGATTTTCGACACCTACTCCACTTTTTACTCAGACGACGGATCGTACCGCCCTGGAGGCAACGTATGATGCATTCCACTCTGAACTCAAAAATGCAAAGACCGTGGTAATTGGCGGTGCGGGGCCCGTGGGCGTCGAGACGGCCGGCGAGATAGCCGAATTCCTCAACGGAAAACCAGGCCTGATGGCTTCTGCACCCAAGAACCCCAAAGCGAATGTTACAATCATCAGTGCGGAGAAAAAGATGTTGCCCGTCCTGCGCGAGTCGATATCTAAGCAAGCCGAAAAGTATCTCAAGCGGGTTGGCGCAGACGTGATCTACAACACTAAGGTCGTCTCTGCCACCAAGGCCAGCGAAGACGCGAAGACCACGGTCCAACTTTCGGACGGCAAGACCATTGAGGCAGACATCTATATCGACGCTACAGGCATCCGTCCCAACACCAGCTTCCTTCCCAAAGAATGGCTCGACAACCGGAACCGCGTCTCCTGCAATGCCAAGACACTCCGCGTCGAGGCCGCAGGCCCGCGCGTCTACGTTGTGGGAGACTGTGGTTCCTACACACGTGGAGGAGTTATGGACCAGTACGACGCTATCCCTGTTGCTATGACCAATCTTCGCACAGACCTTGTTGCTCATCTTTCTGGCCAGGCGCCTGGTCCAGACAGGCACTACGAGGCCAATTTGAAGGAGCAGCAGCTTGTGCCGATTGGCACGTCCAAGGGTGTAGGGGCTGCCAACGGCATGGCCCTGCCGAGTTTGATGGTCTGGGGCATCAAAGGAAGAGATTACATGATAAACATGTTGGTGGAGGGTCATATGAACGGAAAGACGTATGAGAAGGAGAGCAAGTGGAAGCCTCAGCCAGTTGTCGCGGCTGGTCAGATGGGTATGAGTCGGGGCTAGAGAAGAGTGGTGGTTCATTGTGTTCGTCCTTGTCTTGGTGGTGGAGGTAATGCACGTTTTGTTCCCGCCGTGGATCAAGAAAATACCCTAAGGGAGAATTTTAGTAAAGTATGTTTTAGTGGCAATATTTCGGTCCGTTCCATTTTTGTAGCGAGTTGAAAGTCTACCCTGAGCTCGTAATATGCTGTCATGTGCAACCGCATTCTTACCTTCTCTCCTAAACTGATCTACGCTTGCCTAGATGTTCGTCGGAATTATCAAGTAGATCAGTTGAGACCTTCGCAACCATGAAATGCTTAGCAGTCCCCTTCGCCGATACCGCTAACCTCTCCATGTTGGTGTGAACCACCATGGGTATCTGCACAACCCGTTCCTGATTCCAGAGACGAGCAAAAAAGCAAGGTTGTTGAGCAAAAATTGAGCTACCAAATTTCACCATCCGATCCTAGGTTTACACAACTTTCTGAAAATGGGGAACTCACTTCGCAACCGTCCTGCCCCAAGCTCATTCGATCGTCGTGTTACCTACTTAAAAACCACTACCAAGGCACCCTGTACCCTCTACGGGATACAACATCCTTTTCCCTCTTTTGGCGACCTACGCAACCTTGCAAGTCCAAATTCAACCCTCCCTCCATTGTGGTCAACCCATCTTAGGACATGTTACCACAAGCTAGACGACATCCAATTCTCAAAGCAAAGGACAAGTGGATAAGGGGTTCGGACCGATACATCGAGCGACTGAGGCAGCAAGAAGACCTGAAGATAGAGGAAGGAAACCTGAAGTTCCAGGAAGGATATTCGATGGCCAGGGAAGTCCTGGGAAAGCTACAGCAACTACTTTCAAATCTGTTGGCGGATGCGGCCACTCAGCATCCAGATACCACACCAAAAGACATCGAGCTCGTCATGCAGAACGCGAATGTGGAGAGAGAGACAGCTATCACAACTCTTAGGGAGAACGACAACGGTTATATTAATGCCATCCTAGCGCTTATACCAGACTGGTAGTACTTGAGGCTTGTAACGCGTTACGACCGTGCTTATGAGAAAATAGTGAATTTACCCACTTATAGAGCTGCGTTAAGTTACCTCGAGAGCAATAATAGTAACATTTACCAATAATTGAGAGTATTAAAAATGTTGCAAGTCAAACTGGTTGACAGTGGGACGGGCCACAAGGTGAAGGCGTCTGGCAGTAGAGTAGTAAAGGCATGATGTGTTATGTGTAACTAACTCGCTTGAAAGTCTTCAATGTATAAGAAGTGAGCCTTCAATATGTATGTTGCTGTATAGGAACCCATTCGCAAACTGATATCACCGAGTTTTATTTGTGCATCTCCAAACCCCTACCACCGACTCTTTAACCACTTCCATGCGCGAAAACACCGCCACACCCCGCCCCTGCTACCACTTCCCCGCCCTCGAGTCCACGTAGGATACTGCGCCACACCTCCGCAGCCTACCCAGGTCTCCGGCCCGCACGTAGCCACGGGCCCGACGTGCACTGAAGCCACAAGTGAGACATATAAATTTCACTCTCACTCACCGTGCAACTTCTCCAAGTCTCTGCACGCCCGCCCTCAACTAAAGTAACCTGGCCGATTAACGTCTACCTACACGCCACTTCAAAAACATACAAGCAAAACTCAACCAGCCTTCGTACGCACGTCATCCCAGACAAGTTCCGCGCCTACATAGGAGTCGCTCGGAAAATGGCACGAGGCAACAACAGTGGTAGAGCGCGAAAGGCGGAGCGATCGCAACAGCACGTCTTGCCCAAGGGTCTCAAGCATCCGGATCCACCATTCGATACAGACACGGCTGCGGCTGCTTTAATTGGATTGATGTGCTTGGGATTCGCGCTGGTCTGGTGGTTTGCCAGATAGCAGCAAACTATTGTAGGTATTCAATATCAGCGTAGTCAAGATGCGCTTCTTCACTAAGAATTTTCTGACAGTGTCTTTTCGGGCCTATGGGTTTAACGGAGACCTGATAGAGATCATCTCTCTGGGATTGTAACATGACGATTTGCGTGTGGGCATGGTGCTATCGCACGGAGGCGTTGGATGGTTCAAGATGAGACACGCGGTTTATGGTCAGAGCAACACATAAGAGAAACTGGTTTCGCCTGCTTTGAATTTCACAACAGCATGTCTCATGTACATGGCCCTTCAACGTACCATACTGTCCTTCTAATACAAATACATGACCACTTCCAATGTATCACCCTTCCCTGTCACCCTCACCTCGATAGCACACAGCTTCTTTCAAGGCTCTTCAACTTATGTACCAATCACGCACGTCTGCAAATGCCTGAGAAGTTACACTGCCACTGCTCAACTCAACCTTCACTATGTCTACGAGCAAAGCCCTCGAGGAACTCCAAACCGTTTCCCCGCCCAGTCACGACCCGATGCGCAACACGAACCCTTCTAAGCTTGCCAGAGTACTTAAACACAAGGCTTTACGCACCCCTGGTAAGATCGAACTATTGTTGTCGCCGTCTTCGAACCGACTCCCTCCTCTAACACCTCCAGCAACCGAGAAGCCGTACCGTGAGACAGCCCCAACCACCGCAGCAAAGTCTACAAATAGAAAAACATCAGAGGATTACGGACCAGACAAGCCGGAACAGCCGGGGACCTCCGCAAGCTCAACATATGTACTTGACGAAGCCAAGGCCGCCGCGAATGACGATCTCACACGTCGGCGGGGCCGGGCCAGGGAGCAAATGACCGCACTGCGCAACGAGAGGAAGGCAATGAAGGACGGAAGAGGATCGGGAATTGGAGTGGTCGTCGCTGTGGCTGTTCTAGTTTTGACGATCGCAGTGGTGGTGTATATTGTCGCGGTGAAGCATGCACAATATGCCAGGCTCGGCAAGATTGACTAGCTGTGCAGGAGAAGCGAAGACTCTGGTTGGTGGGATTATTAACGCTGCATTGGAGAGTATTTCAGACTGTTAGCATTGCATCATGCGAGTGGGATAGCGCGTGCTAGATATAGCATTCATATCTTATTAGCACTCGGCAGGAAGTCTGGGTGACATGTGGTCTACAGCTTCGTACTCGAGGAGACCCTACACGCCTAAGCGCCAGCTCATGGCCTCATTGCCACGTAGCAACTCACATGTGCTTGTGAAAGAAGTCCAAGACCAGCTTGTAACCCCGCTCATACTCCTTCTTGACTTTGTCCTGCTCCAAGTCACCTCGCGCCGCCATGAAACCATGTACCTGGAGAAATGTTAGTTTGAATTTTACAGCACTACGATGGATCGCAGGTAGACTTGCCTGATCCGGGAACCATTCCACAATGTTCGGTGTCTTGATGTTTTTCTGCCACTTCTCTACCTCGCCCTTGTCCTCATCCATGCTGGGCAACATGGCATAGGGAATCACAACGCCCTTCGCATCATCGCCCGCAACCATGGCCGGATGTGCCGCGGCCGCGACCTTGAACAGCGTACCGTCGAAACTGCTCAGGTTGACGATCTTGCCGCCCCAGCAGAAACCAATAATTCCCCAATCTTCGACACCCTTGCTCTTCTTCAGCTCATCAATGACCTTGGGGATGCGTTCCAGGGTCTTGGGCGGTGCAGCGGCAGTCTCGAAGAATTTGCCGAGCTTGGCACCCTTCTCATCGTTGTCTGGGGGGTACCAGGAGATGTCGGCGGGCTTGCCGTCGAAGAAGTCGGGGATGAAGACCTGGTAGGGGTGGTCCTTGTCGGTGTGAGCGAGAATGTCGGCGCCTTGGATTGTCTGGGGAAAGAATCCAAAGATGTCGTATATGACTCTGTTTGTCGGGTCAGTTAACTAAGCACTGTTATTCCGGTGGACTGCTTTACAAGATCCCTCGTTTGGCGTCTTTTGGTCCAGTGGCATCTGTTCCTTGTAAGTAAGCACTGGCTAGTATAGCGATTGTGAGGTCACGCACAGGTCTTCATGCCCTGCACCTCAATGTATTCTCCTTTCTGTTGATAGCCGTTGCTGACCACAGCAGGTGTGTTGCAGCCTGCACTGGGTCAGTGGGTTCCACATTGGCTCATTCATTATGCATACAGGCCTGCGACTGTGTGGATTCGGTAGACATGCTGACAGTGTGTCGCAACGCGAGTCGTATCTTTGGCGTGTGTCTGGTCGCGATTGGAGCTCGTGTCAAAGTGGATAGAAAAGGTCGGAAGGTCCTGCAGCGGAGTGGAGGAATGAGAAGATGCATTCTGCTTCGAATGATCATCCAAGAGCTGCTCGCCGGATCTGTCGCCCAAGGTGGGGCTGGCGACATGATGTCACGGCTGGCGGCGGGGTAGCTCCGGCCAACGAGCGTTCACCGCACCTCCGAGACATGCAAGGCCAAACTCTTAATATCGGATCGATCTTGAACAACCGACGAAGATCGAGATCCCGATGCAAAGGGCCACACAAGCACAGCAACCCAGCGTCATCGTCACTGCAGGATTCGGAAATTGAACAGCATGTCGTTGATCTTCGACGTGAAATATAAGCGATATACTAACAGTGATCCCACCAACGCCCTTCCATGTCCACCCGTAAGCAACGAAAGATGGGTTATAAAGTGACAAAGAAATACCAAGACGATGCAATGCCGCTGAGAAGATGACATAGGGAAGAGATAATCGGGCAGGACGCAACATGCGACATGGAAATGTGCAGCTGCTTGTTCATCCTCGTCCTCGTCTCCGCGCACCTCGGTGCAGACATCCGTACTCCTTTCTTATGCAATCCATCCAACCCACCCCTGATTGCCTCTGCTCTCGCACTTCCATCCTCCCAAGCCGATCGTGATCCATCATATCGTATTAGGGCGTTTCGAAAGCAACGCCTGAACCAAAAATCGCCTTCTTGCTGGATATATGAACGCCAAGTGCATGTGCAGTAAACAAAAGGGGTATTGCAAATGACAATCCTTACCTTTGGTAGCAGTAGCAACACTCCATCTGTTTCATCACATGACCAACTTCTTGGTCTTCACGATGAAGGGGCTAGGCATCTCGTCGCACTCCTCCGGGTTCCACACAACAGCCGGCTTCAATTCCCTGGCCGTGACCGCGCTTCTCGCCTTCATGGGGCTCTTAATCCCCGTCCGCATGCCGCGTTTGCCTTCGTCCTCGCTCAAAGCCTGAGGAATCCCACGCGCTTGCTGGAGTTCCACGAGTGTCCGGCCTAGCGGGCGAGCCCCGTTCGATGGCGTCTTCTTCTTGAGCATGCCAGAAGTCTCAGCTGGCTTTGCCGCTCTACGGACAGGGCTGCTGGTCTCCGGCTTTGAACGCGCGCGGGCAGGCGAGGTGGCTACGATGGGCACGGTTGAGTGCGGACGGGGTTTCTGGCCGTTGGGTGCCAATGATGGTGCGGTTGCGAGGCGTGCTGTCGGCCGTAGCAAAGGCTTCTGGGCGCCTGCGAGAGACTTGAAGGGGTCTTCGTTAGATTTGCGGCCGCCTGAACCGCTACGCGAACGAGTTGGCGATGGAAGGGCGGGAATATCGTCGTCGTCCAGGTCGGCGTTCCAATCATCATCAGTTGGTGATGGCGGGACCTCGCCTTCCCATCTCTTTGCTGCTTCCTTTGCTGCTGCAAAAATGTTCTTACTTGAGTGCCTCTCGCGACGAGGGGACAAGGAGAGTCCGCTAACTGCGAGGGATGCCGGTGCGGGAGATGGCTCACCCATCTGAACATCCATGGGCGAGGGTGGTGGTTGGCTGACAGGTCCTGCCATGGTCCTGGCCCGGGTGAGTGGCGCTCGAGACCTCTTCTTTGGTAGTTGGTTTCCAATGGGAACTCGAGCTTCTTGTGTAACACCGAGAACATCGTCTATCGAATCATCGATTGAGAGAGAAGAAATGTCGGTAGCGCTATTCCAATCAGAGTTTGTGCCTGATGTGCTGATCGAGTCGCCATTAGCAGGGAATATAACAGCCGGCTCTGTGGACTGTGTTGGTGTGTTTGAGCGAGGAGCAAGCTTCGGCGACGTGCTTGGGCGAGCCGGGTACTTCTTCAATGCCCGCTCGACCTGTGCCTTGACTTCGGCCTCGAATGTGTCCTGCAGCTTCTTGAACTCGATCTGGTATCTCCGCTCGACCTCGTGTTTTACTCGTTTTTCGATCTCCAATTGCGCCTTCACCTCCCACTCTCGTCTGAGCTGGTCATTGATATCTTTGCGCATGTTGATGACCTTGGTGTCGAAAGCCTTCTCCCTCTGGATCAATTTCATCTCTTGGTCCTTCAATTCCTGGCTGATCTTGACCACTTCTTGCTCTTTGCGCATTAGCTTCACGATGGGCAGATTCAACAACTGCGCTGTGTCTGGCCGGTTCGTGGGCGAGACCTGAAGGCACGACGCAATAACCTTGTTGAGCTCTGGGGAATACACGGCAGGGATGGGTGGATAACGCCCCATGCGGATCTTCTGGATGAGGTCGAGATGAGTCCTCGCATTGAAGGGCGGCTGCTTTGCGCACATCTCGTATATTATGCAGCCGAGCGCCCAAATGTCAGAGTGGGGTCCGTATTGCTCCGCCTTGCATATTTCAGGCGACATGTAAAAGGGGGTACCGACGTATGTGGAAGCAAAATCGTGGGACTGGAGTATCTTGGAGAGACCAAAATCACCGAGCTTGACGGAGTTGTCGTGGCCGAGAAAGACTGGGCAGCGTTAGTTGCGCTCCTGACACGAAGTTTGGTGTGCAAAGACTGACTGTTTTCAGGCTTCAGATCCCGGTGCAGGATCATGGGCCTTCCATTGCGGTCCCGGACAGGCTTCGCATCCGCGCCGAGACCCATGACATTCTGACCCGCTGGCGGCGGGTCCTGGCCGTAGTGGCAGCGGTAGAGTGCGTTCACGATCTGCGAGAATATGGACCAGACAAACTCCTCTTCGGCGAACTGGTTCTTGTTCTTCAGGTTCTGGATGACGCGACCGAGGTCGCCGTTGCCACAGTATTCCATGTAGAGGTGCAAGTCCTGCGAGGCCTTCAGGTGTTCGCGCTCGTAATAGCGGACGATGTTGGGGTGGACGAGCTCCTTGAGAATCGACAGCTCGGCCTGCAGCTGTTCCTTTTCTTTTTGCGACATCTTGGAGTAGGAGATTTCTTTCCGGCAGAGGATCTACAAAAACAATCAGCCCAGGGCGCGCGAGCGTGGTGCGACGACACGTACATAGCCGTCGGTCTTGCGCTTGACCTTGCGGATGATGCCGAACGAGCCATGGCCTGCGACGGGTCAGTATGCGGGAGGGCGCGGCGTGGTGTGAGCAGCAGTACCGATCTTTTCCAGGACCTCGTATTTGTCGTCCTCGGGCATGATGAATGTAGGTATGCTATATCATCAATTGATGCAGCGAGGGTATTATTATTGCGTGAGGCTGTGTGTTAGTATGGGTGTGAGGGAGGAGGCAGCTGATTGCAGGATGGGACGCATCGAAGGGCGGCGGTCGGCCCAGGTGATTGCCCAGGCCGTGTTGGGGCCCTCTGTTTACGGCCGTCGCTAGTAGCAACGCCGCGCACGGAGCCTCTTCGCTTGCGCCCACGCAGACAAAAACGCCGACGCCACGCCGACGTCATCCGCATCGCATCTGATCTGATCCTGGATCTAATCTAATCCGATCTAATCTAATCTAATCTAATCGCCGAGGATCGCCGCAGTGCATCGCGCCCGCCGCCGTGCACCCACCATGGCTGCTGTTGCTGTTGCTGTTGCTGTTGCTGCTGCTATTTCTACTTCCACTTCTACTTCACCTTGCCACCATGGACACCAAGAAGAAGTTTGAGCTGGAGCGGGCGCTCGCCACCGAGAGCCAGGCCGTCTCCGCGGGCAAGCTCAAGGACGACAACCCGCTCGACACCACCGAGACATTCCGCCAGTTCTGCGAAGCGTGTCGGCGGGGCGACCTCAAGGTGTGCCAGGAAATGATCCAGGCGGGTGTCAATGTCAACGCCCGCGACAGGCATGACTACACGCCGCTGATCCTGGTAAGCCATCCCAGAATCACCCTCGTCGCATTCCTGGCCATCGTCTGCGACGCTGCTATGTGCCGTGCACCATGGTAACCGCGCCTCTACAAGGCTAGCCTATGCGGACACTACGAGGTCATACAGCTGCTTCTGGAAAACGGCGCGCTGTGTGAACGGGACACCTTCCAGGGCGAGCGGTGTCTGTACAACGCCCTGAACGACCGAATACGCAACCTCCTGCTTTCCTACGACTACGCCAAATCCTCAAACCCTCTGCAGCCGCTTGCCGCTCACATCACCTCCCTCCTTACGCGACCCGAACCCGCGACAGCCGATCTTGCCATCGAGGCATACGACCAAAGCTTCCATGTGCACAAGTTTCTCCTCGCAGCTCGCTCCCCATACTTTGCGAAGAAGCTGCGCGCAGCACCAAGCACTTCGACATGGGCCTTGCCACAAAACATACCCAGCCGATCGCTAGGAACCGCATTGCAGTATCTGTATTTCTCAGAGGTATCCATGCGGAGGGCAATGCATGGACTGAACGACGAAGAAGAGACCCTCGTCGTCAAGGGCATCGATAAAATCGGACGGCAATTGGAAATGGACAGGCTATTTGATCACATTACAGAAGTAGCAGATCGGCGGTTGCTTCGCCAGAAGCGAGCAGAAGAGCTGATTCGCGGTCGAGATCAGCTTGAGACATGGTTTAATGAGAATGTGCTGCAGAACAAGGTCCAAGTCGAAACAGCCAATGTGGACAACCTCAAGTGGAATCGGGATAACTCCATCTACGCCGATATTCTGCTTCGAGCAGACGACGCTGAAGAGGACTACGAATCTGATGAGACGGATGCTGCCTCCCCTGCTCCCTCGGGGTCCTCAACACCACCCGCGCGCAGTATATTGGGACTCCCAGTCAAATCTCGCTCTCCATCCCGTTCTCGCAAGCCACGCAAATCAACCATCTATCCTGCGCACAAGGCCATGCTGCTCCGCTCAGAATACTTCTCTACCATGCTGAACTCACCCTTTCGCGAAGCTCAACAGACCCCCTATCTCCAGATCGTCACCCTCGACTGCTCTCCCAGGGTCCTCGAGACTGTCCTCACCTTCCTCTACACTGAACGCTCCGACTTTGGCCTCGATGTCGCCATCGACGTGCTTTTCACGGCAGACCAGCTCTTCATTGAGAAACTGAAGCAACGCGCCGCGCTCATCATCTCTACGCTTGGAAACGGAAATTCCTCGACAGTGGAAAGCGAGAATCCCAGAGGCGAGACAGACGCCGAAGAAGTCATCGATATCTACGAAGTCATCAGGGCGGGCTGGGATACACGCGTACAGCGTTTAGAGGAGTTCGGAGCTCGATACATTGCCTACCGGTTAGAGAGCTACATCGACACCCTCGAGTTTGCCGAGATTGTGCAAGAGTCTGCTCGTAGAGTCAAGGGACGTCAGGAAACTGATACGATCGAGCTCGTGGACGATATCCGCTATTATCTGTCTGACCGGTTCCGGCTGCGCTTCGAGGACAGTGGGCTCGAAGAGATGATGGAGCAGAGGGGGGATGCAGATTCCACTGCCGAGGCGATGGAGGGTCTCGGTGTTCAGAACGAAGATATAGATGTGGAGAAGAATGATAGGCCGTTGGGGAAGGAGATCGAAGAGCAGTTTGCTGTGGGAGCCATCCGCACGTTAGATGGAGAGATTGCAGGTGATGAATTTGCGCAGGATGCGATGAACTATCAGATCCTATTGGGAAAGATTGACCAGTTATTGGAGAATCTGAACCTGGATGCTTAGTTTATAGGCTAAAGTGTGTATCGATCGGTATAGATGCGAGACTGCGATAGACTATACACAGGGCATGTGGACGAATACTAAAGTAGATGTGGTTTACCAGAACGCGCTTCTTGAGGTTGATTTGCAGCCACATGCTAGATCATTTTGTCCACTACGACCCAAGCCCTCTCTCGTTGTGCATGTGGGATCTCACATGGTACTATGACCCCGTCTGGTGGCACTTTTCGCTGTGTAGGGGCTTCTTGGATAAACCAACAAGCTCGGGTCCAGCCTCGAGAGCTATACGCAGCTAAGCTCCTTCAAAATATGGTGTATCTATGTCACCAGCATGAGGTGGCGACAACCTTGAACGAATCAGCCGCGCATGTACAACGACCAAGCCGATGAGCATTGGCTGTGTGCATGGCGCTCGGTGTTCCTCTTGCGAAGGAGTTGCGCCTGGAGTCATTGCCAGTTCTCTTGTCGTCAGATTTTGCCTCACTCCTAACCCTTTCAAGGCTTCGTATTAGTGGCCTTTTCCACCTCTGCCCAACGGTCTACGGCCCGCTTCACCAATCCTTTCATCGCGTCCCGGTCCACTACGTCGCCGCCGCTTTTCTCCAAGCTCTTCAAGATGCCGTCTTTCGTTCCCTTGTTGCCCACAGTGCAATCCACAACCACGCAGACGCTTTCCCGGCACACAGTCTCCTCGAATGCATCCGGGTCGCTGAGCACCCAATCGGCCTCTTCCGCTTCGCCGCTCTCATTCCAATCATGCTTACCCTCGAATACAGCAAATGTCGAGGGGACAGGCAGTCCGCGGAGGGTCAGCGAATGCGCCTCGGACGGGTCATCGGAGCATAGTATAGTCTCAAGGTCTTCGTCCCAAAAGGCGTGCGGGATGACGCTATTTTTTAGGGCAGCGAGGATAGCGGCCCAGGCAGCGTCGAAAGCATTGCCGTCGATGCTGATGTAAAAAATGTCAATGTAGAGCACCCAGTAGCCCTTGAGCTGAGGCTCGGGCTCTGCATCGAGGCCGTCGGGATTGCTGGGCGGGGCATAAAGAATGCGTAGATCGGAGAGGCGGACGAGGGACGTGGACAGCAGCAGCGACCGGACGCGCGTGATGAGTGTCTGCGCAAACGACGAGGGTGCGTTGCCAGGGATGTGCTGGGGCGTGCTGCCCGTGGACAACTCAACGTTGGGAACCAGCAGCCGCAGGCTCTCCATCTCGTCGCGCTCGCGCTCTGCGTCCTCTTCGGTCTCGTTTCCGGTGCTGGGCGCAAAGTCGGCCGTCGCTTGCACATGCGCTTCGTCGAGTATCTCGGCGCGCACCCCGCACACGGCCGAGGTGTTGCCCAGACGCACGACGGCCGAGCCATTGCAGTGCGTGAGGCTGCCCGTGTTGATGCCGACCCTTCGGAACTCGTGTGCAGTGCGGCTGTTGGCGCGAAGGGGCGCTTTGGAGGGCTGCGGCGCTGCGAGATGCGCTTGCAGGAACGGATGCGGGGCGACGGTGGCGAAGATGGGGCGCGGAAACGTCAAGGCAGCGGCAGCTGCAGGCGCAGGATCGCGAAGTGCTGCTGTAGTTGCGGCCATGGTGCGGAGCGCGGTCAGAAGCCACGACGTGGGGAGCGTTTGTGGGTGTCAATTGGCGCTGCAGTCTAACCATGCATGAATGCGATTTTTCGGGTAACCATGAAACCACGTGATCACGCGTCCCCCCAATCATGCCCGTGCCTTTCACCAATCCTCGCCCCAGTTTCGGTCGTACCATGCTTACGGGAACGCAGGCTGGAGTACAGCGAGTCATCGACGCCGAACCAACGATGCCTCTTGCGCAGGCCAACCCTGGACGGTTGAAGGAACTTCGCCAAAATAAACCCAAATATACTGTTGCCATACGATACCACGTCCGATATGCACCGTGACAACTGCACGTGTGCTACGAACCAGCAACTGCTAATCAAAGCGATTCCAGTTCTTAAGCCTCAAGGTGGGATTGTGTAGACGAAGTGAGACCATGTTCGCCCCGATTCCTGCCACGCTCTCGGTACTTGATGATTGTTTCACTCGCGAGTATCTATGACCAAAGCTCAGTGGAAAGCGGGTATGTATTACGAGTCTATATATGATTTGACGCAATAATAGTGAGATCCTGAGCGTAACCTTGTATACAAGTAGTGGTTCTTGTTGCTCTGCTGACAGCAAGCGACCTGTAAAGCATATCGTTCAGCTGCGTACGACCTTCATAACCATCGAATCGACTTGTCAGACCCGTACGCCGTTTAACAACACCTCAAAGACTTGGGTTATGACGGTTGTCGCTGCCGTGCAAGGTCTGTTTGCCCAGAGTGTAGCATCCAGTAAGTTCGTTCGGAGAGCTTCCGGTGCGTACGTGAATATCGAACCATGTTCTGGCGTAATACGTTATATATGCATCGGCTACCATAGCAAACGGCAGTGAGGGACTCCGAGGTCGATCAGTCGGCACGTTGGGCGCCGTGTGAAGGTGGGCCAACCAAGCATAGCGTGCCGAGTTTGAAGTCCTCTTCTAGACCTTTTCCGGCAGACCTGCGGCCGGTACGAGCAACCCTTTGCTGGGAGAGATGCCGAGCTCGTATCGTACCTTGGAAGGTCAAAGAGGTGTTGCGTACACCCATGCTGGAGCGAAAGGTTGGACGAGCAGCGGGGCCGGATGATGACCAAGTCAGGTTCATTATCAAAACTGGGCGTTTTCGCCATAGAGGACGTGCGCTTCAGCGACGTGGAGCACCAGTGGTGTACTGTCCATCTCTTTGTGGATGCGGTTAAACACTACCGCGTCGAGCTCCGACGATTACCCTCACCCACATGCTGACCTTTCTTCTTCGCTTCAAAATTTTCCAATTTACGATTCAGCTCGTTTTTTGTACGTTCCCAATCTTCGATGAGTGATTGGTGCTGCGCAATCTTTTCATCGACCGAGACTGTCGCGATTCGGTTTCTCGCCTGTAGCAGTGCGTCAGCTATATGCGGAAACAGTTGGCTGAGGAGTGGGTAAGAAGAAAATTGGCGCCAGAATGATAATGACATACCTGTGTCTTCTCGTAGCTGCTCTTCAGGTCGGCTCCATAGAGCGCTCCAGTGATGGTGATGGCAGCCACTGCACCAGTCAGGATCCATCGTCGGACAGTCTGAACAGTCTGCGGTGCGGCCATAGTTGCAGTTGCAGTAGCGCTGGTTGGCCGACGAAGGCGCGAGGTCCAGTCTCGGTGACGGCCACGTCGTGATGGAGCGTGAAAACGTCGGGGCGGACCAGGTCGCGTTCCTGCCAAGTCTTCTCCACCGCGGCTTCCCGCCGTGCGGCGCGTTCATGTTCCCCGCCCTGCTCCTCCCAAACAAGACACAACAACGTACGACGAGTCCACGCACAGCAGCCCAGCCCTGACCCCCAAAGATGTCCAACCTTCCGCGATCGCAGACTTCGTCGTCCTCCCGCCTCAGCACCGCCCCCTCCCAGAAACCCCGCCAGATATCGCACCTACAGGCCCAGCTCGCGCAATTGACGGCCAACATGGCGGATTTGGAGAGCTTGGTGGGGATGACCGCCAGACAAGCGCAAGACATGCGCGGACTGGGCGGATATGTGGGAGCAATGTCAGTCGACCTAGATAGAAACACTTGTGCCTGGTGCTGGTACTAATGCGTGGCCGTTTAGGTTCATGTCGGCGAGCAAAGTCCTGGGTGAAGAGACGGTGAAGGGATCTGCCGAGTCTCCGAAGCGTGCGGAACAGGACAAGTGAAGAACAGTCGAGAGGGATATACATATAGAATCACACAGACACGCACGCGGGCAGTGTCAAGGGACTGTGGCAGAACTTGCACCCGCCGGTCGGGAAGCGACGACTGCACCAAGAGAATGCTATGGCATGGACGTGTTCTGGAGCAGGAGAAAGAACCGAGCGCGCAAGCGGGAGACTGGAAGAACCGAAGTCCAAGGATACGGTCGGTCGCGGAAGGCAGATGCGAAGCCAGCGTGAAAACGTTGCGCAATTGCGACCATTCTGTTCGCAAGCCTGGGTGGAGCGTGCAGTGCTTGTTTGCGCACTGTTTGTTTGAACCTCTCGCCATCGGCCATCCGCGCCTTCGTTACCCATAGCATCTCAGCCAATGCACAGATAAACAAGTTGCCCGTCTCCGGCGACAAGACCAAGAATACAGCAGTTGTTGCATCTCTTATCTCGGCAGAACACATCACAAAGAATCCAAACTAGCTAGCTCGAGTATACAGCTGCAAGACACTCTCACCGCATGTAGATAACGTCCCAAGATAGGCAGCTCAAGCCAACGAGCGGTGATATGATGGCCACCCAGCCCTGTCCCACCACGCGTGTTTTGCATCAGACACACAGCCTATCTTGGGGACTGTGAGCGCTGGACTGTCCCTATTGGCATGCGCTTGGCTGGGATGGCGTTATCATGTATCAATTTCGCAAAGATAAGACGTGATCGCGGGGCCGTGCAACAGTCTCCGTTCCCCAGGCCCTGCGCTTTGCGTATAAATTAATCGTTGCGCCCGCCTCTATCAAAGATGTTGCAGAGGCTCTCTTGGTCTCGGTTACCGCTTCCGCTCGACCTTCCCGCCGCTCTTCGGTACCTGCATCAACACGCCAAGGCTCGATATCGATCCAGGAAGTATTTGGGGAAGGCAGAAAAATGTTGCTTGGAATTTGTTGGAGACTCTAGGGTCGAGGATCGCGAGGGGCTCTCAGTACACCCAGTTTCTCCGAACACGCCTCAACGTCCGGTTTAGTCGTCGAAGCACCTCCACACCCACCACTGGTTGCGATACAGCACCCGCAAGCCCACCCGCAAGCCCACCTAGACAGCACACGCACACCCGTACGAAACCAATACGATTGAGCTGCGTCCAATAGGCTAGGACCGCCTTGTGGCTCAGCATTATAGCTTGCAGAGCCAGGCTGCTATCACGTACCAGCATCAAAGGGACGATGGTGTTGTCGAGTTTTCACAGATCACGAGGACACGACGTCTGCACTATGGTTGGATGGACTGCATCCACAGGTAAAACCTCCTGTACGAGTGTGGAGTGTGTTGCTCATGTCAAAACGTGTGGGATGAGCGGTCACACAGCACGCGACCAAGGGGCATGCCGTCGCTGCAAGCGTCGGCGGCGTTTCGCACATCTGATATCGCCTTCAAATCAAATGTGCTGATCGGTGAGGATATCTTCTCGACATTGCCACACCCCACGGGCCAAGACGGTAACCCCACCATCCCACGGCCCTGGTCAGGTTTAGGCAAGCAGCAAGTCTCTGCAAGAGGCCGGAACAATTGCTCAATATGCTGATGTTGGCACGCGCGAACGAACCAAAGCTGGTTTTCATGCGGCCGTGCCAGTTGCAGTCCGGAGTCTAGAGCGAAGTGTCAGCGGCCGACGTTGCTCTGTTAACTAGGTATCAGGCCTTCCTAACCCCACTAGTCACCCAAGGCCTCGCTCAGCCGAAAGCACTCTATCTGCAGTCGAAAAAACTCTCACTGAACAACAGCAACGACAGTAACACCAGCACGTAGCATCTCAGGTGGTTGCTGTGTATACCTCTCCCCCTCTCTCTAGACCCTTCGAGTTCGTCATCACCTAGGCGGGTTCCATCGGCCTGGCGCTTGACGCTTCGACCTCACATCCCTGGCCTTCCTGCAAGTCAGCGCAAGGGGGTGGCAGGGATACCTTGTCACCCCCACGCAGCAATGCACCCAAGAGATTGACGAATCACAGCATCTTCGAGGAGGATGGCTGTGATGCATACCGGCTTCCGTTGCGAGACAAACACGCAAAGACCCAGAGCAAGAGATGGTTCTGTTGTGGCAGCGAAAAAAGTATGTGTATGCGGTGTGGAAGCATGTGAAAGGCACGCGACCGCTTGAAAGCTCACATGGAATGGGGACCGGCGGTATGCTAACGATAGAGGGCTAGCCGCACGCGACATGAATGCGCCATGTCCGTACTGTAGATTCGGGTAGCGGTACAATGGAACAAAACATGATTAAGGTCCCCGACTTTCCTCGGCAACAGAAGAGCGCATAAAAGTCCATACCCCAAGCTGGTTGGGCCTTTCCGGACTGGATTCGATCTGGTGGCCGCCGCGGGACATGTTTGCAGCTCGAAACGGCTAAAGGCCTATGTTGCGGCTATCGGACCGCCTGGTAAACTAGATGAGATGAGCCGACTACGTATGAATGTTTCCTTTATGGGAGTATAGCCCGAATAAGCTCGATCGTTACACAGGCGTGGACCTTGTGTAGATCGGGTTTTTCCTCGGGGCGAATTGCGCACGTGAATGGGGGTGCGCCTCGGTGCAACAATATGTGGATATTTGCTACGACACCAGCACCAGGCGGTTGCGGGTGAAACAACATACATACTTGTTGCATGGTATGCGTAACACACGATTATCTCCGCTATGTTGGTCCGTACTTGAGTTATACCCACTTTTGCCCTTGCACGATGTCCCACGGTCCTAATAATAAGTGGACATGCAATGTGAACCCTTTCATGGGCATGCCAGCAATGTCCTTGACCAGGGCTGCAGCGGACCGTAGGCGTACCACTGTCGCATGAGGCCAGGCCTTCTGTTGCTGTCTCCGCCTGGTTTCGGAGGTTCGCACCTTGTTCAGGTCGGCTTCTAGCTTTCATGCAGGGCTATTGTCAGTAATGCGACGTTGGAACTTCGGCAGCAGTCAAGCGCATGGATTGCAAGCACGCTCGCGTGCGGTGGGCCAGCAAACAATAAAAAGCGGATCCTGTGGTCGTTCAGTGTGGTGGAGAGCACGGGAAATGTAGGGAGCGAAGCTGGGGCAGGGCGAAGTCGGAAGAGCTTGGGAGTGCGCGTACGCTAGCATCTCGGGCTAAAATCAATCGATGTGGCGCGCAGCCTTGCTGGCGACGTGCGTCATTGCTGAGAGACGCACAAGACGCACACAGGCACATACGCACAGGGTACTCGTATGGGATGGTTGACGCTTTGTGCCGGTGTTGACCTGTCGTGTGGGGAGTGAAGCGATGGCCTGGGCGCGCCGTCAGCTTGGGAATGGTGCGGACAGAGGCTGCTCCTGGGAGGATGCCGAAGGTGTCCATGTTGGAGGCTCGTCAGGACGTCGCAGCACAGCACCGCAATCGGCGAGGAAAGTGGAGCGAAGCAGTGCCGTGGAAGACCAATGGGCGCGACGGCATCCTGCTGATGCCCTGACCCGCGAGTTCGAGCGGCGTCGCGGTGGAGCCTTCAACCCTCGAAGGGACGCTTGCCGTGCAGGAACGGCACCGTGGCGTTTGTCGCGCGTGGAGCGGAGGCTCTCTCGAGGGCTGGCGACGCGGCTGGCGAGGGCTGCATGCTGCGATGCGTCTGCGCGGGGGACGGTGACGGTGACGGTAGACGGTGAACAGACGGCGGGGGGAGCGAGCACGCACACGGCCGCATTTCCCTTGCCTCGACTCCACGCTCTCTCCACGCTGCAGGGCCGCCGCCCAACGCCGAGCCAAAGCTTCGTCCAGGCCAGGCTGCAAATTGGACCCGGGGTCGCACGGAGCAGGCGTCTTCGACGCTGACAGGGAGCCAGCTGCGGCATCGCGCGTGCTAAGCGGGGCGCTGTCTCGCCCAGCTGCTGCGCCCAACGCTCAACGGCGACGGCCGACCGACAGCGCACTGGAGCAGGCCGAGCAGAGCAGGGCAGAGTCTGTCTCGGTCTCGGTGTCTGCGTCTGTCTGAGTTTCGCGCCCACTCGCTGTCGGTCGAGCTCGCCCGGCGTCCTCTCCACCCTCCGTGGCCGTGGCCGCTGGCAGGGCACCACTGCACCAGGGCAGCATCCGCCCGCCTCATGCAAACAGCTCGTGTCGTGTCATTTGCCCGTACGCGACCGAGCCCCCACGCTGCACGCGTCCCGGCGTCCCCTCACCACTTCTCCAGTGGCTAGCATACAGTAGCCGTACCGTCTGCGTGTGCCAGGAAGGGCTGCGAGCTCTCTCCGACGCCAGCACCAGCGTCACCGCACGTCCGCTGCCGTCGTCGCCAGACCTGCCAAGCGCATAGCTTGCTGCCCGCGCTGCTGCCCGCGCTGCTGCCCGCGCTGCTGCCGGTGCGGCATCCGCTGCCAGTCGTTGGAAATTGCTCCCTCCCCATTCACTGCTGCCCCAGCCGTCGTCCACCTGGCGTCGTGGTTGTCATCTGTCCAAGTTCTGAATGCCACCGCTGCCAGCTTGAGCCTGAGGAGGTGCATCTGCGGTACGAGCATACCATACCGTACCATACGTACCTCGTTCCGCATCCATATCCGCCTCTCCACCAGGCCCAGCAGCAGCACCACCACCCCAACAACACCACCCCAACAACATCATCGCCACCACATGTCGGCGGCGTGGTCTTCGCTGGGCCCCCTCCAGCCCTCGCCCGACCACGACCACGACGCCATCCTGGAGGCCTCGCTGCAGCTCTCGCCGCGTGCTGCGGCCGCGCGCCAGGGCGTGCTCGCCGATCCCATCTTCCCGGCCCTGAAGAACGATGCGCACAGCGCGCACATGGAGTCGCCAGAGGAGATGCAGCGCAACGACCCGCTGGGCACTCAGATCTGGAAGCTGTACAGCAAGACGAGGACGCAGCTCCCCAATGCGGAGCGCATGGAGAACTTGACATGGCGGATGATGGCCATGAGCATGCGGCGTGCCGAGCGCGAGCGCAATCGAGGGTATGGATGCCGCAATGTGCACTTGGCCGAGTCTCCGCAGCACCCTCCTCGCTCCCTTGACGTTGTTGACGCTGCTGACGAGGCTCCTCCTGCGCGCAGCCAGGCCGAGCGCGAACAGATGAGGCCCGCGCCAATGGCCGCACCCCCGCGCCCACAGCTCAAGAGCGCTCCGAGCGGCATTGCGCAACAGCTGCGGCGCTCTGTCGACCAGCAGGCGCACGCTCCTCCGCCTGCCGACCCAAATGCCATGAACCTCGACGACTTCATCCAACCATCGTCGGTGGGGTCGCCTGCAGGCCTGCCGCCGTCGCCGCGCTCGTCGCAGGAGATGCGCGCCTCTGCTGCTGCTGCCACCAAAGCAGCCATCCCCATCCGGAAAGCCAATCAGCACCACGAGCAGGACCTCTCGCTCGCCCATGCCTCCGCACCCTCGGTGCCGCCTGCCCTCCACCGCGATCGCGACAATGAATTCGGCTATGTCCAGCGGCGAGTCCGCAAGACGTCGATTGACGAGCGTCGAGTAGGTCCTTATCTATGCCACACCCCGGCTCCACCATGCTAACATGTGCCTTATCAGCCGCCCAAGCGACGCGCAGAAGCTTCTCCCCAGGTGCCTCCCGTCAACAGTACCATGATTCCGAGCAATCCGGACGACGAAGCTGCCCTCCACCACTACTCGCTTGACCAGTCGTCGCTGCAGCCGCCCTCGTTCAATACCCCGCAGCCCCATGTGCCCTTCAACATCGACACCTCCAACTTCCACATGTCCGAGGACCCCATCATAAGCTCCGCAGGCCCCTTCCAGCAGCAGTTTGGCTTCTCGCCTGTCGGCTCGCCGCTCATGTCCCAGAATGCCTCGTACTCCAACCTCTTCAACGGCACCTCCATGGCTTCCTCGCTCAACTCCACCGACTACTACTCTCCACCCAGCTCCGCCTTCCATTCCACTGCATCGACACCGCAGCCTCTCCAAGACGAGGGCCAGATGTACTTTGACCGCAACGGCATGGACATCCGTGGCAACAGTGCCGGCCACAGCTTTGGACCCCACCGGCCGTCCAACCTCTCCAACTCGATGCAGCCTCAGTACATCTTCAATCCAAGTAGCATGGGCGACTCCATGTTCAGTGCCATCACAAGTGCTCCCTCCTCTGCGCCATTTTCCGCGTCGTCGTTTGGCCAATCCAGCCACGTCGACCCCACTCAAGTCCTACACAACACCCTCCCCTATCGACAAGAGCACATGCCGTATTCGCGGAACGAAAACATGTTCACCTTTGGCGCAGATTCGGATAACGAAGACGACGAGGGTGCCTTTGCAGACCGAACAATACCAAACCAAGCAGACTATTCATCACCCATGGATGAGGGCTCGGTTGACTTCAATGCTGGCTTTCAATGGGAGACTGATCTGTCCAACCAGTTCAACCCCATACCAGCCCGCTTCCCTGCAGGCCCGCCGCGAAAGACCGTTACTATCGGTCCAACGGAGATGATGCCGTCGCCACAGGACCACTGGGGTGCCAGCAGCAGCTTGGGTCGCACCCATGGCTCGGCAGCCTCAGTCAGCGAGATTCGAAACCGCGGAAATGATCCTCGACGTCAGAAGATACCCCGCACAAGCTCGACACCCAACGCAGCTGCTTTGGCCCTCCAGGGAATGCATGGTCATTCCCAATCATCGCCCAATACTCCGCCAGAGTCCGGCTTGAGCTCTGCAGCGCCCTCACGGCCAGCCAGTCCTGGGGGTACTAAGCAGGGTGAGCAAGGCAACGCCCCGACAACCTGCACCAACTGCTTCACACAAACCACACCCCTCTGGCGGCGTAATCCCGAAGGTCATCCTCTTTGTAATGCATGTGGTCTGTTTCTCAAATTACATGGGGTTGTGCGACCTCTATCACTCAAGACAGATGTGATCAAGAAGCGCAACCGCGGTAGCGGGACAGCCCCTATCGCAGGGTCTTCGTCGCGAGCGTCCAAGAAATCCTCGCGGAAGAACTCCCTTGCGCAAACCCCCGTGTCGACGCCAACATCTGTCAAGGGTACGGACTCCGAGTCACCAAAATCGACTAGCTCGGTTGGGCACGGAACGGCTGGAAATGGTGCAAACGCGGCCGCCTCGCCCGCGAAGCCTGGCGGTGTGGTCCCCATCGCTCCCGGCCCTCCCAAATTACCACCCAACAACGTGTCAAGTGCACCGCCAGGACGTGGCGCCAACGTCGCACCGAAGCGAGCTCGAGGGCAGAGCAAGAGTGACTCGCAGGAGTTGGAGATGGTAGATGCAGACGACACCAGCGGAAAGGCACCCTCCGGTGCTCGGAGAAAGGAGTCTGTAGTAACTCCGAACATGATACCAAACCAGAATCTTGGCAGTCTTCCCATGGGCGCCATGGGACAGGGCCTTTCGTCGGCTTCAGGGCCTCAGGAATGGGAGTGGCTCACCATGTCTCTCTGAATTACTAGACTCCTCGCGGCGTTGGCTCTCGTTGTCTCGAGAAACATGCCCTTGATACGAGCGACTGACTCCTTACGCTGCTCAACGACCAGTCTCTGACATCCCACCCTTCCAACATCACACACCCGGCGTTTAAACGGACAAGCCAAGGTTCTGGACGCTATCGAAATGACTGTTCCTTTACCAACTCACGACTCTTTCGTTCACTTTGATACCTATGTTTGTTCTTTTGCATATCCCGGCCTACAAGTCCACGAGTACCCTTTGGCGACGACAGACTTGGTTGTCAAGCCAACGGAGGAGGCAGGCGCTCCATCGAGCTGCACAACCTAGTGTAATACAACGATAATGCGGGCGTAATAGGTGCTTTTGACGCCTTATGGCGCCTTATCAATTCAGTTAGTTGTTCACAGCTGTGTGAGCACCTGATTCTCTCTGTTGCGCAATGGGCAGTTGCAATGTGCGTGTTAATGGTTTGGCGTTCTAATGACGATCGGGTGGGGGACAACGTTGATAGTGGAGACGATATCTTGCGCAGCGAGTTGGCGTTTCTTTTACAGCGCGTTTCTATAGAGTATTAGGGAGTTTGATATCCTGGGACAAATTTGCGCGCGTGAATGTGAGGTTTAGATACACAATACAACTTTGCACTTTTTTTATCATGATTATAAGCTATCTATCTGTCTACTTCAAGTACCCGCTTATTAGTATAATCTTTAAGTATTACTTTAGTTATATATTATATTATTAGGGTTTAGGTATAAGTAATATAGCTTTAACTTTAGAGGTAGGTAAAGGGTATAGTATTAGATAGATAAATTACTACTAAATCCCTTTATTAGTATTTATAGCTATATACCCTTTACTATTATATAACTTTTCTAACTAGATATAAAATTCTTCTAGTTATAATATTATTCTTTCTTAAGGGGTATTTTTATTTTAAGAATATAAAATTTTAATAATAGTATATTTTATAGATTAATTTAGATCTAATAATACTAGATAAAGCTATTTAAATATAAATAAATATTAATTAAATTAAAATTAACTTTTTAATTATATAATATTAATATTAGAAGTTAGATATAAGTAATTATTATAACTTAAATATATAGTCTAAATCTTTATTATAACTAGAGGTATTTTATATCTAACTAGAGAGGTTATATAATAGTAAGAGGTATATACTAGTCTAGATTCTAATTTAGGCCTATAGAACTATATAATATACTTATAATAGAAGAGAGTTTTTTATTCTTTTTTAATACTTATTTTATATATTTTTATACTTTTTTAATTATTAGTATAATACTAATTAATAGTTATTTAATACTAACTTTTTTTATTTATACTTATTAATATTTTTAACTTTTATTTATAGTTTATAGTTTATAGCTTAGTATATTATCTTATTACTATTACTATTATTATTACTATTACTATTACTATTACTATTAATACTACCTATTTATTATTACTATTAATATTATCTACCTATTATTACTATTAATATTATTTACTATTTCCTTATATATTTTATAAAACTATTACTACCTATTTTATATTTATTAATTATATAAGTTATTCTAATTTAATTATAATTATTTTTACTATAAAGTTTAGCTCTTCTTAATTTTTAAAAATTATTATAATTAGCTCTTACTATTTACTAGTAAAGTCCCTATTCCTAGTTAACTACTATAGAGGTAATTCTAGTAAATTCTAAGTTAGTAATACTATATATATATATATATAAGAAACTTACTAATAGACTCTATAATTATATAGTTTATAGTTATAACTTATAGTATTTATATACTAAGTTAATTATTATACTAATAGAAATTAATTTATTAAATAATATATTAAATTTTATAATATATATAATTAGATATATCTAAGTTACTAATAGACTTATTACTAGTATATACTATATATTATAGAGATTTACTATAAAGTAGAGTAACTTAATAAAATAGGGGGGATAAAAAGGTATATTATACTTTACTAATATATAAATAAAGGAGGACTAAAAAAGTGGCTAAGACTTACCTAGTATCTATATATAGATTAACTAAAAAGGGCGTGTATATACTATATTATATTTATTACTAAAAATTAGTTACTTATTATTATTAGCTATTTTAATAAAGTAAAATATAGTATAGGTCTTTTCTTATAAGAGCTAGCCTTTATATATAATACTATAAGTTACTTATTATTAATAGATAATCTTTTTTTTTTATTCTTTTTTAAATTATAATATTATTAATATTTTATAATATTTTTAATATTTTATAACTTCTCTATAATTATATATTAAGTATTAGTAAATAAAGAGTATACTATTTTACTAGTATTATATAGTATTATAGTATTACTATATTATATAATATATATAGGTAGGTTAATACTTAGTTAATTAAGTCTAGTATTATAGGCGCCCTTTTTTTTCTTTTATTATAAATAGTACTATCCTTTAGAGCTATTTAATAGAATTATATAATACTTCTAGATATTTCCTTATTACTAAGTAGTTATAATAGTAACTTTATATTAAAAAAAAAAAAAAAAAAAAAAAAAGGGGGTATATAGCTATAAATACTAATAGAGGAATTTAGTAGTAATTTATTTATTTAATACTAAAATTTTTATTTACCTCTAAAGTTAAAGCTATATTACTTATACTAGGATATTAATATTTAAATTACTCTTTTTTATATATAAATAGTCTAGTTTTATTTATTTTAAATAGTATATATTTAGATATAATAACTAATAATCTTTTACTATTTAATATTTATATTAGTCTAGATTCTAATCTAGGCCTATAGAACTATATAATATACTTATAATAGAAGAGAGCTTTTTATTCTTCTTTAATACTTATTTTATATATTTTTATACTTTTTTAATTATTAGTATAATACTAACTAATAGTTATTTAAATACTAACTCTTCTATTTATTTATATTTACTAATATCCTTAATTTTTATTTATAGCTTATAGTTTATAGCTTATAGCTTACCTTATTACTATTAATATTAATATTACCTATCTATTATTACCTACCTATTATTACTATTAATATTACCCGTTACTTCTTACTTTATCTACTATAGGGTAGTTACTACTACCTCTATATTTATTAACTATATAGGCTTTTTTAACTCCTTAATTATAATTACTTTTATTATAAAGTCTAGTTCCTTTTAGTTTTTAAGAACTATTATAATTATTTCTTATTACTTATATATAAAGTTTCTATTCCTAGTTAACTACTATAGATATAATTCTATCCTAGATTAGTAATATTATATTAGTAATACTATATATATATATAATAAACTTATTAATAGACTTTATAATTATATAGTTTATAACTATAACTTATAGTATTTATATACTAGATTAATTACTAAAGATTAGTTACTTATTATTATTAGCTATTTTAATAGAATAGGATATAGTATAAGTCTCTTTTTATAAGAGCTAACCTTTATATATAATACTATAAGTTATTTACTACTAGTAGATAACCTCTCTTTTATATATTTTTTTAAATTATAATATTATTAATATTTTATAATATTTTTAATATTTTATAACTTCTCTATAATTATATATTAGGTATTAGTAAATAAGAAGTATACTATTTTATTAGTATTATATAGTATTATAGTATTATAGTATTATAGTATTACTATATTATATAATATATATAGATAGGTTAATACTTAGTTAATTAAGCCTAATACTATAGGCGCCCTTTTTTTTCTCTTATTATAAATAGTATTATCCTTTAAAGCTATTTAATAGAACTATATAATACCTCTATTATATTAAAAAAAAAAAAAAAAAAAAAAAAAAAAAGGATATTATAAAATATTAAGAATATTATAAAATATTAAGGATATTATATATTAATAATATTATAATTTAAAAAAGAATATAAAAAAGAGGTTATTTACTAGTAGTAAGTAACTTGTAGTATTATATATAAAAGCTAGCTTTTATAGAAAAAAACCTATACTAGAATATTCTATTTTATTAAAATAGCTAATAATAATAAGTAACTAATTCTTAGTAATAAATATAATATAGTATATACTAGTAGTAAGTCTATTAGTAACCTAAATATATTTAATTATATATATTATAAAATCTAATATATTATCTAGTAAGTTAACTTCTATTAATATAATAATTAATCTAGTATATAAATACTATAAGTTATAGCTATAGACTATATAATTATAAAGTCTATTAATAAGTTTATTATATATATATATAGTATTACTAATATAATATTACTAATCTAGGGTAGAATTATATTTATAGTAGTTAACTAGGAATAGAGAGTTTACTAGTAAGTAATAAGAGCTAATTATAATAATTCTTAAGGGTTAAAAAAAGCTAGACTTAATAGTAAAAGTAATTATAATTAAGTTAGAATAACCTATATAATTAATAAATATAGAGTAGATAATAGTAGCTTTATAGAATATATAAGAAAGTAGTAGATAATATTAATAATAATAGTAATAGAGTAATATACTAAGCTATAAGCTATAAACTATAGGTAAAAGTTAAAAATATTAGTAAGTATAAATAAAAAGAGTTAGTATTAAATAACTATTAGTTAGTATTATACTAATAATTAAAAAAGTATAAAATATATAAAATAAGTATTATATTATAGAGATTTACTATAAGATAGGGTAACTTAATAAAGTAGGGGGAATAAAAAGGTATATTATACTTTACTAATATATAAATAAAAGGGGACTAAAAAATAAGTATTAAAAAAAAATAAAAAGCTCTCTTCTATTATAAGTATATAATATAGTCCTATAGGTCTAGATTAGAATCTAGACTAGTTTATTATTCTTATACTTTAGTTTTTAAATATAAGTATATAATCTAGATAATAGGATAGCCTATTTACTAAATTAGTTAATCTAGTTTAATATATTATTATAAAATTATACTTAAAAAAAATAAAGTAAAACTAAATATAACACGCTATAAGTATTTTAGTTTCTATAAATTATTATAGATTATAGTAATCTATTAGGTAGTCTAGATTCTAATTTAGGTCTATAGAACTATATAGTATACTTATAATAAAAGAGAGCTTTTTATTCTTCTTTAATACTTATTTTATATATTTTTATACTTTTTTAATTA